>OX465583.1:5160903-5280338 GCA_950022655.1 Alentia gelatinosa
TACCAGACCGCCGTTTGGTGATCAATAAGCAGACAGTGGGCGGCGGGCGGCGGGCGACGAGCGGCGGGCGGCGGGCGGCGGGCGGCGGTGCAGGTCAAGGTGGACTATCTGGATCGGGAGGGGAGGGTGAGAGGTGAGGGGAGGGGTGAGAGGTGAGGGGAGGGTGAGAGGTGGGGGAGGGTGAGAGGTGAGCGGAGGGTGAGAGGTGGGGGAGGGTGAGAGGTGGGGGAGGGTGAGAGGTGGGGGGGAGGGTGAGAGGTGGGGGAGGGTGAGAGGTGGGGGGAGGGGAGGGGGAGGGTGAGAGGTGGGGGGAGGGTGAGAGGTGAGGGGAGGGTGAGAGGTGGGGGAGGGTGAGAGGTGGGGGGAGGGTGAGAGGTGGGGGGAGGGTGAGAGGTGGGGGGAGGGGGAGGGTGAGAGGTGAGCGGAGGGTGAGAGGTGGGGGAGGGTGAGAGGTGGGGGAGGGTGAGAGGTGGGGGGAGGGTGAGAGGTGGGGGGAGGGTGAGAGGTGGGGGAGGGTGAGAGGTGGGGGGAGGGGGAGGGTGAGAGGTGGGGGGAGGGTGAGAGGTGGGTGAGAGGTGAGAGGTGGGGGGAGGGTGAGAGGTGGGGGAGGGTGAGAGGTGGGGGGAGGGGGAGGGTGAGAGGTGGGGGGAGGGTGAGAGGTGAGGGGAGGGTGAGAGGTGAGGGGAGGGTGAGAGGTGGGGGGAGGGTGAGAGGTGAGGGGAGGGTGAGAGGTGGGGGAGGGTGAGAGGTGAGGGGAGGGTGAGAGGTGAGGGGAGGGTGAGAGGTGAGGGGAGGGTGAGAGGTGGGGGGAGGGTGAGAGGTGAGGGGAGGGTGAGAGGTGAGGGGAGGGTGAGAGGTGAGGGGAGGGTGAGAGGTGGGGGGAGGGTGAGAGGTGAGGGGAGGGTGAGAGGTGGGGGAGGGTGAGAGGTGGGGGGAGGGTGAGAGGTGAGGGGAGGGTGAGAGGTGGGGGAGGGTGAGAGGTGAGGGGAGGGTGAGAGGTGAGGGGAGGGTGAGAGGTGGGTGAGAGGTGAGAGGTGGGGGGAGGGTGAGAGGTGGGGGAGGGTGAGAGGTGGGGGAGGGTGAGAGGTGAGGGGAGGGTGAGAGGTGAGGGGGAGGGTGAGAGGTGGGGGGAGGGTGAGAGGTGAGGGGAGGGTGAGAGGTGGGGGAGGGTGAGAGGTGAGGGGAGGGTGAGAGGTGGGGGGAGGGTGAGAGGTGGGGGGAGGGTGAGAGGTGGGGGAGGGTGAGAGGTGGGGGGAGGGTGAGAGGTGAGGGGAGGGTGAGAGGTGGGGGAGGGTGAGAGGTGAGGGGAGGGTGAGAGGTGAGGGGAGGGTGAGAGGTGGGTGAGAGGTGAGAGGTGGGGGGAGGGTGAGAGGTGGGGGGAGGGTGAGAGGTGGGGGAGGGTGAGAGGTGAGGGGAGGGTGAGAGGTGAGGGGAGGGTGAGAGGTGGGGGGAGGGTGAGAGGTGAGGGGAGGGTGAGAGGTGGGGGGAGGGTGAGAGGTGGGTGAGGGTGAGAGGGTGAGAGGTGGGGGAGGGTGAGAGGTGGGGGAGGGTGAGAGGTAGGGTAGTTGAGAGGCGAGCGGATGCTCCATATTGTCAGTTAGAGGTCACAGATCCAGGTCGAGGGGCGCCGCCAGTGAGCAGGTGTGAGCTTAACGTGAGCACTTTACCAGTATGTGAGTATAGGATCTGGTACTTTACCGGTATGTGAGTATTGGATCTGGTACTTTACCGGTATGTGAGTATAGGACCTGGTACTTTACCAGTATGTGAGTATAGGACCTGGTACTTTACCAGTATGTGAGTATAGGACTTTGTACTTTACCGGTATGTGAGAACAGGACCTGGTACTTTACCAGTATGTGAGTATAGGATCTGGTACTTTACCGGTATATGAGTATAGGATCTGGTACTTTACCGGTATGTGAGTATAGGACCTGGTACTTTACCGGTATGTAAGTATAGGACCTGGTACTTTACCATTATGTGAGTATAGGATCTGGTACTTTACCAGTATGTGAGTATAGGACCTGGTACTTTACCAGTATGTGAGTATAGGATCTGGTACTTTACCGGTATATGAGTATAGGATCTGGTACTTTACTGGTATGTGAGTATAGGACCTGGTACTTTACTGGTATGTGAGTATAGGATCTGGTACTTTACCGGTATGTGAGTATATGACTTGGTACTTTACTGGTATTTGAGTGTAGGATTTGGTACTTTACCAGAATGTGAGTATAGGATCTGGTACTTTACCGGTATGTGAGAATAGGACCTGGTGCTTTACCGGTATGTGAGTATAGGACCATGTGTTGTGGTGTGCAGCCACCCTTCTCCTTCATCCCAGCAGTAGCAAGTGAAACCATGACAATGCAGGCTAGATTTATGAGTCGTCTCGGAGAACGGGCTATTTACAGCGAGTTCTGAACAAATTTCTAAGAATCTAGCCCTTACATTGGTACCAGCACTATGTTTTCATTAGCACCAGCACTATGATTTCATATCATTGTATACCTTGATTCCTTCTTGAATAGTGAAAACCGACCATAAATTGACGTCGAAGTGACTTAACACGCCATTCAAAGACGATGTGTATTGGGGTAGACTTGCCGGAAGTGGATAACAACGTAATTGCCGACTGCACAAGTCTTCTTCATTCTCTAGACTCATATTTTATTTGCTCAATGATTCACAACATACACCTCCTCCGCTTTGAGAATGTGAATGCACTCACCTAGGCTGAGGTTAGGTTGGCTCAAGCTTACCACAACTCACAGAGACTATGATTGGGAGAGTGAGGGTCATTAACATATTTCCGCTCATGTGCAGTGGCACATTCTGCACGTTGGACTTCCGGTTTAGTGTTACAGCTTTCGGAGGCGTGTTATGATCTCCCTGTAATGCTTAGAAGTGCGCAATGACCAAATATCGAGGTATATAACGTGGGGCATGCATGCAATACCGTTTGAATAGCTTAGATATACATAATCAACCTGTAGCAACACTCACTACCAAGTTATGCCGACGGACAGTGGTTATTATTGATTGATTTTGCCTATCTAAGCTATTTAAACTGTATCACATGAATGCCTCACGTTAGATACATTAATATTTGGTCAATATGCAAAATAACTCATTCTGGGCTGTTTATAACACGCCTACGAACTCGCGAAATGAGGGCATCCGCCATTTTTTAATTTTCTGCGCAGACGAGTGCTTCGACCTCTCAGCCAATAAGATTCCGTTATTTTTTCAATGCATGCAGTCTGCCAGCCAAAGCTTGCAGTCCATCAGTATTCAAAGGCACCATACAAAGATACATGGCGTACAGTGCAATCTGTGTATGATAACTGTACCCCTAGGAGCAGTACATATTACATTCAGTTTGTGCATAGGTATATAATAATAGATTTACTGTTATGCCACCAAAGGCCTATCCTTCTCATACCATGTCTATGTAGTGTGGTGTGCAGCCATCTTTTTCCTTCATCCCCAGCAGTGGTAGACTTACTGCTATATCAAAGGCCAGTCCTTCTCATACCATGTCTATGTGGTGTGGTGTACAGCGACCTTTCTCCTTCATCCCAAGAAGTGGTAGATTTACTGCTATATCAAAGGCCAGTCCTTCTCATACCATGTCGGTGTGGTGTGGTGTGCAGCCATCTATCTCCTTCATTCCCAGCAGTGGTAGATTTACTGCTATATCATGGTGTGGTGTGGTGTGCAGCCACCTTTCTCCATGGGGGATTCTTACTTTACGTTTTGCAGATCGCAGAATAGCGATCCGAGGTCGAAACCATTGCTCCAGATATCTTTGGATATCTCCACCCTCCTTGACTATTTAATACCGATGTGCATATGACTTTTAGGAGAACTGAAATATTTTAGATGTCTTTATGGTATCGTCTTGTCTTGATAGATAAGTTGTAGATTCGACAAAATCAGATCTAAGTGGATAGAGATAACTATCGTGCCACAATCTGCACAGTTACGGACCACAGTCAACTGATAACTGTAGCGGTGATTTGTTCCCGGTACCGGGCATCGTGGGGTTAATGTAGTGTAGACAGCTCGTATCTCAGTCAGCTTACGCCAATCAGTCAGCCATTTTCCATTGGCCAACTATTCGTCACTGATCTACAGTCCGGAACCACCAACCCCAGATCGCACTCTCCCAGCAGAGATCTTGCGCTCTACTTCCTGTGGCCGCTTATATCTCTGCCCCAACCTGCCTGTTTGGGCTCAAATCTGGTCCATACGCCAGTTTTTGAAATATTCTAAATTCTTAGTGCTTTGGGCAGTATTTTGTGGTTTACATGTAAATAGATATGCATCTATTTATAATTTAAATGATTTACACTCATTTCTGTTACTTGTTATATCAAATCCGATATAGTCTTAGGGATTACTTTCTTCATTGGAAGGCACCTCATGTGTTACAGGGTTTTGTTTGTCAACATAACGCATGTGCTCACTCGAAGTGGCAGTCTAATCAACAGTGTATTCACATCATAAAGTGGTTTTAGAAACAGCTGTATTGTCTGTTAACCCTATTTAACAATTCCTATATTTCCTAATTAATGATATGTGAGTTGTTTGACTTGTATAACTTTTGACAGTTGCCTTGTTTTGAATCTGAGATCTTCGCTGGTCCCCCCTGTCTTTTAGGATACCCAGGGAACAGGCTTTGGGTTGGGGCAGAGACTAAGCTAGCGCTAGCGCCGCGAAAGAATGGGGGGGAGAGTGCCCAGATCGGAGAATGGAAACAGGCATGCAGGGAAGTGTTCACTGATAAATTGTGCATAGATTATGCAATAAGGCCACCACGACGATGGTCATTGTGTTTGGAGGACAGTTCTGTCCTCTGGACATCTGTCAAATACTAAACTCTCACCCCTTTTGAGATACCAACGTGCAGTTGTTGGCCACCACCAACCGACTCAATAGGCCTTTTTCCACACGCCGCTGTCGCACCTTATCTCCTTAGTTACGCCACGACTGAAGCCAAACATTCACCTGACAACGTATACTTTAGCATTGATAGATACAGTGTGTGAGCGTAATACGTTCATAATACTTGTGCACATTATCTCTAGAGAAATAAAAGTGATTGCATCGTATTCTATGGTATTCCAGCTCCGATTTGGTGTATCATACATGCATATCATCTCAATGATACTTTAGATATACCTGAGATAACATAGGGACACCGAAACTGCATACACATTAATACATTGGCAGACCCAGCAGTTATATGCTTATCTTTTTCCTATCTAAAACCAAGATAATTATCAACTATAAAGTTTAGACAACCATGACTCGTTAGTACAATACTCTAGTTTGTTTCAGCAATTTAATCTGTCAAAAAACAACACTGCTGCAATCACACCCACCGTTCACACTTTAGATGTGATTGCTGTTTGTCTCTATATGAAAACCGCTGGACTAGCGGTGTTTGTCCGAGCGGCCGCGTAACTAGACAGTGGGCCGTTAGGCGGCGTTGAACGGCAACATCTGTATTGATTTGTGCCGTTTTCATCGGCCAGTGGAAACGAGGCTATAAGGCCTGTTTCCATTAGCCGATTTCCCATCACCGATCTACAGTCAGGAACCACCGACAGACTTTTGGCACCGCTGAAAAAAAAATCGGGGAAATGGAAACGACCCAGCTCGTGAAATGACCCACGACCTTGTTCTGCTTAGATCATGCAATGTGGCAACAGCCACCACTGAGTGAAAGCTTGGTCACTGAGTGAAATCTACTACCCTCACTGATTTTTTTTTATACCGACGCACAGTCGGTGGCACCACTTTTAGGGTAACTCAAAAAATCCCCGCCGTTTTCGTCGGCCAGTGGAAACGGGCCTATACCATGACTCAGCACAAAATGTCAGCCGCCTCCTCAGCCGCCTGCTCCCAGCATGCACCACTACCAGGTCACAATTTGTATCGATCCAGTTTTCTACAACTCCCAACCCAGAGGAATATCTACCCACTCACCCAGTTTACTATCCATCAACAATTGAAAATGTATGGGTCCACAGTAAACTACTGCCCATTGTTTCTACGTTGTAGGCAACTATATTCATTGATCACGGATTTGAAACAATTGATTACTGCCTCAAAGCTATTGATTAGAAAATAGTTCCTTGGTGCTGGAGAGCAGGAAAAAAGTCCTTAATGATATAAACCTTATTATCCTACCCCTCATATAAATCACCATAGACTTAACATGGTGTAATTGTATGCTATGGTTATGCCATAAAATATCTATATGCCATGCTTGACATATGAAGTTAAACACATGTGGCAGGGTAGGATAAAATCTAAACATCACTCAATTTCATATCATTGTTCACAAGGCCTTTGTTGTCTTTCGCTACAGATATCACCCAGCTCCGCTTTTGTTAAATCATTCTGTGAAGACAACTCACGCCATATGAACAATTATGTGAAATTTCGTAACGTTTTTTGATATTATGGCAGTTCCGGAATATAATCTATTTGTGAAGATCGATGGTAAATACAACAAACGATTGGTTTGTGGACGGGCGGCTCTGTAAACCACTCAATGCTAATGCTCGTGTATTACTACGCGTCAACCCCTCGTGGTTTACGGCAACAACACCATCGTTCATGGCATTATATCACGATTGCACCCCGTATACACGTTATGCATTTTTGTCACATGTCAACCATGACACATGTACTTTTCTTCATACCAGGAAGGGAATAATAGTTAATAACCCTATTATATCATTAAATTGCTGCACACAGAAAGCTTTGGCTATTATTGTGTACTCTAGGAAGGTTCACTGCGAATATATATGTATGTACACAATAATACCTATATCTTACGAAGGAAAATATAAATAGACACTGCTCTTAAATCCCCCCCCCCCAAAGAAAACAACAACAACAACAACAACAACAACAACAACAAAACACCTTGATTTTGATCTGCGTGGTCGTATTCTCTACGTTGTTGTAGTCGTTTAATATTCTGCATTGCAAATTTAAGTAGATCAACAAAGGTCGTAACCCGTGATATCTAGTTTTATAAATATCTATTCCAATCGGGAATAATCACAAAGTAAGGTAGATAGAGACTGTTGGTGACAATGTTTCGCTTTGTTTAATACCTTCATCCGGATATAAGTTCAAATTCAAGCTATCAAAGGGAATATAAAATGGCCGCCTGTCTTTTATCTCACCCCATATAATAGTTTAGCCATGGGAATAGCATTAAAAAACTACACTCAATGATCGCCCTGGTAAAGTGACAATACTACGGCACGAACGTGGGGGAGTGAATGCGAGATGATGTCATGTACTATACACCTATGCACTGAAATACTCCAAATACCAACCTAAGCTGTCCAATTGGTATTTGAGACTTACCACCATACTGTGCCGGTATGGCGCCATACCACCACACTTTGAACATTCAATAGTCTCCACCCAGATTTTGTGGTAGGCGTTGCGCTAAATACCTCTGCGTGGAGAGTTATGATGACGCATGCACGTGGTGCGTAGCATAAAACAACATCCGCACTACCAGCACAGTTTGATTTCGGCTTCGACATTGACTTATTTTTGTAAGTTATTGAATAATTACGAATATTTAGAGGTGTATAGTACAAGTGAAACTTGTTAACCTAATTGGGACGGGTCCTCGTACCTTGTTTCTTTCGCTAAATCTACCGCATGAGCTCTAGATTTAGCGGTAGATTTAGCGAAAGAAATGCGGTACGAGGACCCGTCCCAATTAGGTTAACTAGTTTCCCTAAAGTACCAATCAGCGGCCAGGATTTCAGAGACAAGACAAGATGTCAACGTGGTAAATTTGATTTTACTGATATTGTGATGCTATTCTATCGTCCATAACAGGGGTGAGATAAATCAACGAGTATAGTCGTTAGATATATCCAGAAGCGCAATCGAATCTTAGAAATAAACAATACTCCACTCATTTGGATGCACCGCAATGTCTCTTGGCTTTGCCTCGATGATGATTGCAGAGCATCCAAATTCGTGGAGTATTGTTTATTTATACGATTCTCGACCCAGTTCTATATAACTCCTGCACTACTGTGCATGCTAGAGGCTTTCTATTCAGACTCTCCCGGGTGGCCATCTTGGGACTATGCATTAATAATGACAGATTCGTTTTTGGTGGATGATAAAACTGTATGCTAAAAGACATAACCCCCTAAAACTGCTACACATATTACTAGTTTCATGCAATATCTCTAAACATAGCATCTACTGGCCAGGCCACAGTGTCATCTTATAGATTCACTCTCACTGAGAGATGGCCTGATCCATTCGTGTACTGCTATCGTATCATAAATGTATATGTGTAAACGTCCATTTACAACTCACCTCATCCCATTTTCCCACTACACTGCTCACCACACTTGTACAGACCTTGTAAAGACTATAATTGTCTACGTAGAATACTGCAATGAAAACCTGCCATGGCAGATTGTAGCTTTTCGTGAAATGATTAAAAAAGAAATCCACACATTAACCCGGCTCCACTCTCCTGACCCTATGCATCTACCCTGCCCGGCTCACAGCTCATATCCCTAAACATACCGCCCACCAGGCCAGGACACAGTCTCATCCCCTAGATTCATTCTCATGGAGATATGACCTTATTAAGTGGCACATCGTAGATACATATTAACCTCGCTCCACCCTCCTGACCCTATGCATCCACCCTGCCCGGCTCACTGCGCATAACCCCACATTGGCGATCTGCCTCAGGGCTCGTGTCTCTGACAGAAGTCAGTGTGGACTATAAATAGCAGGCGGCGTATAGATGAGTGTGCACGCCTTATTGATGAGCTGTCTGTGGTGCTGAGAAGTTAGCGGGCTGCTCGGAGCTGTCTGCGGTGCTGACCGTCTGACACACTGTGTGTAGTCTGAGAGCACAGTGACCCGTGTGACACACTGTGTGTAGTCTGAGAACACCGTGACCCGTCTGACACACTGTGTTTAGTCTGAGAGCACGGTGACCCGTCTGACACACTGTGTATAGTCTGAGAGCATGGTGACCCGTCTGACACACTGTGTGTAGTCTGAGTGCACGGTGACCCGTCTGACACACTGTGTGTAGTCTGAGTGCACGGTGACCCGTCTGATGCACTGTGTGTAGTCTGAGAGCACCGTGACCTGTCTGACGCACTGTGTGTAGTCAGAGTGCACCGTGACCCGTCTGACACACTGTATGTAGTCTGAGAGCACCGTGACCCGTCTGACACACTGTGTGTAGTCTGAGTGCACCGTGACCCGTCTGACACACTGTGTGTAGTCTGAGTGCACCGTGACCCGTCTGACACATTGTGTGTAGTCTGAGAGCACCGTGACCCGTCTGACACACTGTGTGTAGTCTGAGAGCATGGTGACCCGTCTGACACACTGTGTATAGTCTGAGAGCACTGTGACCCGTCTGACACACTGTGTGTAGTCTGAGAGCACCGTGACCCGTCTGACACACTGTGTGTAGTCTGAGAGCACCGTGACCCTTCTGACACAATGTATGTAGTCTGAGTGCACCGTGACCGGTCTGACGCACTGTGTGTAGTCTGAGAGCACTGTGACCCATCTGACACACTGTATGTAGTCTGAGTGCATGGTGACCCGTCTGACACACTGTGTGTAGTCTGAGTGCACGGTGACCGGTCTGACGCACTGTGTGTAGTCTGAGAGCACTGTGACCCGTCTGACACACTGTGTGTAGTCCGAGAGCACCGTGACCCGTCTGACACACTGTGTGTAGTCTGAGAGCACCATGACCCGTCTGACACACTGTGTGTAGTCTGAGTGCACGGTGACCCGTCTGACACACTGTGTGTAGTCTGACACACCGTGACCCATCTGACACACTGTGTGTAGTCCGAGAGCACCATGACCCGTCTGACACACTGTGTGTAGTCCGAGAGCACCGTGACCCATTTGACCACTGTGTGTAGTCTGAGTGCACTGTGACCCGTCTGACACACTGTGTGTAGTCTGAGTGCACCGTGACCTGTCTGACGCACTGTGTGTAGTCTGAGTGCACCGTGACCCGTCTGACACACTGTATGTAGTCTGAGTGCATGGTGACCCGTCTGACACACTGTGTGTAGTCTGAGAGCACTGTGACCCGTCTGACACACTGTGTGTAGTCTGAGTGCACTGTGACCCGTCTGACACACTGTGTGTAGTCTGAGTGCACCGTGACCTGTCTGACGCACTGTGTGTAGTCTGAGTGCACCCTGACCCGTCTGACACACTTTGTGTAGTCTGAGTGTATGCTGATCCGTCTGACACACTGTGTGTAGTCTGAGTGCACCGTGACCCGTCTGACACATTGTGCAGAGTGCACTGTTACCTTTATGGAGTAGACTTTACAGTAGATATTCCCTACTTACCTATTCCCTACTTATCATTATTTCTTCCCTGGTATTTTTGTCCCATAGGCTTAACATTTGTAACTCGTTTTCCATGCCCCGACGAGTATTGCATTCCATTCTCCATGTTCTATACTCTGTGTCACGTGCATCCTTTTAGTGTGTATAGGGGTGAGATAAATACAGAAAGCAACTCTTCTCCAACTTGTTTCAATGCTACGTGACATTCACTCGGCTGTCGCCTTGTTCATATCACTTGTATCAAACTTTGACTAAAACTTGTTGGTCTCTTCTTCAATATTGAGTATGAATATCATGTCATTTGTAGCGCTGCCTATGACGGTGTATACGGCATATAGCCTATGATCCATGGGGGCCGCCATGACGCCCCCCAAGTAGGTGTTCTTCACTATTGGAGGTGAAAAAGTAGGTGTTCTTCACTAAAGGAGGTGGAAAAGAAGTGAGTGATAATTGGGAAATGTCACAACTTTAGCCTTGCTCACATATTTATATAAAGTGTTCCATATGGAAAATATCATGTCTTGGGTTTAATCATTATGTCATCCTGCTTTGGGATGGGTGTAGAGAGTCAAGGGAACCATAGTAGAATATTGAAAGGCAGTTGAATTTTGTAAGAACAAAGAGCCAGAATACAGGTTTGTCCCCCGACCACCTGGTGACTACTTCGTGAACTAACAATGGCTCTGTCCCCTATAGTCTCTTGACGTGAGGCACTGGTGAACACCTTCTGAGCAGCTCAAACAATATCTGAGTCGCTCAAGATGCAAAGATCTCATAGCCATGCTTCAAATCCAGACAAGATTTATTTCCCCCTCTTCTCAGTTAGTGTTCAATGAGTAATGCATTGACAAGACTGTGGACTCCTGGGAGACGCTGTGACGTCACGGGTGTACCCTTGCCTCGCAGGGTGTCGCCTTGCGTTGGAATTGAGACCTATAAATACAGAGTGTCATTAGTATGGAGATCAGGAAGTTGTAAGTTAGGCGGGTCGGCTGTCAGCGGGTGTTAGATCGTGTAAAGGATTATAGAGGAAACCCATGAAAGTTTACAGTCAGAGCTCGTATCCCATCGAGTTTGAATCGCGTAGTAATTCAGAAGGCAAAGCGGCATGAATTACTAGTGATTCGAAAGAGATGGGCAGTAATAGGTGTATAGTATGAGACTTTTATTTAGTTGTTGGTGGCCAGTAATAGTTGTATAGTATGAGACTTTTATTTAGTTGTTGGTGGCCAGTAATAAGTGTATAGTATCAGACTTTTATTTAGATGTTGGTGGGCAGTAATAGGGGTATAGTATGAGACATTTATTTAGTTGTTGGTGGCCAGTAATAGTTGTATAGTATGAGACTTTTATTTAGTTGTTGGTGGCCAGTAATAAGTGTATAGTATCAGACTTTTATTTAGATGTTGGTGGGCAGTAATAGGGGTTTATTACCCACCTAATACGGAGTCTCCATACTAAGACTATGAAGATTACAGATCGCTACTGAGTAGAATACAGACCTCCGGAATCTCCTAGGAGAATACGGATTTTTTAGATGAAAGTAGTCCCATTGAGATGAAAGTAGTCCCTTCTTAACTATGTTGAAAAGTTTTCTAAAGATCATATTTATTGCTTAAATCTAAAAAATAAGTGAGTAATAAATACAACATTACCATGATTTCGATCTGTGTGGCCGTATTCTCCTTGTAGTTGACCCTACGCAATACTCCTCGCTATCGCTCGGAGTATTACTACGCGTCAACTACGCGGAGAATACGGCCACTCAGATCCAAATCATGGTAATATTGTGTATATAGTATGAGACATTTATTTAGTTGTTGGTGGGCAGTAATAGGTGTATAGTATGAGACTTTTATTTAGTTGTTGGTGGCCAGTAATAGGTGTATAGTATGAGACATTTATTTAGTTGTCGGTGGCCAGTAATAGGTGTATAGTATGAGACATTTATTTAGTTGTTGGTGGGCAGTAATAGGGGTATAGTATGAAACTTTTATTTAGATGTTGGTGGGCAGTAATAGGGGTATAGTATGAGACTTTTATTTAGTTGTTGGTGGGCAGTAATGGGTGTATAGTATGAGACTTTTATTTAGTTGTTGGTGGACAGTAATAGGTGTATAGTATGAGACTTTTATTTAGTTGTTGGTGGACAGTAATAGGTGTATAGTATGAGACTTTTATTTAGTTGTTGGTGGGCAGTAATAGGTGTATAGTATGAGACTTCTATTTAAGCTATGACATTACAAAGTATCACCGGGCTCGGCCTTGGTCGTTCTGCCGCCTGGTCCCTCTAGGGGCGTCGTTCAATTACAATATCTAATGGCATTCAACATGCCTGAGGTTAGATCAGGCATTGTCTACAGACTTTATATTATTGTCTATTGTCTACAGACTATAGATTATAGGATGTATTGTACTGCGATGCCTCACTCAGTGTTAGGTCATCTTAGTTTGAAGAGCTCACTGGAGTGTTAGGCTTGGCGATCGTGCGATGTCAACAGAGAGTCAATATGGCAACCAATGTGATTATAGCTTGATTTCCTTTAGTGTATATCTATTTTTCATATCAGAATGGTATTTGAGATGGGTTGTATTTCATGAACCACTAAATTCTCTTCATTTCACCCCTGATACAACTTTAACCATAGGAATAACATAAAAGATTGTCACCCTGGTAAGGTGCCAATATTATGCTATGGTCCCAGCAGAGTGATGGGAGATGACGTCATAATCTACTGGCCAATCAGCGGCCAGAATGTGAGAAAGTAGGCAAGACACCAACTGAAGATTTTTGTTCCTAACTGGATTTGCATAAGCAGTTTGAACTATTCTGATATCGTGATGCTATCTAATGTCCGGGAAAGGGGTGAGGAAAATGCAGAACTGCACTCGAAGAGGGGGCCCCCACCTACCACGATTCTGGTCCCGATAGGCCTTACGACTGCCTTCCCGACACCATACCGATTCTATTGTGAGGTAAGCAAAAAATCGTGGTAGGTGGAACAGGTTTCTGCGATGCCGTCTGCGATACCTCACGATAGGCTGCGATAGAAAACGTCAATCGTAGACATCTCGATTATATCCAACATGTTGGAATTTTCGTAGCATGTCGTAGGGTATTGTGTGTGATTCATCGGGAAAATATCTCTTTCGGGTGAAATACTTAACGGAAAATGATGAAATTCTGGGATTAGGTAGGGCGTATATAGATGTATAATCGCTGTAAATATGATATTATTTGAGGAAGTCTAAGTGTCTGAAAATAATAGTTTCATAACAGAATTATGATTCTATCACAGTTATATTCTTCAATTTGATTGTTTTAGTGTCTGGAAAATAATATCATAATATGTTGTAAATACCTCTTAAAGAATATTCAGATTCATTAAATATTTATAGAATTATAATATATTTCAATATTAAAACTCTGCCTAAGATCTAAATTGGTACACCGATTGAATCGTGAGGCAATCGTGACCATGGTTTATGTTTTTGGTCCTCCAAAGGCATTTCTAGGCTCTACGATTTCAAACCATGTCCACGATTTTAAACTATCGGGGACCTCCCGATAGGTCACGATTTGGCCATTTCAAATCGTAGCTATCGGGAAGTATGTCGTAGACCATCTTGGTAGGTGGGAGCCGGCTTGAAAAGTAAAATCTTTGTTGCTTATGTTTTTCATGAGGCAAAAAATAGTCCCAAATCTTGGTCGCTCATTGGCTAATATGTGTAACACAATTAACCATTGAGTACATGTATTTTATACACATCCTTAACGCCAGTGTGGTATAATATTAGATAAGTGGTACAGCATGGGTGTATGTGGCATAGGTGTGTGGTGTAGTATTGATGTGTGGTGTAGTATGGGTGTAGTTTGTGTGGCATAATATGAATAATAATTCTGGCTCTTTGTTCTTATGAAATTCAGCTGCCTTTCAATGGTTCCTTTGACTCTCTACACCAATCCCAGAGCAGGAAGATCTAATGCTAAAACCCAGGACATGATATTTTTTACATAGAACACTTTATTTACATATGTGAGCAAGGCAGGAAAAGTGACATTTCCCAATTATCACTCACTTCTTTTGCACCTCCATTAGTGAAGAACAGCTACTTTTTCACCTCCTTTAGTGAAGAACACCTACTCGGGAGGCGTCATGGTGGCGCCCATGGATCATAGGCTATGTGCCGTATAGTATGGGTGTATATGATGTAGTATGGAGGTCCCTGTAGCTGCTGAGTGGCCGAGGCTCCTGTAGAGGTTCCTGTAGTATGGGTGTGTGTGGTGTAGCGTGTGGTGTATATGGTATAGTGTGGGTGTATATGGGTGTGTATATGGTATAGGTGTAGAACCTGTAGAGGTTCCTGTAATATGGGTGTGTGTGGTATAGTGTGTGTGGTGTAGTATGGATGTATATGGTATAGTGTGGGTGTATGTGGTATAGTGTGGGTGTATATGGTATATTGTGGGTGTATATGGTATAGTGTGGGTGTATATGGGTGTGTATATGGTATAGTATGGAGGTCCCTGTAGGTGCTTAGTGGCTGAGTCTCCTGATGGGGTTCTCGTAATATGGGTGTGTGTGGTATAGTGTGTGTGGTGTAGTATGGATGTATATGGTATAGTATGGGTGTATATGGTACAGTGTGGGTGTATATGATGCAGTATAGAGGTCCCTGTAGGTGCTCAGTAGCTGAGGCCCCTATAGAGGTTCCCGTAATATGGGTGGGTGTGGTGTGTGTGGTGTAGTGTATGTGGTATAGTGTGGGTGTATATGGTACAGTATGGGTGTATATGGTACAGTATGGGTGTATATGATGTAGTATGGAGGTCCCTGTAGGTGCTCAGTAGCTGAGGCCCCTGTAGAGGTTCCCGCAGTATGGGTGTTAGTGGTGTATGTGGTGTAGTGTATGTGGTATAGTGTGGGTGTATATGGTACAGTATGGGTGTATATGGTACAGTGTGGGTGTATATAATGCAGTATGGAGGTCCCTGTAGGTGCTCAGTGGCTGAGGCCCCTGTAGAGGTTCCCGCAGACACATATTGATTACTGTCGCTCGTCGAGACTTGCACTGACTCCACCTCTCCCCTCCTCCCCCTCCTCCTCCTCCTCCCTCTCCCCTCTCCCCGCCCGCCCGGCCAGACTGTCTCGTCTAGTCTACGGCCGCCCTCAACCCTCCCCTCACCACCACCGGCAGCAGCACACCTGCTGCTGCTCACAGATAGCCTCAGGTAGATGGTCACATCTCCACGGTCCGAGCGGAGGGTTGGTGATGTTAAAGTTATGACACGGTTTCTATTCCTGGCACGAGCTCGCCGTCGGAGGTGCACCTCGTGTGTCTGTGTGTGTGTGTATGGTCTGGGAGGGTCTGCTGAAGGTGCCTTACTTGTAGAGTGGCTCATTAGTTAGAAGTGACGTGTAGGGTTAAAATGCTGAGGACCCCATTTCACCATAACCAGCAGAGCCTAAAGAATGCAGTGATGCACAGGGGTGGAGCTATACTTGGATGTAAGATGAGGAACATTTCACTGATGTATAATTAACCCCGACTCCCTGCAAGACACTAAATAACGGGTATCATGGTCACACCTGCATCCCCACCTGTATTCTCACCTGTATTCACACTTATATTCTCACCTGTATCCTCACATGGAGTCTAAGATGTATTCACATCTGTAACTCACCTGTATTCTCATCTGCATTCCCACTTTATTTTCACCTGAATTCACACCTGTATTCTTTATTTATACCTGTAAGTGTCCCTGTAGTCAAATCTATAATCTTACCTATATTTACACATGTATTCACAACTGTAAGCTCACTCGTATTCACACCTGTATTCCTACCTCTTATTCACACTTATATTCTCACTTATATTCTCACTTATATTCTCACCTGTATTCTCACCCGTATTCACACCTCTCTTCTCACCTGTATTCTCACTTTTTTCACCTGTATAGATTGACACCTTTATTCTCACCTCTATTCACCCCTGTATTCATGTATTCTCACCTGTATTCTCACCTATATTCTCACCTATATTCTCACCTCTATTCTCACCTATATTCTCACCTATAATCTCATATGTATTCTCACCTGTATTCACACATTTAGTTTCATATGTATTCACACCTATAACTCACCTGTATTCTCACCTGCATTCTCATGTGTATTCTCATATGTATTCTCACCTGATATGTATTCTCACCTCATATGTATTGACACCTGTATTTTTACCTCTTTTCAAACCTATATTCTCATATGTATTTACTGTATTCTTACATTTATTCACAACTGTATTACCAGTATTTACATCTGAATTCTCACCTCAATTCTCACCTGTATTCACACATATATTCAACAACTGTATTTTCACCAGTCTTCACACCTCTATTCACATCTCAATTCTCACCTGTATCCATACCTACATTCTCACCTGTACTCACACCTGTACAGCCCAGACAACAGACGCCACACCTTTGGCACCCACCCCTTCTCAATATCAGACCTGCACCTCACCCCATCTCCCACCCCAACAGCCGGAGAGAAGAACCACCTTATGCAAGTCCCTCCACCCACCACCCACCAGCTGACCAGCCCTGCTCGATGCAGGCGTCAGGGGAACCACAAAGTCAGTCGGCCTGTTCCCGGGGTAATTGGGGTTTATATAAGACCTGGCCGGGGCCCTGTGATGGCTGCCACCACTCTCTGTAACCCTCTCTGTACTCACCTCTGTACCCCCCTCTGTAGACTGGCCCCAGTCCCTGCATCCTATGGCTACCCTCCTCACTGGGATACTGGCTCCAGTCCCTGCATCCTATGGCTACCCTCCTCACTGGGATACTGGCCCCAGTCCCTGCATCCTATGGCTACCCTCCTCACTGGGATACTGGCTCCAGTCCCTGCATCCTATGGCTACCCTCCTCACGGGGATGCTGGCCCCAGTCCCTGCATCCTATGGCTACCCTCCTCACTGTGATACAGGCTCCAGTCCCTGCATCCTATGGCTACCCTCCTCACTGGGATACTGGCTCCAGTCCCTGCATCCTATGGCTACCCTCCTCACTGGGATACTGGCTCCAGTCCCTGCATCCTATGGCTACCCTCCACTGGGATACAGGGACTGGTACAATTGATGATGGTGTTGGATTTATGGTGCAGTTTAGCTCCAGTATTTCCAACACTCTCCATACAGATTTCCTGGCCACTCACTTTGATCTCAATCGGGTCACAGTCAGGAGCAGGTGAAATCTATTGCTATGACAACACAGGTGGCCAACGAACTAGAGGAGGAGGTCTAGGGTTACAGGGAGCGACTGGGGGGGGGGGGGCATATAGGAGGTTCTGTTCCTACTGGACAAGTCTTTGACTCATCGGCCAGTCAGAGAAGGATACATACTTTAATGAACTTTATTCTGATTGTGTTTAATCATTTAATGGATGTTCATAATCAAAGACTTAAGCAAGTCTTTGATTTATGGGCCAGTCAGAGAAGGATATATATTATAACAAACTTTATTCTGATTGTGTTTAATCAGTTAATAAATGCAAATAATCAAAGACTTAAGCCAGCGTTTGTTTCATGGGCCAGTCAGAGAAGGATACATACTATAACACACTTTATTCTGATTGTTTGGTTAAAAATAATTTCGAATGTTTCTGTGTTCCTTGTGGGGTTCACTTGTTTCATTCTGACCAGATATATAAAAATAAAAACAAACTGCACACAAACTAAAGAGATACCAGATATCTTAGATATAGTATCTCCAGCCTTTGCAAAGGCCTGACGAGATTTTCATAATCGAAACTACTGAGTAAGGTCTTTTTCGGCACTAAAAAGTACGAAAAAAACAACAACATAACCACAGACAAACTAAGCTCTGCAGGTATGAAACTAGGCCCAAACAAGGGGAGAGAACCTTGGTCTACAGAGTGTAAGGAGACAGGGTGCCAAGTTACCCAAATCCTACACCAGGTGGCAGTGATATCCATACAGGTACCACCACCCACCTATATAGACTATGCACTAACAAAACTGCAAGTCACAGGAATGTCCGCGAATTCCCGCCAAGCGGGTGCAGCAGGATCCAATGAACCGCGTCGACACGACTCGGTAAACAATTCCGACCAATAGAATCCAAGGTTACTCACGAGTGCAGCCGCAGCCTCTACACAGAGACCGCGTTCTGGTCACTTGCTCAGTAGTCGCCGCAAAGCAACGTCTAACAACCTTTATTCTGATTGTGTTTAATCATTTAATGGATGTTCATAATCAAAGACTTGAGCAAGTCTACCCCCCTGTACCCCACTCTGTACCCCACTCTGTACCCGTGTGGAGGGGAGGTCTGCACACCATCGCACACATTGATTATATCGACCAGGCCCCAGACACAGCCCGCTGCCCAGTCAATGCAGCTGCGTCAGAGCTCCTTTCTGATCTTCAATATTTACTGAGGTCTCACTGCTTCTCTCTGTGTGTCTTTTCTCTCACTCGGTTTCTGGTGCTTCTCTGCCTCCTGCCTCGTTCTGTGTCTCCACCTCTGTTAAAGTGGAATTCACATGGAGGGATTCATGTACCTCACAGGGTGTTTGTCTGAGATAAATCCTGCTGAGATTCATGTAACTCACAGGGTGTTTGTCTGAGTCAAATCCTGCTGAGATTCATGTACCTCACAGGGTGTCTGTCTGAGTCAAATCCCGCTGAGATTTATGTACCTCACAGGGTGTTTGTCTGGGACAAATCCCGCTGATATTCATATACCTCACAAGGTGTTTGTCTGATACAAATCCTGCTGAGATTCATATACCTCACAGGGTGTTTGTCTGAGTCAAATCCTACTGAGATTCATGTACCTCACAGAGTGTTTGTCTGAGTTAAATCCCGCTGAGATTCATGTACCTCACAGGGTGTTTGTCTGAGGCAAATCCCGCTGAGATTTATGTACCTCACAGGGTGTTTGTCTGGGACAAATCCCGCTGATATTCATATACCTCACAAGGTGTTTGTCTGATACAAATCCCGCTGAGATTCATATACCTCACAGGGTGTTTGTCTGAGTCAAATCCTTCTGAGATTCATGTACCTCACAGGGTGTTTGTCTGAGATAAAGCCTGCTGAGATTCATGTACCTCACAGAGTGTTTGTCTGAGTTAAATCCCGCTGAGATTCATGTACCTCACAGGGTGTTTGTCTGAGGCAAATCCCGCTGAGATTCATGTACCTCACAGGGTGTTTGTCTGAGATAAATCCTGCTGAGATTGATGCATCTCACAGGTTGTTTGTCTGAGACAAATCCTGCTGAGATTGATGCACCTCACAGGTTGTTTGCCTGAGATAAATCCCACTGAGATTCATGTACCTCACAGGGTGTTTGTCTGAGATAAAGCCTGCTGAGATTCATGTACCTCACAGGGTGTTTGTCTGAGACAAATCCTACTGAGATTCATGTACCTCACAGGGTGTTTGTCTGCGACAAATCCTGCTGAGATTCTGTACTCGAACACATTTTCTTCATCTAAATTTTAGGCTCCATTTCCTATTTTCTCCCCTGCAATCATTGGCGATATTTACTCCTAAAAAGGAACAGAATCTCATGAAAATTTGAACCCTGTGAGGTACATGAATCCCACTGTGTGAATTCCACTTGAGACAAATTCTGCTGGGATTCTCTACTCGAAGATAATCTCTTTGTCTTAATTAAAGGGTTCCATTTTCCTGAGACATGTTCTTTCCCCTGCAATTGTTGAAAACAATTTCATGAGATTTTGAACCCTGTTAAGTACATGAATCCCACCGTGTGAATTTCATTTAACAAGGAACAGAATCCTATGAGATTCTGAACCCTGTGAGGTACATGAATCCCACCGTGTGAATCCCACTTAATGTTACATTTCTTGTAACCACGTGGAGACATTTTATAAAGCGATTCCAGTCTAGACCTGATTCAAACTAGACCTGATTCAAACCAGGTGTCAGGAGAATCTAACTGACGAATTCCTCTCTTTGATGTATGTTCCTGTATCGATGCACTAGGTGACCTACTACCCCAGTGAATTATTCTCTATAATTGTCTGTATCCATTAAAAGATAGGTAGTGCGCAATCAAAAACAGAGTATCACATTACTAAACGTGTTGAGTCCTAATTTGACTACTATGGCACAACTATCCGCATGATATGTGGTAGCATTCGGCGGTATGGGAACATAGGAGCACTCGGATATTGTAAATAACCCTCCTTCGTTGGCTATATCTAACTAGAAAAAATGGTATCTTCACCATTAACGAATGAACCTCGATTATAGAATTAATAATCAAAGGTTTTGGGTATTAATTCAGTCTGTGAATCATTTGCTTTAACCCACTTGGCTACCAGTTATTTATACAAATGACTTTGTGTGGTTCAAATATGTCAAATCCTCAGTTGGTCAATGAGACATATCAGTCTGAAGTGATGTGTCATGGTTAGCTGGGCTTCTGCATCTTACCAATGTCACAGGTTTAGCACACAGATAGTAAAGGGTTTAATAGGTTTTTGCAGCAAGCTCAGAGTCTATGTTCCCTCAGTGCGTGAGTTTCCCACGTACTCTGATTTGCTGTTCAGGAATATCAGGGCATTGTACCCTTATACAAATGTACTTTCCCACCTGTTGCAGTGGCAGCATGTCAAAAGATAGATTCATTTACTCCTCAGCTGGGGTTCGTTGCTCCTAGAAATGTGGGGAAAGCGTTGCTCCAATAATATCGGATCGTGGCGTGTAGTCTCATTACTTTCATGTTGTATCGATACTTTTGACCACACCACATTTTCAGTGACATTGGTGAAAGGTTCATTAGATTTCTAATTGAATATAGATGGCAACATAGTTATGATGCGATCCGCAAAAGAATCTGGAGCAACGATTTCGACCTCAGTTCGCTATTCTGCCATCTGCAAAACATGGAGCAGAGCCCCCCTGATGGTGTAAACACTTCAGTCCACCATAGTTTTAGATAAGTGTGTATGGTCAGCTGCTCTACTGATCACGTGATATAAAGGTCACGTGATGGGCTTTCTGTGTCATAGAGACGAGCAAACAATACTTCGGGAGGGAGGCATCACTCTCCAAGGAGGTTCTTCTGGCGTGGTTGTTACTGTAGCATGCGCTTGGTGAGTGTGTGTGGGTGGCAGTGGGTCGAGAGTAGACTTGCTCAAGTCTTTGGTTATGAACTATCATTAAATGATTAACTAAACTCAGAATAAAGTTCATGATAGTATACATGTGTCCTTCTCTGACTGGCACATGAATCAGAGAATTGTCCAGTAGGAACAGAACCTCCAGTAGATGTCCCCCGAGACACTCCCTGTAACCCTACACCTCCTCCTACCCCTCCCCCTCCTCCAGTTCTCTGGACACCTGTGTTGTCATAGCAATACATTTCGCCTGCTCCTGACTGTGACCTGATTGAGAGGGTATCAATCTCCCAGCAGATATCCTGACCAATAGCCCGGATATCTGTATGGAGAGTGTTGGGAATACTGGAGCTAAACAGTGCCAGGAATCGAATACCATTACCGATTGTACCAGTCCCTGTATCCCAGCGACGAGGGTAGCCATAGGATACAGAGACTAGAGCCAGTATCCCAGTGAGGTGGGTAGCCATGGGATGCAGGAACTGGAGCCAGTATCACAGCGAGGAGGGTAGCCATAGGATGCAGGGACTGGAGCCAGTATCCCAGCGAGGAGGGCAGCAATAGGATGCAGGGACTGGAGCCAGTATCCCAGCGAGGAGGGTAGCCATGGGATGCTGGGACTGGAGCCAGTATCTCAGCGAGGAGGGTTGCCATAGGATGCAGGGACTGGAGCCAGTATCCCAGCGAGGAGGGTAGCCATGGGATGCATGGACTGGAGCCTGTATCCCAGCGAGGAGGGTAGCCATAGGATGCAGGAACTGGATCTAGTATCACAGTGAGGAGGGTAGCCATAAGATGCATGGACTGGAGCCAGTATCACAGTGAGGAGGGTAGCTATAGGATGCATGGACTGGAGCCAGTATCACAGTGAGGAGGGTAGCCATAGGACGCAGGGACTGGAGCCAGTATCCAGTGAGGAGGGTAGCCATAGGATGCAGAGACTGGAGCCAGTATCCCAGCCAGGAGGGTAGTCATAGGATGCTGGGACTGGAGCCAGTATCCCAGCCAGGAGGGTAGCCATAGGATGCAAGGACTGGAGCCAGTATCATAGTGAGGAGGGTAGCCATAGGATGCATGGACTGAAGCCAGTATCCCAGCGAGGAGGGTAGCCATGGCAAGCAGGGACTGGAGCCAGTATCATAGCGAGGAGGGTAGCCATAGGATGCAGGGACTGGAGCCAGTATCCCAGCAAGGAGAGCAGCCATAGGATACAGGGACTGGAGCCAGTATCCCAGTGAGGAGGGTGACCATAGGATGCAGGGACTGGAGCCAGTATCAAGCGAGGAGGGTAGCCATAGGATGCAGGGACTGGAGCCAGTATCCCAGCCAGGAGGGTAGTCATAGGATGCAGGGAATGGAGCCAGTATCCCAGCCAGGAGGGTAGCCATAGGATGCAAGGACTGGAGCCAGTATCATAGTGAGGAGGTTAGCCATAGGATGCATGGACTGGAGCCAGTATCCCAGCGAGGAGGGTAGCCATAGCAAGCAGGGACTGGAACCAGTATCATAGCGAGGAGGATAGCCATAGGATGCAGGGACTGGAGCCAGTATCATAGTGATGAGGGTAACCATAGGATGCAGGGACTGGAGCCAGTATCACAGCGAGGAGGGTAGCCATAGGATACAGGGACTAGAGCCAGCATTCCAGCGAGGAGGGTAGCCATAGGATGCAGGGACAGGAGTCAGTAACCCAGTGAGGAGGGTAACCATAGGATGCAGGGACTGGGGCCAGTATCCCAGTGAGGAGGGTGACCATAGGATGCAGGGACTGGAGCCAGTATCAAGCGAGGAGGGTAGCCATAGGATGCAGGGACTGGAGCCAGTATCCCAGCCAGGAGGGTAGTCATAGGATGCAGGGAATGGAGCCAGTATCCCAGCCAGGAGGGTAGCCATAGGATGCAAGGACTGGAGCCAGTATCATAGTGAGGAGGTTAGCCATAGGATGCATGGACTGGAGCCAGTATCCCAGCGAGGAGGGTAGCCATAGCAAGCAGGGACTGGAACCAGTATCATAGCGAGGAGGATAGCCATAGGATGCAGGGACTGGAGCCAGTATCATAGTGATGAGGGTAACCATAGGATGCAGGGACTGGAGCCAGTATCCCAGCAAGGAGGGCAGCCATAGGATACAGGGACTGGAGCCAGTATCACAGCGAGGAGGGTAGCCATAGGATGCAGGGACTGGAGCCAGTATCACAGCGAGGAGGGTAGCCATAGGATACAGGGACTAAAGCCAGCATTCCAGCGAGGAGGGTAGCCATAGGATGCAGGGACAGGAGTCAGTAACCCAGTGAGGAGGGTAACCATAGGATGCAGGGACTGGAGCCAGTATCCCAGTGAGGAGGGTGACCATAGGATGCAGGGACTGGAGCCAGTATCCAGCGAGGAGGGTAGCCATAGGATGCAGGGACTGGAGCCTGTATCTCAGCGAGGAGGGTAGCCATAGGATGCAGGGACTGGAGCCAGTATCACAGCAAGGAGGGTAGCCATAGGATGCAGGGACTGGAGACAGCATTCCAGCGAGGAGGGTAGCCATAGGATGCAGGGACTGGAGCCAGAATCCCAGTGAGAAGGGTAGTCATAGGATGCAGGGACTGGAGCCAGTATCCCAGCAAGGAGGGTAGCCATAGGATGCAGGGACTGGAGCCTGTATCCCAGCGAGGAGGGTAGCCATAGGATGCAGGGACTGGAGCCAGTATCCCAGCGAGGAGGGTAGCCATAGCATGCAGGGACTGGAGCCAGTCTAGGTGGGGAGTGGGAGGGAGGGAGTGAGGAGTTGGGAACTCGAAGCACGAGGTGTTGGACAATGTCGGCGACGTATTATTCCGCCATTACTGACCGTGATTCACGCACCCGACCTCATCAACTGTGACCACAACCTCGCGCGATTACAGATAAAGCTACACACAAAAAAACAATATCATGAGATTGATAAATAAAAAGACAATGAAGAGCACCAAGCGGCCACAAAAAGGCGACAGGGAGGACATACTTGTCGGGGTCGGGTCCACCGGCCTCTGGTCTGTTATCGACTCTTTGTTTTTACTCCGGGAAATTATCGTCTGCTTTTTGAGTGACGTTGTATACCGCCATGGACACACGGCCCGGTTTCTATGGCAATGGAAGAGCGCGGTATCCAAATACATTTAAAAAAGAAAAATAGTTTATTGACATTAGGTTCACATATTACAGGATATTTGATTTTCAACCATAACGTCCAGATGACATCTGACAAAATAACATGTAAACAGGTAGGGTGGCAATTTTGCCTATAGAGTCTGGTATAGTTGAGAAAAGAATCCAGTCATTTGGGCCATTATGGGAATGGGGTCATCGACCTCCCCCCAAGGTGCCAAGAAATCAAATTTTACAAGGAAATATCTATGATAACATAGTCTGCAAACATAGACGGAAATCCTGATCTAGAATCTTCAACCATGGGATAGAAACCCTCATGGGTTATTATTTTCAGTCTTTGCATGATATGTGATCAGGTTGTAACATTTACCAGTGACGAATTATCGGACAATTCGGACAAGTACGTGTGTTTAGAAATTTATCTTACCCCTGGTATTTTTGTCCCATAGGCTTTCGAAAAGAGGCGATCTTGCAGCCCTGGTAAATAGCGAGCCCCCCTCAGTATCAACGTGGGACGCATGCTAGATCTGCATTTAGTTTTTTTAACTCGTAGGGCGTTGAAAGGGTGGCTATTTTGAAAATAATTCCCCGAAATCATGAAAATGGAGTGAGAGAATCTTCTCTTCTGCTCGGAAAATCTGAAATCATTCTCTGCTGTGACTTGGCAAAGAAGGACATGCAAGCTGTGAAGCATAGAATACTCTGGTTGGTGCCGATTCGTCATATTATCATGTTATTATTCATTATGTGTTAATTGTCTTCTTTGTGCCTAGTGGAACGAGTTTTCCATTACTCTCCCCAAATGAACCAGTGAAAAACCACATTTATTACATACCTGTAAGAACATCAGTGTTTATATTCTTGCCCAGATGATGTGTACCAATCACTATGTTTCGTATGGCCTGGGTATTATCTCTTTTGTACGACGGATTCGAGTGGAAGATCACGACACTGTATATTGTGAACACCTTTTTCGTCTAATAAAACTTAAAAAAAAAAAAATTTACCTACCACATGTAAAACGTCTAAATTCCGATAATATGCGCTTGGAGATTCTCCCGCACATAGAGACATAGTGAACCATAGGGATGGAGACTGAAGGGCCACGGGAGTGAGATTCTCGTGTAGTGTCAAAATTCGAATCTGCTCTTCTTTTTTCTAGATCGATAGACAGACATACTTTTTCTCTTATGATTCATTTCGAGGCATGCCGAAATCAAAGTTTAGTATTGTAGTTTTGTTATCTGATTTTTACCTACCACATATAAAACGTGTAAAATTTGATAGGAACCACTTGGAGTTGCTCCCGCACATAAAGATAAAGTGAACCAGACCAATGCCTGTAGATAGAAGAGCCACGAGAGTGAGATTCTCGTTTAGTTGTATAACTCAAACCGGCTCTTCCTTTTATGATATATTTAGAATCATGCCGAAATCTAGTTTTATTATTGTAGTTCTCTAATGTACTGTTCTCCTGAGAAACCAATGAGATCCCAACGTTCGCTGGTATATTGAAATATTAGGCTATAATTGACAACACAACAGCCACCAGGGAGTGTGTATGCTCAGAACATTGGATGCAAATGCTGCCGGAAGTCGGTTCATTTAGCTGTCAACGGGTTCGCTGTGTATAGGCAATGTCGCAAAAGCCGTAAAAGTAAAACTGAATTATTGCACATAGCACTTCTTATAGCTCATAAAAGTTCTCCTGAGTTGACGTTCTCGTTAAGTATTCCATTTAGTTCTCTAGGCTCCTGTAGGTGGCGCCTCGTGTGCCGTACAGCGGCCTATAGGCTGTCATGTAGGCTTGATTTTAGGCGGGATAAGAACCAGAAGGGAATGGAGGTTATCTGGGTCTCATGTATCATGTGGGTTGACATGGTGACCGCAATCTGGTGAAATGAGATAAGAGCAGTCACGAGGTCAGGGCGAGGATCGGGGAGTAGGGTGAGAAACAGTCACCACGTGTGAGAATAAACGTGTACCAAGCATGTAGCAGAGGTATGGTGGAGAAGGTATGGTAGGTAGGTAGAGTAGGGGAGGAAGGGAGGTATGGTATGGCAGGCAGGGTAGGGTGTGCAGGGTAAGGGAGGTAGCAGAAGGAAGTACTGTACAGAGGGAGGGTAGGGGAGGCAGGGTAATGGAGGAATGGTAATAGAAGGAGGGTAGGGGGATGGTAATAAAGGGAGGGTAGGGGGTATGGTAATAGAGGGAGGGTAGGGGGATGGTAATAGAGGGAGGGTAGGGGAGGGTAATAGAGGGAGGGTAGGGGGATGGTAATAGAGGGAGGGTAGGGGAGGGTAATAGAGGGAGGGTAGGGGGATGGTAATAGAGGGAGGGTAGGGGGATGGTAATAGAGGGAGGGTAGGGGAGGCATGGTAATAGAGGGAGGGTAGGGGAGTTATGGTAATAGAGGCAGGGTAGGATGTATGGTAATAGAGGGAGGGTAGGGGAGGCATGGTAATAGAGGGAGGGTAGGGGAGTTATGGTAATAGAGGCAGGGTAGGATGTATGGTAATAGAGGGAGGGTAGGGGAGGCATGGTAATAGAGGGAGGGTAGGGGGGACGGTAATAGAGGGAGGGTAATGGGGGCATGGTAATAGAGGGAGGGTAGGGGGATGATAATAGAGGGAGGGTAGGGGGTATGGTAATAGAGGGAGGGTAATGGAGGCATGGTAATAGAGGGAGGGTAGGGGGATGATAATAGAGGGAGGGTAGGGGGGTATGGTAATAGAGGGAGGGTAGGGGGATGGTAATAGAGGGAGGGTAGGGGGTATGATAATAGAGGGAGGGTAGGGGGGATGGTAATAGAGGGAGGGTAGGGGGATGGTAATAGAGGGAGGGTAGGGGGGTATGGTAATAGAGGGAGGGTAATGGAGGTATGGTAATAGAGGCAGGGTAGGGGAGGCAGGGTATTAGAGGGAGGTAGGGGAGGTACGGATGAGCCCCTGCGGTGTGTATGTGAGGTTGGGGTTACCTCTCTGGTTTTGTATATCTGGCTGATAGTACGGGGGGGGGGGCACCTCTATGGTTTTGTATATCTGGCTGATAGTACGGGGGGGGGGGGGGTACCACTCTTGTGCTGTTATTGGCAGGGATCCGCACCTCGTCGTAAATCTCGGGTCGTGATCCGGGGTCGTGGTGAGGTGTGAGCTCACCTCCAGGGGGTGTTGTCTAACACCTTCCTCTTACCCTCCTACCTCCTCACCTCCTGCCTCGCCGCGCTACACCTACCTCTTACCCTCACCTCCCCCGCCGCGTTATACACACAAACACAAGTAGCCTGCCCCATCAGGCGCCAGGTGGCACCAGTGTTTGAGGGATTCAGAGATGGCGGGATCTGCCAAATTACCGCCGAGCTGTGACACAACTCCCCCCCCCCCCCCCCAATGCACACACACACGGCTTATATGAAGCTGGAGAGGTGGGATGGGCTGAAGGTGGATGGGCACCTCCACTTTAGGTATCACCCTGCTTAAGGGGTCACCCTGCTTAAAGAGTAACCCCGTCTAAGGGGTAACCCTGCTTAAGGGGGTCACCCCGCCTAACGGGTAACCCTGCTTAAGGGGTAACCCCGCCTAAGGGGAAACCCCACAAAGGGTCACCCTGCTTAAGTGGTAACCCCACCTAAGGGGTAACCCTTCTTTAGGGGTAATCCTGCCTAAGGGGACACCCTGCTTAAGGGAGCAACCCCACTTAAGGGGGCACCTCGCTTAAGGGACACCCTGCTTAAGGGAACAGTTTGTTCGGAACAGAAATTTGTCCCTTTATTAAGAGTTTATCGGGATAGCCATTTGTCCCTTTATTAAGAGTTTATCGGGATAGCCAGCTTCAGGAGACAGTTATTTCGGAAGAGAGGCGTGTGAGGCGGATAGACTGGTGTCCAGGCAATCAGACACCAGGCAACAGGCAGCGCAGGGTCCTTTAGGTGTCAGGTAGGCCTCCTTGGGATGTCTGTGTGGATGTGTGTCTCTATGCCATAGAATTACATGCATAGTGGTATCATATTACATAACTTAATCATCGACAGAATGAAAACCATGCTTAAGGGGACACTTTGCACTGAAAGGAGGGTGATCAATTAAGCGGGGTTTTACTGTACTTATGTACACATCAAGCAGATCTTGTCGAGGTGATTATATCTCTCCATGTTTGTAATACCACGTAGTGTCTATATACACGAGTCGTGACATGAATAGTATATGTACTTAGAGGACCCAGAGAGTAATTAGAATGATGGTGAGGGGATATACCACATGAATAGTCCCTCTACAATAATGGTGGTGTGAGGCTTGCCCATGATCTAGGCTCCTGGCAGGCTGTTATGGGGGTGCAGTATTTATATTTACTTTACCTTTTGTCATTATCCTTCATATTGGACATGAGCATCAATAATATGATGTCACTTATTTTGATTTCTATAATCGTCAGAACTTAGATTACCAATGAGCGAATACTGTCTTAGCGAACAGACTTAAATATCATTAAACTGTAACCCTTGTACGAGGAACAAAGAAAGTGTCTACATGTATGATCCTAGCTTAAACGGGCCTCTGGTCTGTGTTTTTTGTGTTCTTTTTTACAGATATATGAGACAAAAACACAAAAACAAAAACATGAAAACATAAACACAATAGACATGCGGGCATAGACAGGACAAGTGAAGATGATTTTCTGTTTTCTTTGTTGGATTCTAGCCGGTTGATCGAGGTGCCCCCTGGTGTACGTGCTGTCAAACAGTGACTGGGAGCAGACGACATTAAAACCCGGCGTTTACTGGCGTCACTTTAAAAGCCCATCACTGACGCACATCTCTGACCTGACTTTCCTTTTCATCCTCAATAAAGGTGTGTTTTTTTAACTGATACGTCACCTGTGGTTTCCATGGTCAGTGTGGGATGTTTTAGCTGCAGAGGCCACACACCTGGTGTTATTGTGTTTAGTCAGGGCTCGGCTCAGTTGTTTTTTTTTCTTGTTTATTTTGTTGCAATTTTTATTAGGGGAATATTGTGTTACACAATCTCCGAATTCGGCGATACAGCCACCAGGTTGGTGAGAAGTCTAGTGTGACTCTGTTTAGAGTGGGCTCGGCACAATGTTAAAAGTCTGGTCTGATTCTGTTTAATGAAGGCTCGGCACAATGTTAAAAGTCTGATGTGATTCTGTTTAATGAAGGCTGGCACAATGTGAGAAGCCGGGTCTGATTCTGTTTAGTGAATGTAAGAAGTATGGTCTGATTCTGTTTATCAGGGCGCGGCACAATCTAAGAAGCCGGGTCTGATTCTGTTTAGAGTGGGCTCGGCACAATGTTAAAAGTCTAGTGTGATTCTGTTTACTGAAGACGCGGCACAATGTAAGAAGTCTGGTGTGATTCTGTTTAATGAAGGCTGGCACAATGTAAGAAGCCGGGTCTGATTCTGTTTAGAGTGGGCTCGGCACAATGTTAAAAGTCTAGTGTGATTCTGTTTACTGAAGACGCGGCACAATGTAAGAAGTCTGGTGTGATTCTGTTTAATGAAGGCTGGCACAATGTAAGAAGCCGGGTCTGATTCTGTTTATTTAGGGCTCGGTGCAATGTGAGAAGCTGGGTCTGATTCTGTTTATTGGGGCTCGGCACAATGTAAAAAGCCGGGTCTGATTCTGTTTAGTGAAGGCTCGGCACAATGTGAGAAGTCTGGTCTGATTCTGTTTAATGAAGGCACGGCACAATGTGAGAAGTCGGGTCTGATTCTGTTTAGTGAAGGATCAGCACAACGTAAGAAGTATGGTTTGTTTCTGTTTATCGGGGAGCGGCACAATGTGAGAAGTCGGGTCTGATTCTGTTTAGTGCAGGGTCGGGAGAACGTCAGAAGCCTGGTCTTTTTTTCATTAATCTTTATTGATGGTGTACATTCCTTCTTGGTATGGTGTGCCTATACTCGCTTAAGGAATAAATCCACCATTGAACCATGTGTCCTGTATACAATGGATTCATCAATCGTTGAACAAATTGAATTTTGACTGTCATCATACACGTGAACCATCCGTCTTGTACAGTGTTAAACTTGTAACATTTCTATATTTCATGATACAGTAGAAAGCTATAAAATCACGTCAGATGTGTCTAAAGTACATGCCAGCTGACATGGAAATAGTGCACCACTCATTATCACTCGTCGAGATGCCACCTGGCGTCTGTTGAATATTCTAAACCCTTTTCTGTATGCCAAGGAGACCAGGGACGATGTGGGTCAACTTTATTCAACACTCATGGACGACCTTATGGACGGCTAATACTCTCCTGGCGAACAAACTTAGATGTCATCAAAGGATATGCCTTGTACGAGCCCCAAGGTTCTGGTCTCTTTAACAGCTTAAAGGATCCTGCATCAGACCAGGAGGGATTTTTACTGAGCTGTCTCAGAGGAACCACATTAATTTCGATTCTAACAAAAGGGAATTACGAGGTACTTTGCCTAATGGCCTGAGGTCGGGATTGAGTGAGGAAAGGTTACACTTGACGTCGCGTCCGTTGTGCGTCTAGGAGGTCGCGTGAGAACCTACGAGAATCCACGGGAATCGGCGAGAACTCACGGGAATCCACGGGAATTCGCGGGAACTCAGGAGAATCCACGGGAATTAACGGGAATTCGCAGGAACTCAGGAGAATCCGCGAGAATCCACGAGAATCCACGAGAACTCGCATGAAGCTGACCTAAACCGGAAGTACGGACCGGAAGACGCTCAATGCGCATGCGGGTTTCATGCGGACTTCCCAACATGAACCTCGTCTGGGCAGAGAATGAGAAACTGTCGTGAAGACACACACTGGGATTCGGGTGACTTTGTTCATAACAACGTTCAGTGATAATATCATCTTTTTTTGGAGGGAGGAAGGCAGGGAGGGAGGCAGGGAGGAAGGGAGGGAGATTTCTTTTTACAATACTCCACGGACGTTGAGTACGAGTTCCCAAAGTTAAGCCACGGACTTGGATGTGTTGTTTCATGTCCGTGGTTAAGACTATGGAAAGAAACACCAGGGGCCTGTTTTTTAGTTGTGACCATTTCCTATAGTGACCAGTTAGTGACCGTTTGGAGACCTTTGGGTTCCAGAGATAAGTCGTCATGACATGTGCGACCATTTAGAGGGGTAAACTGTCGTGGTCACTGCTTTGGGTTCCAGAGTTGTAACCAGTTGGTGACCATTTAGCCCAAATGGTGGCATATTTCATTTTATACACTTCCACTGTATCAAATTAAACAATATTTACTGCGATGAATTATCCATATCTGTTTTATCTAATTCCCAAATTTCACAATTTTCTGTTGAGTAATATACATGTGAGACATGCTTTTGTTTTTGAATGGGCCTTGGTCCAACAGCTGAACAGTGACCGGGTCTGAGGAACACTTTTTGGTCATGGTCACTGGTTTGGTCGCCCAACTGGTCACTCTTTTGTGATCACTACAAATAAAGACGTCGCTGTCTGAAAAACAGGCCGCAGTAATGAGATGATGAGGAACTGCAGTTAGACCCTTATAGATACTGAAACCAAGCCATGAGTTTGGGTTGTGGAGTAATCTTATGAGGGAAAGCCGAGTGAGATTAACAGCAAACCAAAATGAATGGTGTATATTCCATGGCTGCTGGTGGAGTGTGGTTCAGATCAGAGTCCATCATGGACATCCATTGAGATTTCTTTTTACAATACTCCACGGGCGTTGAGTACAAGTTCCCAATGTTAAGTCTATGGGGGGAGAGTACCGGGTAGACGGTGGAGACTGCAGAGAATTCACACTGCGTGTTGACACGCTCGCCGCTGATTGGAGTCTGAATTAACAATGTCACTACAATACACCAAGTCACTAGGGTTGTGTGTGGAGGAAACTGAATGTGCACCTTGACTCAAGGTCATGTCCTTGTGGGAAATGAAAGGCCGTGGTTTGGTTCACATGGGTGTGTAATATAAAATCCCTACCTCAAAAAGCCTCAGAGTAAGAAGCACATGTGTCTAAAAGTTTTAGGGTGCCTTAATTTTAGTGACCTTGACCTTTGACCTCAAATAGAATAGTGATGCTGAAAGGTCTGCAACGCCAGAGCCCCCACACTAAAAAGTATAGAGTCCCTGGAATCAGAATCAACTGCGATAACCATTGTGGCGAGCCGGCAAAAAAATCCTATATTTTCAGATCTGCTCCTCTACTACATGGCAGGCCGTGTTATATGCACACTTTGAGTCCTCAAGCTCACGAGAAGACGAAACAAAAAGATCATTAAATTGGAAAGACCACGTACTATACACCTGTGCCTTGAAATACTCCAAATACTAACCTCTGCCGTGGAATTGGTACTTTAGGCGAACCAGTGTAGTGTGCCGGTATGCCGGCATACCGGCACGCTTTGATAAATCCGGCCCGCAAATGAGGTCAAGTAGTCTCCTAGCTGATGTTCTGCTATGCGTTGCGCTAAGTACCTGTGCCTGAAGAGTTATAACGACGCATGCGCGTTGTGCGTACCAAAAAACAACTTCCGCACTACCAGTCTAGTTTGATCTTCGCTTCAACATCGCCTTATTTTAGTAAGTTATTGAATATTTACGAATATTTAGAGGTGTATAGTACAAGTGAAACTTGTTAACCTAATTGGGATGGGTCCTCGACCCCTGTTACTTTCGCTAAAACTACCGCATTCGCTCTACGAGCTCATGCGGTAGTGTTAGCGAAAGTAACGCGGGACAAGGACCCATCCCAATTAGGTTAACTAGTTTCCCTAAAGTACTACACTGTTCAAACAAAGCCCGATTTATCGTGGCATGGAACGATGGAATGAACTTCCGGAAGAAGTGAAACAGGGTTCCCTTTGCAGTTACAAAAAGTTTATTAAATTAAAATTATGGAACAAACCTATCACGAACTCGTAGTAGAAAATAAACTCCGTAGTTTCTTCCGGTCTATTCATCATTACTACTCATACTCACCTGTACTTATTGTATTTATATAAGAAGACCATTGTTTCTGTTATCTTACCTTTCGCTGGTAATAGAACGGCCAGAATACCTGCCTTGGCAGAGGCCGTTTATGTACTTTTGTGCAAATAAAAAAAATAATAATAAAAAAAAGAAGCTCTGTGCTCTGCTCCGACCATGACCAATCCCTAGAGACTGAAATACCTTATTGACCCACTGGTGCTTGATATGTTTCGATCCTAGTCTCAGGCAGTTAGAGAAATGGCAAGTTGACTGGGTGCAGGTGGGTTACAGAAAATGACCCATAGACTTTAATTATTATATACCTGTGTCCGAATGTCTATTAAATACTGCCCGCTGCTAGGGGTGCAGTAATAATAATGTTCGTGCCCGCTGTGACTGCAACTTTCTAAGTAATTAAAATAGAGTTTTTAATTATCTTAAGGTATATTATAACAAGCAAACGTCCTCACTGTGAACGAAAAGTTTATCGTTCTCGGTCAGTCGCCGATTTCATACGGCCTTCTGCCTATGGCGTCAGGCCGTATGAATTCGGCGACTGACCTCGAACGATAAACGTTTCGCCCACAGTAAGGACGTTTCCTAATATTATGATTAATTGATGATTCCACGCTCATTCAGCAATGATGAACATACCATTAGCTCCCAGTTTTATTCTCCGTTACATTCTACAAACATATACATTTTTCCTAGTTCAAATACCATGGATCCTCTACTTCTGTAAGAAGCCATTCTGGACATAAGCTGGCAGATGGCAGTGATGGCAGATGGGAGGCCGTGGACCACGTGTTACTACGTGTTATACAAGAGCGTTAGCGAGTGTATTACGACGTCAACCTCGAGTGGTTTACAGAGCCGCCTGTTTACATAAACATTGTTTGTTGCATTTATTATGCATCTTTTCGAATAAATCAAACCAAGTATTTTCAATATTAAGGGGTACAACAATAGGGACTATTTCCTTGCTCTATAGCACAAAGGGACTATTTTTCCGTATACCACAGCTTTTAAACCGGATACCACAATCTGTTTACTGAGTCCCGTACATTCTCAAAAGGCTATTTGTGTATGATGTCTAACAAGACGTGTAACATGTTGTTCTATAGGGCATATAGCCTATGATCCATGGGCGCTGCCATGATGCCCCCCGAGTAGGTGTTCTTCACTAATGGAGGTGAAAAGGTAGCTGTTCTTCACTAATGGAGGTGCGAAAGAAGTGAGTGATAATTGGGAAATGTCACTTTTCTTGCCTTGCTCACATATGTAAATAAAGTGTTCCATGTGAAAAACATCATGTCCTGGGTTTTAGCATTATATCTTCCTGCTCTGGGATGGGTCTAGAGAGTCAAGAGAACCTTGGTAAAACATTGAAAAGCAGTTGAATTTGGTAAAGAGCCAGAATACAGGTTCTGTCTCCAGACCACCTAGTGATTGTTTCATGAACTAACAATGGCTCTGTCCCCTACACACATCTCACACACAGCCTCACACACACACACACACACACACACACTCACACACACACACACCTATACACACACACACAGCCTCACACACACAGCATCACACACGTGTCGAACACACTCTGAGTATAGGAAGCCCTCCGGGCAGCTGCCAATCTACAAACGGGTAAACGGGTCTAGAGCCAAACCTCACCAACTGCCAACAGGCTTCCACCACCCCACCCCCCCTAACGAGTCTTTCTCCTGCTAGGTGCCTCAGTACGGGCTCCAGTCCCTGCATCCTATGGTTACACCTTCACTAGACTGGCCTCAGTCCCTGTATGCTACCCCTCCACCCCTTCTGAGTGACACAGGGACTGGTCTCATCCGTAAACAGCCGCATAGACTGGCGCAATTTTGCACCACACTCCCCAAGCAGAGGTCTGGCTACTGGTCAGGATATCTGCTTGGAGATTGATACCCTCTCACTTTGATCTCAATCAAGACATAGTTAGGAGTAGGCGAAATATATTGCTATGACAACACAGGCAGGCAGGGTACTGGAGGAGGGGAGGGGGAGGGGTAGAGTGAGGTATAGGGTTCCAGGGAGTGGCCTGGGGTCATAAACAGGAGATTCTAGTCAGAGTGGACAAGTCTTTGATTCATGTGCCAGTCAGAGAAGGACACATGCTATGATGAATTGTATTCCGATTTACTTTAATCATTTAATGAATGTTCATAATCAAAGACTTGAGCAAGTCTACACCTTCACCTACCCTAGCCCTCCTTGATGGGATACAGGTTTGATTTGATTCCTGGACCTGTCCAGAGGAAGGGTATATATTCTAATGCATTTCGTTTGAGTATTTATTAAATGTTCATAATCAAAGACTTGAGCAAGTCTAGGTGCCTCTGCACTGGGCTGGGCTGTGGCAGGTCTAGTCGGAAAATACTAAGAAGGAAATTGATGAGTGTTTGGTCTGTGTCCACATTCCCCATCAAATTTGGAGTGCACGGTAATATGGACGAGGCGATAGGCGAGCGAATATTCTGAAGTGCTCCAAACGAGATGGCGAATATTGTATATTTGCATATTTTACAATTCGTGTGCAGTCCTGGATTTATCTCACCCCTTTCACTGACATCAAATAGCATCAACATATCAGAATAATTCAAACAACTTCGCAAATCCAGTTGGTCAATAGCGTATGACATCATCTCACATTCACTATGCCGTGGCCGTGGCTTAATATTGTCACTTTACGGGGGGCGATCGCTGAGTATTCTTTTCTAACATTATTTCTATGGCTAAACTTGTACCAGGGCCCCGTTGCTCCACTTTTTGTGGTATCGCTAGCTATAATCGGATCGCAATTTTATTTTTACGATTACTTTAACAATCCGACTGAAAAAGCGTTGCTCCCGTAATATCGGATCGTATCTCTATATTCCCGCGGTATCGCTATATTTACCGATGCGATAGCGATACAACAATTCAGGGGCACATATTGAATGAGACAGGGGAAAATTAATTAGTTCTTTAATTAAATACAGATGGCATTACCGTTAAAACTGATCTGACACCTGGTGGTTTGGATCGCTATTTCCTATAGGTAAAAGAACAAGTGGCAGGGGTCGGTGGTGCCACCATGGATCGTTACTTGAAATATCAGACAAGGATGGTTTTAACCTACAGCGATACGATCCGCAGTGCTGTGAAGGTCCGCGTAAAAAGTATCGCTAAAAGCCGTATTTTAAGCAGCGATGCGCCTATGCGATTACGACACGATCCGCAAAATTTCTGGAGCAACGTTTAGGCCCTCGGATCGCTATTCTGCGATGCGCAACTCTGTCGTAATCCTGGAGCAACGGGGCCCTGGGCTGAGATAAAGAGGGCTCCTAAGAGCAGTGCACACTGAAGTAGTGGGCGAGGACAAAGGTAAAAGTCTAAAGAGCTGCTCACGTGTCAGACTGCGTCCACTGAGTCACGTGACTGCCCTTAACCCCACGTGACCCCCATCTGAACCCACGTGACCCCCATCTGAACCCACATGACCCCCTTTTGAACCCACGTGATTCCCATCTGAACACACGTGACCCCCATCTGAACCCACGTGACCCCCATCTGAACCCGCGTGACCCCCTTCTGAACCCATGTGACCCCCATCTGAACCCATGTGACCCCTATCTGAACCCACATGACCCCCATCTGAACCCATGTGACCCCCATCTGAACCCACGTGACCCCCATCTGAACACACGTGACTCCCATCTGAACGCACGTGACCCCCATCTGAACGCACGTGACCCCCATCTGAACACACGTGACTCCCATCTGAACGCACGTGACCCCCATCTGAACGCACGTGACCCCCATCTGAACACACGTGACCCCCATCTGAACCCACGTGACCCCTATCTGAACACACGTGACCCCCATCTGAACCCACGTGACCCCCTTCTGAACCCACGTGACCCCCATCTGAACACACGTGATGAATACTAGATTTAGACTGCATCTTAAAGGATTGACATTGGTTTTATCTCTACATAAATGCTTTGCCCAGTTAGTAAGTTCGTGACAGTTAAATGATTATAAGTGTCCTATATATACAGGTATTTGATTTCATGAGACATACTTGTCAAGAGGTAGCGTTTACAGATCTCCAGGCCACATGGCCAGGATGAATACAATATGAATGAAAAGGCATTAGGCCATACGGCAATGTACCAGCCCCTAGTAATATTGAAGGGCCCCTTTACAAACATGGAGGCAGCCGGTACTGGTTGTTTATGCTAACGCTGTGGGGCGGGTGTGCACTTTTCTGAGTTTATACCTGTAATAAAATACCAGTCACCTGCTGAATCTCCCACCGGTAGGAGGGGGGAGAAATGTAGCAAGAAGAGGTACGAATGGAGCAGCGAAACACAGGAAGGAGGAGGTTGGCTGTGATAGGTGGGCAGTGAGAGGTGGGGGCACTGAGAGGTGGGGGCAGTGAGAGGTGGGCAGTGAGAGGCGGGTAGTGAGAGTTTGGGGCAGGGTGAGGTGGGCAGTTAGAGGTGGGCAGTGAGAGGTGGGCAGTGAGAGGTGGGCAGTGAGAGGTGGGCAGTGAGAGGTGGGCAGTGAGAGGTGGGCAGTGAGAGGTGGGCAGTGAGAGGCGGGCAGTGAAAGGTGGGCAGGGAAAGGTGGGGGCAGTGAGAGGCGGGCAGTGAGATGGGCAGGGAAAGGTGGGGGCAGTGAGAGGCGGGCAGTTTTCGGTGGGCGGTGAGAGATGGTGTGAGGTGGGCATGGAGAGGTTGGGGCAGGGAGAGGCGGGCAGTGAGAGGTGGGCAGTGAGAGGTGGGGGCAGTGAGAGGTGGCCAGTGAGAGGTGGGCAGTGAGAGGTAGGCAGTGAGAGGTGGGCAGTGAGAGGTAGGCAGTGAGAGGTGGGGGCAGTGAGAGGTGGGCAGTGAGAGGTGGGCAGTGAGAGGCGGGCAGTGAGAGGTGGGCAGTGAGAGGTAGGCAGTGAGAGGTAGGCAGTGAGAGGTGGTCGTAGTTGACGACGTAATATTCTCGCCAATCGCTCGGATATTACAATGCGTCAACTACTCGGAGATTACGGCCACTCGTTCACAAAACCAGTGTATATAATGACCACATTAGCAATGTTCACGAATAACTTCCCCACAACGATTCAAGAGGTACATTATCAACCTTTCTGACAATGACCAGTCTCCCTAGTTCACTTCTGACCGGCTAGATGTCACTGTAATCGTCACCCCGTTGACGCATGCGCCTTGTGTCTGGTAGGAGACACTCCGGGCTTGTTTTTTCAGGGTGTGTTCAGGGTCTGGTGTGTGGTGTGTGTCTCGGTCACCAGGGTCCTGTGGAGGCAAATTGATTCTCCGCTTCTTACTGGCGTCCTGTCCACCACGTTGTATCTGGTTTGAAAGGCGAAAAACGCCACCAGCTACTGGCGCCTGGCCGCCACAGCGTTTACACGGAAATAAGAGGGGCTGGTATAACACAAAAACATTGTACTACACTCACTATTTACTGTTACATGGGAATAAGAGGGGCTCCGTATAACGTACAAACATTGTACTACACTCACTATATACAGTTACACGGGAATAAGAGGGGCTCCGTATAACGTACAAACATTGTACTACACTCACTATATACAGTTACACGGGAATAAGAGGGGCTCCGTATAACGTACAAACATTGTACCACACTCACTATTTACGGTTACATGGGAATGAGAGGGGCTCGGTATTACGTACAAACATTGTACTACACCCACTATTTACAGTTACACGGGAATAAGAGGGGCTCCGTATAACGTACAAACATTGTACTACACTCACTATATACAGTCACACGGGAATAAGAGGGGCTCCGTATAACGTACAAACATTGTACTACACTCACTATATACAGTCACACGGGAATAAGAGGGGCTCCGTATAACGTACAAACATTGTACTACACTCACTATATACAGTCACACGGGAATAAGAGGGGCTCCGTATAACGTACAAACATTGTACTACACTCACTATTTACAGTTACACGGGAATAAGAGGGGCTCCGTATAACGTACAAACATTGTACTACACTCACTATTTACAGTCACACGGGAATGAGAGGGGCTCCGTATAACGTACAAACATTGTACTACACTCAATATTTACGGTTACATGGGAATAAGAGGGGCTCCGTATAACGTACACACATTGTACTACACTCACTATATACAGTTACACGGGAATGAGAGGGGCTCCGTATAACGTACAAACATTGTACTACACTCACTATTTACAGGGAATAAGAGGGGCTCTAGTATTACGTGCAAACATTTGCTGTGATGTACTTTACTCATAGTGCAGTATCACCACAATTACTACTTAGAGTTAAAGGGAACAAGAGGGGCTCAATAAAACATGCAAGCATTTACTGTGAGATAATCTACTCATATTTCAATACCACCACAATCACTACTTAGAGTTACAAGGGAATAAGAGGTGCTCTAGTATAACATGCTATCAAGAAACGTCTCGAAATTCCATGTAAATGTTTATATGGCGTGAGTTGTCTCGCGGAATAATATCACGAAGCAGAGCTGAGTGATATCTATAGCAGAAGACAACGAACGTCATATAGGGAAATATATGAATTCGAGTGACGGGTTTTTGATTGCATATGTAACCCGTGGCATATAAACATTTTAGGGCATAATCATGACATACAGTCACACGATGTTTAGTCTACGCAGATTTTTTAAAATTTCTTTTTTAAAGGTTTTTATTTACCCTGGAGTTTAGGTTTGGTGACTAGCACCTATCTTCCACCTTCTCCAGCATGAGGGGTAGGATATGAATATTCAATCTGAGGTATTGTTCTCATACTGCAATATCACCACAGACACTATTTAGAGTATACAGAAAATGCCTTTTGGATGGAAGTTTTTCTTGAATGATATCATGTTGGGTCTTTTGTAATCATTTAAAGCTTGCTTACCAATAGCAGGAAGTACTTTCCAGTTACATTATATTGTTGTATATTGCATTATTCAATGATAGTATTATATTTTAAGTTAAAATGTGAGATATATTTTATTTGAGTAGAACGAACAATATGCTATATTGAAATTGCTAGACCTGATATTATGACCGACGAGCATTCACTAAATACTGTATCATTACTCCGACACACTCAGTTTGAACGCATATTCCCCAACTCTCCAAAAACAATAATCCTCCATAAATCAATCTGGGAAATCTCTCTACAATATCATCTGCCGGCAGAATATCACATAATAGTATCTGATACCCTTGGCAAGGCGCCAGAGGCTGTCAGTATCATTGGAAATGCTGCTGGATGGCAACCGCAATGTTGTAGGTCAATAATCATGCAATCCCTCCCCACACCCTCCCCAGAGGGCGCCACTCAACCCCGCCGTGACCTTCACCATTTGACCCTCATTGACCTTCAGAGGTTAACGCCGACTCTGGCCACGAGAGGTCGCTGCGGTCGGGCGTTAACCGGATGTCGTCGACAGAGGCGGCGTTCCTGGATAGTATTTTCTTTTTTACGTAATTGCATCATTTCCCTCAATCAATATTTCTTTCATTGCAGGGATTGCCCCAAATCAAGATTTTTTTATTTCCTTTCGAGATGGAAATTATATGGACTTGATGGTTATAGAAAAAAGGTTTCAATTTATTACAGCCGAAAGGAATTTATGATAGAAAACCATCGTTGTACAAACACTCTATTGTCAGAATGAAGACGTAAAAACTTGATATACTGCATAGAGTTGGCCCTATGCCTTCACTGCCATATAAGGAATATAGAAGGCATGGATTGACCCAGCAGCCAATGACTGCATTAAGAGCAAACCACAACCTTCACCCTGACCTCCTTACATAGTGTTAATAGCGCCTTGGGACGGTTCTACAGTCTAGAGTTGACCTGAATCTAGTGGGCCAAATCCATCTTCGATGTATGATGACAGGGTCTCATTCGCCATCACCTCACGTGGTTTGTCAGCTCACGTCTGTCTAATTCACGAATTATGGTTGACAAACGCAGACCTGCCCCGTAATATCCCCGCTGTCATGTATTGACCTGGGGACACTTGTCAGATTCATAATAGAGCTGTCGCTGATGTATATCTTTCTTTCAACGATAACGCAATAAAGCACAATAACAATATTCTATGAATCAGTGTATAGTCAAGAAGAATCGCAGTATCATGTATACGCATATATGATTATATATATATATATATATATATATATATATATATAGGAAATACAAATCACCGGATTTGTATAAGTATAGATCCATGATAGTGTGTTATATTCCACCAGATGACGCTTCCTGCTACCAGAGGGTGGCGCCATCACCGACGTAGATGGAAACCAGATGACGCTTGTGGAGAATTGGTCATTGCTACCTTAGACTGATTGAGGAACACACCAAAAATTGAAAGAATACAAAGAGACAACGTGTTCTACTATAAATAAAGGAATGCCACCTACAGGTATGAGACGGTACTCTCCATACAGGTGGCTCCACCACATACAGGTGGCCAATCTTCACCATAGTCCCATTTACCTGTAAAGTCTCGATTTGACTAAAATGATGGCGGAAATTCGCTTGATGATGGTGAAACAAGATGTATATATATATATATATATATATATATATATATATATATATATATATATATATATATATATATTTATATATATATATATATATATGTATGTGTACATATACATGTGTGTGCAACATATATACATTTATATCTATATATATAGAACTGCATCGAGAATCGTATAAATACACAATACTCTACGAGTTTGGACAGGCCGCAATCGTCATCGAGGCGAAGCCAAGTGAAGGTCGAGTGGAGTATTGTCTTGTCTTCTCTCCGAAATCCTGGCCGCTGATTGGTCAATCGCCTGTGACGTCATCTCTTATTTATAGATATATACATATATACACGGGGTTAAATAAACATCTAACATAGGGAACCGTTCCGACCAAAGGTGTCCGTTAACGCGGGGTGTCCGCTTACGCGGGGTGTCCGTTAGGCGGGGTTCTACTGTATATATATATATATATATATATATATATATATATATATATATATATATATATATATACATGTGTATATATATATAAAGCAATTTTATTTCATTCTGTTATAAACAGATCTTCAATGAAATGAGAATATATGACGCCATGATGGCAGTGACAAGAATAACAACAACAACAACAACAACAACAACAACAACGACGAGAGTCATTCGGCGTCTCCTGCTGCCCTATATCCGTGACCCCGCTCGTCCCTCAGTGACCCCCCCCCCCTCACCCCCTCACCCCCTCACCCAGGTCACGTGCACCATTCACGACATGCGCACTAGACTCTAGACGGGCTTCAACCCCCCCCCCCCCCCCCCCCCCCCCCCCCAACCCAGTCCGTATTTCCTCTTTACGTGATTGACGGCCCAAGCTCCGCCCGGCCATTCAACAGGTGGCGCGAGTACTGCACACGGCGCTGGTACCGCTACCCATGTTTATGGATGAAACACATGGAAAAAAACAGCAACAAAAAACCACAACATCTCAGGGGAAACGGTCACAGCGCACGCAGCGAGGAGCGGGGTTGTAGCAAGGCGGTCCTCCACGGAGATTAGCCACCAACCCCTGTCTGCGCTGAGCTACGGTATAGGGGTTGGTCAATCACATATATGGTATCCGGTTTGTCTGCCTCAAACCAGATACTTTTCTTCCATTTAAGTTCTGAAATCTGAGCTACCCATTGGGAAACAGTATCAGCCTAATAGATTGATAATGAAAAATAGCTTTATGTTCATTATGTCTTCATTTCTAAAGAAAAGAGACAGAGAGAGAGAGACAGACAGACAGACAGACAGAGACAGACAGACAGAGAGAGAGAGTGAGAGAGAGAGAGAGAGAGAGAGAGGGAGGGAGGGAGAGCGAGAGAGTGAGAGTGAGAGAGAGAGGGAGAGAGAGAGTGAGGGAGAGAGAGAGAGAGAGAGGGGGAGAGAGAGAGAGGGAGAGAGAGAGAGAGAGAGACAGAGAGAGAGAGAGGGAGAGAGAGACAGAGAGGGAGGGAGAGAGAGAGAGAGAGAGTGAGAGAGAGAATGATGTGCACGAACGTAAATGAGAAAATGTTAAATTGGGTTCGAGAGTACACAATGACTCATTCTCCAAGCAGTACAGACGATCTGGTTGGAGAGTAACAGACACTCACACTCACAGTGAATGGGTCAAGGTGGCCGCGGATTTACCCCGACCAGAGCTAACGTAGTGTTGCTCTGGCGGCCAGTGTATCCTGACATGGAGTCATGAGTAGGGCCGTGTTCCAGTCTCCTACATCTACCGTAACGCTGGTTCGTGCAAACGTGAATAAAACTTCTACCACCATCATTATGCTCCACTACCTACCTACACTCTATAGGCCATATGTGTATTGTACTACTAGCGCCATTATGGCCGGAACTACCTACCTACAGTCTATAGGCCATATGTGTATTGTACTACTAGCGCCATTATGGTCCGTACTACCTGCCTACAGTCTATAGGCCATACTTGACTTGTACTACTAGCGCCATTATGGCTGGTACTACCTGCCTACAGTCTAAAGGCCATACTTGACTTGTACTACTAGCGCCATTATGGCCGGTACTACCTGCCTACAGTCTATAGGCCATACTTGAATTGTACTACTAGCGCCATTATGGCCGGTACAACCTGCCTACAGTCTATAGGCCATACTTGAATTGTACTACTAGCGCCATTATGGCCGGTACAACCTGCCTACAGTCTATAGGCCATACTTGAATTGTACTACTAGCGCCATTATGGCCGGTACCACCTGCCTACAGTCTAAAGGCCATACTTGAATTGTACTACTAGTGCCATTATGGCCCGTACTACCTGCCTACAGTCTATAGGCCATATGTGTATTGTACTACTAGCGCCATTATGGCCCGTACTACCTACCTACAACCGCCTGTGGTGTTTCTCTCTTATCTAAATCATGTCTGCAGTATCACTGGCGCAATATTCATATTTATCCTACCCCTAATATAAAATATCATAGGTTTAACATTGAGTTTCTGTATGCTACACTGACTGGCATACAGAGATTTATATGCCACTAGTGGCATACAGAATTGTTATCACGTGATATTCAAAAATCAAGGAGACAGGGTAGGATAAAATCAAAACCTGATTAGTTTTAATCTTGGCCACCGCATGCCACTCTTGGAGTTTTGGCTCCGGACTTCACTCAGCTTCGCCTCATGAAGTCACTTTGCCAAACTCCAATTGTGGCATACGGTGGCCAAGATTAAAACTCATCCAGTTTTAAGATAGTAACCCATCAAATTGGAGCTGGAATACCATGGTGCACCCCTCTCATAATATCTCACACTCTCTAAGTGGTATTCTGTACGGGGTTCTCACTGCGCTCTATGGGAGAAGAATTCTTAACGAGCCAAGCTTAGATCCTTGAAAATGCAGCCCAAAGATTCCTATAATCTCATTTATATCACCAACCGGGAATACTGTGTACTTGGCGCCCTAGTGGCTTTATTTGGACAGGAATACAGAATACCTCTTAGAGAGTGTGGGATCTTATGAGAGGGGTGCACCGAATACGATACAATCACTGTGAATTCTTTGAAGGTAATCTATACAGATATTGACAACATATTATGCTAATACATTCAGTGATCGGATACTAAAGAATAAGTTGCCAGGCGTTTGTTTGGCTGCAGGCATGGCCTAACCAAGCAGATATGGTGCGAAACCAGGCTGTGGAAAAGGGTCTATAGGCGAGCAGATGTAGGTCAAGATGGCGTGTCGGATGCACGCGGTCGATCGGGCCTATACCCCCCACCCCCCCCCTCCTCCAGGGGACACGCGAGGCGCCCATCCGTCAGCCGCTCCCGTGTGCCACACCCCGCCCCTCCAGGGTTACCATGGAAACCGGTACAGCCACAGGTAACCATGTCAGTCGTCCCCAGGTGGCAGCAGGTGAGTCAGATGTGGTGGGTGATAATAGGGGGTTTACAGGGAGGACAACAACAGGGGAATAGGGTTTAAAAAGGCCGGCAAGGAAAGTAGTCAGCTTCTATGAGTCTACATTCTGAATAGGGTTCCTATAACTCCCTATCAATGGGGTGAAGATGGTATTACTGGGTCTATAACCCCTTATTAATGGGGTGAGGATGGTATGGGTATTGACTTAGTACCTCTCTTATTCACCTCATTCATTTCCGATAACTCTTTATTAATGGGGTGATTAATATGCTACCTAGTCAGAAAGGAAGGCCACAACATAGGGTGTCCTACATATAGAGCGACTCAGAGTACGGCAGGTATTGTGGACCACAGGGCAGCTCAAGGAATGCAGGTAGCTCACAGATGAAGTGGCGATGATATAGAGCTTTATCACAAAGGGAGCAAATGCAGTCTTCCCCGTCTGAGAACATGCAAACAGCTCACAGCATGCAAACCGCAGGTCCTTTTGTTGGACGTTTAGGTCGTTAAGAAGTCGACATGACATACTCTACCTGCAGCTGACAGTGAGTAGTTCAGAGTTCACCGAGAGTGTAGTACAGAGTGTAAGTAGTATAGAGAAACCAAACAAGAGTTGGTCGTGTTGTTGTTTATCGCACGACGGCAAGATCGCGTATTACTGCGCGAGGCGAAGCCGAGAGCAGTAATATGCGATCTTGCCGGAGTGTGATGAACAATAACACGACTAACTTGAGTTTGGTTTAGAATTTATCCTACCCCACCCGTCTGAATTACTTCTACATTAACAAATGACGTCATTTATCAAGTGTATCCCACTAGAGCAATATTTTTCATTTTTCTGAACTCCAGACCGAATACAGTGACCCAATGTTAAGCCTATGGAGTTTTTTATTAGGGGTAGGATAAGAGCAGAGAGTATGTCATAGTAGAACTGACAGTACTCTTCATAAAGGGGGGAGGGGAGGGGGTGTCCACCGAGCTCCCGATATACACTGATATGGATGTCCCGGTACAAAACAAAAAATGCACCTCCCAATACACTACGATTTGGTCATATTGTATCGCTGTTTATCCTACCCCTAATAAATAACTCCATAGGGTTAACATTGGGTCACTGTATTCGGTCTGGAGTTCAGAAAAATGAAAAATATCGCTCTTGTGGGATACACTTGACAAATGACGTCATTTGTTAATGTAGAAGTAATTTAGACGGGCGGGGTAGGATAAATTCTAAACCAAACTCGAGTTAGTCGTGTTATTGTTCATCACACTCCGGCAAGATCATGTATTACTGCTCTTGACTTTGCCTCGCGCAGTAATACGGGATCTTGCCGTCGTGCGATAAACAACAACACGACTAACTCTTGTTTGGTTTCTCAATAGTATCGGGAGATGTATCGTCGTGTATCGGCGTTGGTGGGCGACGGGTCTAATAGACACACAGACACACAGACTCCATGTTACCAGGTGCCAGGCCCCAAACTAGCGCCCTATAATCTGATAATCCTCTCTCTAAACTGGAGGCGTATTCTGCCTCCTAAATCCATGAGCGATGCATAGATCTGTGAGCTACGTTTCAGACTCTTAGAGGGTGCGTCCACCAACCACGACAGGGCTGCGACACACGCCGACAAGAAATTTCCAATCGGTGCCTTGTCGCAGCCCTGTCGTGAGGAGAGGAGCTCTGCGACAGCGTTGTCGGGGCATGTCGGGAAGAGCAAGCTCCACCTAAATTTTCTATCGTAGACCTCTGCGACAAACTATGCATATGGAAGAGGTTATGATACTATGTAAGGTGAGGCCTTTAGCAGTAAGGAGGGCGGGGCACCTAATGACACTGATAAGATGGTGGAGTAGGTACAATGAAAATGTCTTTACAGATGGAAATGACAGAACAAGAAGTCAAAACAAAATAAGATTAAAAATAAATAGACCTAGGACGTAAAAGTATAGGAAATCTCCTCTGTACGTGGGAGGGTTACTGTGGGATACTCTAGCGCCAGAAGTTCAATCTATTTATAGGATAGATAAATTTAAAATGAAGGTGAAAGAGGTGATTCATACAATGCCAATAGAAAATTAGAATAGTAAATAGCTGAAATGCTGGTTATGAGAGTAAACGGGTACATAATGTACAGAGTCACATGTATATATTTGTCTGTCCTGTTTTGCTGTATTTTCATGTTATACCTGCCTATACTGTACTGTCCTGTAATGTCCTGACTACGATACGGAAGATCGCTCATGAGAGCAAGTATTGCTGTCATAAAATAACTCCTGAATAAAGAAAACAACAACAAAAAAACCTTAAAAAAACCTGCCGACATGCCACGACAAGGCTCTAAAATCGAACATGTTCGATTTTGTCGTAGTCTTGTCGGAAGGCCCCCGACAACTTCCCGACAAGCTTCGTGTCGCAGCCTGTCGGGGCCTTGTCGTAGCCTCTTGTCGGGAACTAGGGTCCACCAACCACGACAAGGCTACGACACGCATTCCAATCGTAGAGCTGTCGTGGACCTTGTCGGAAAGCCGTTGTCGCAGCCCTGTCGTGGTTGGTGGACGCACCCTCTGGAGTGGGATTCACACGAAGAGACTCATGTACCTGAGACTGGTGTACTTCACACCTTTTCTCTAGTCTCCGACAATTCTCGTTTGGTAAAAAATTCTCATGGCTAAGTACTGTTATCAGTCTCAAGGAAAAATGGCGAATTTGATTCACATGGGAGGACACAGCTGGTACATAATCTCAGACATATTCACAGTGACCACTCAACTTGGGACTCAATTACCCTTGATGTGAAGGGTGTTACAAACATGTAATCATGCTTGCTGGCCTCCTATTGGATAGGGCAGGTACATGGTCGCAGCAGGTCCATTTGTCTCACCAAAATGTCCCTATAGATTTTAAACCTGTTTAAAGTCAAAATCTCATGAGATTCTGTTCCTTGTTAGGGGTGATTGTCGCCGACAATTGCAAGGGAAAAAAGTTGTTTCAGCAAATTGGAACCCTGTCATTCACACGAGGAGATTGTGTTCCAGTACCAAATCACAACAGGATTTGTCTCAGACAAACACTTTGTGAGGTACATGGATCCCACCGTGTGAATCCCATTTAAGGGTAAAGGCATACGCAAAGGAGTAATCACAGGTATAATATAGTCCTCATTTCTTTGTCGTCGCTCGCATTATCAACATGTTGATAAATCCAGTCGGCGACGACGTAAAATTGGACAGGTACACAGATTACTATACGATTTGGGAACTCATCGTTCAATCCCGAATTGCTTGGTGTGCATTAGACTTCATACGCTAGCATTCAGTGAATTCGGGATCAACTCACACAGATCATCTCAGTCCAGACCTTACTGCAGACGTCTTCAGAGAGAAACAGTGCGAGGTTAACCAGAGGGCAGTTTGCAGACCCAAACTAATATACATACGAGAGCCTGGAGCAATAAACACACATGCACGTACATGTGCCAAACATAGAGCACTGTAAACCAGATTTACAGAAATATACATGGGAAACTTACAGCAATATACATATAACAAACTTACAGCAATATACATATAACAAACTTACAGCAATATACATATAACAAACTTACAGCAATATACATATAACAAACTTACAGCAATATACATATAACAAACTTACAACAATATACATATAACAAACTTACAACAATATACATATAACAAACTTACAACAATATACATATAACAAACTTACAGCAATATACATATAACAAACTTACAGCAATATACATATAACAAACTTACAGCAATATACATATAACAAACTTACAACAATATACATAAATCAAATTTAAAGTAACGTACATGACAAACTTACACCAATATGCATGACGAACTTATAGCAATATGCATATAACAAACTTACAGCAGTATATACTTAACAAATCTTTTTTTTAATTTATTTTTTTATTTTTTTATCAGTTTTTATTAGGGATAATGATTCGTACATTAATATCACCGAGTTCGGCAACACTGCCGTTCTTCCACCCGGGCCCTCATAAGTACATAAATCTGGCGTCCGTATTCTTACATGTTTTTGCTAATTACATGGTCAATTGTTATCATAGTATAGTTCATTCAATTTATGAGATGAATGAGGAATGAGATGAGAATTAATTATCTAAAATAACATACACGCCAGCTCATGGCCTTAATTTGAAAATTATCTCTACCCACACAAAAAAATAATCTCCTGCTGAACAGAACGCCTCCTTTATGATTGATTATTACGATGTTTATATCACTGTCTTCATATGAGGCTGTATGAGAACTGTCGAAAGTTAAACTCTTTCCCTCAGGGCTGACTGACTCAGGTGTAAATATCTGACTGTAGTACCCCGGTTAGAGCGGGGAGGTGTGAATATCTGACTGTAGGAATCTGGGTAGAGCGGGGAGGTGTGAATATCTGACTGTAGTACCCCGGTTAGAGTGGAGAGGTGTGAATATCTGACTGTAGGACTCCGGGTAGAGCGGGGAGGTGTGAATATCTGACTGTAGGACTCCAGGTAGAGTGGGGAGGTGTGGATATCTGACTGTAGGACCCCGGGTAGAGCGGGGAGGTGTGAATATCTGACTGTAGGACTCCGGGTAGAGTGGAGAGGTGTGAATATCTGACTGTACGACTCCGGGTAGAGCGGGGAGGTGTGAATATCTGACTGTAGGATTCCGGGTAGAGCGGGGAGGTGTGAATATCTGACTGTAGGACTCCGGGTAGAGTGGGGAGGTGTGAATATCTGACTGTAGGAATCTGGGTAGAGCGGGGAGGTGTGAATATCTGACTGTAGTACCCCAGTTAGAGTGGGGAGGTGTGAATATCTGACTGTAGGACTCCGGGTAGAGCGGGGAGGTGTGAATATCTGACTGTAGGATTCCGGGTAGAGCGGGGAGGTGTGAATATCTGACTGTAGGATTCCGGGTAGAGCGGGTAGGTGTGAATATCTGACTGTAGGATTCCGGGTAGAGCGGGGAGGTGTGAATATCTGACTGTAGGGCTGGTAGAGAACTCAACCCGAAATGAACTCTACCGTAGTTGTCAGAAGAATTCCACCGGTTTGGAGAAATTAATTGAGTTTTGGTTAGGGTTAGGAATAGGGATAGGGTTAGGGTTGGGGTTAGGTTTGGGGTTAGGTTTGGGGTTAGGTTTGGGGTTAGGGTTGGGGTTAGGGATAGGGATTGGGTTAGGGATAGGGATTGGGTTAGGGATAGAGCTAGGGTTAGAGATAAGGTTAGGGGAATGGTTTTCTGTTTGTTTTCTTCCCTAGAGAAGGCCAAATTTTAAGCCAAGATAACGTACTTACTACTTAGTATAGTATTTATCCACAGTTGAGATACTTGAGTCGAGAAAATTTAAAATGGGTCGAATTCTTAATGGGTTGAGTTCTTAAAACATGTCGAGTTTATTACGGGTTGAGTTCTTAAAATGGGTCGAGTTTGTTACTGGTTGAGTTCTCTAAATCAATTTTTTCATGGGTTGAGTTTTTAAAACGGGTCGACTTTTTAAAACAGGTCGTATTCTTAAAACAGGTTGAGTTCTTAAAACAGGTCGAGTTTGTTACATGTTGAGTTCTTAAAACGGGTAGAGCGGGGAGGTGTGAATATCTGACTGTAGTACCCTGGGTAGAGCGGGGAGGTGTGAATATCTGACTGTAGTACCCCGGGTAGAGTGGAGAGGTGTGAATATCTGACTGTAGGACTCCGGATAGAGTGGAGAGGTGTGAATATCTGACTGTAGGACTCCGGATAGAGTGGAGAGGTGTGAATATCTGACTGTAGGACTCCGGGTAGAGTGGAGAGATGTGAATATCTGACTGTAGGACTCCGGGTAGAGCGGGGAGGTGTGAATATCTGACTGTAGGATTCCGGGTAGAGCGGGGAGGTGTGAATATCTGACTGTAGGGCTGGTAGAGAACTCAACCCGAAATGAACTCTACCCGTAGTTGTCAGAAGAATTCAACCGGTTTTGGAGAAATTAATTGAGTTTTGGTTAGGGTTAGGAATAGGGATAGGGTTAGGGTTGGGGTTAGGTTTGGGGTTAGGTTTGGGGTTAGGGTTGGGGTTAGGGATAGGGATTGGGTTAGGGATAGGGATTGGGTTAGGGATAGAGCTAGGGTTAGAGATAAGGTTAGAGGAATGGTTTTCTGTTTGTTTTCTTCCCTAGAGAAGGCCAAATTTTAAGCCAAGATAACCTACTTACTACTTAGTATAGTATTTATCCACAGTTGAGATACTTGAGTCGAGAAAATTTAAAATGGGTCGAATTCTTTATGGGTTGAGTTCTTAAAACATGTCGAGTTTATTACGGGTTGAGTTCTTAAAATGGTTCGAGTTTGTTACGGGTTGAGTTCTCTAAATCAATTTTTTCATGGGTTGAGTTTTTAAAACGGGTCGAGTTTTTAAAACGGGTCGTATTCTTAAAACAGGTTGAGTTCTTAAAACAGGTCGAGTTTGTTACATGTTGAGTTCTTAAAACGGGTAGAGCGGGGAGGTGTGAATATCTGACTGTAGTACCCCGGGTAGAGCGGGGAGGTGTGAATATCTGACTGTAGTACCCCGGGTAGAGTGGAGAGGTGTGAATATCTGACTGTAGGACTCCGGATAGAGTGGAGAGGTGTGAATATCTGACTGTAGGACTCCGGGTAGAGCGGGGAGGTGTGAATATCTGACTGTAGGATTCCGGGTAGTGCGGGGAGGTGTGAATATCTGACTGTAGGGCTGGTAGAGAACTCAACCCGAAATGAACTCTACCCGTAGTTGTCAGAAGAATTCAACCGGTTTTGGAGAAATTAATTGAGTTTTGGTTAGGGTTAGGAATAGGGATAGGGTTAGGGTTGGGGTTAGGTTTGGGGTTATGTTTGGGGTTAGGGTTGGGGTTAGGGATAGGGATCGGGTTAGGATAGGGATTGGGTTAGGGATAGAGCTAGGGTTAGAGATAAGGTTAGGGGAATGGTTTTCTGTTTGTTTTCTTCCCTAGAGAAGGCCAAATTTTAAGCCAAGATAACATACTTACTACTTAGTATAGTATTTATCCACAGTTGAGATACTTGAGTTGAGAAAATTTTAAATGGGTCGAATTCTTTATGGGTTGAGTTCTTAAAACATGTCGAGTTTATTACGGGTCGAGTTCTTAAAATGGGTCGAGTTTGTTACGGGTTGAGTTCTCTAAATCAATATTTTCATGGGTTAAGTTTTTAAAACGGGTCGAGTTTTTAAAACAGGTTGAGTTCTTAAAACAGGTCGAGTTCTTAAAACAGGTCGAGTTTTTAAAACAGGTTGAGTTCTTAAAACAGGTTGAGTTCTTAAAACGGGTCGAGTTTGTTACATGTTGAGTTCTTAAAACGGGTTGAGTTCATTATGCGTCGTGTTCTTAAAACGGGTCGAGTTCTTCCAACGGGTCGCGTTCTTCCAACGGGTCGCGTTCTTCCAACGGGTCGCGTTCTTCAAACGGGTCGAGTTCTTCAAACGGGTCACGTTCTTCAAACGGGTCGAGTTATCAAAACGGGTCGAATTCGCTACGGGTCGAGTTCTCCAGTATTGGTGCGGGGCGGCTGGTCTCAGACGGGGCTCATTAACCGCTGGACACCGCTGGACAGTCTGCCTCACGTAATGGCTGCTATTCGGGAGGCGCGCGTAATGCTGTTTATTACCCAGCGGCTGGCGGTACGGGACGGGAGTCTGCCAGCCTCAAGGAACTAAACCACCAAGAACACAACTCTATGGGACGTCCGATAACAGGAACTCCCAGAGAGTAAGACTATCAGTCATTCTAAAAATATGCAATATTAAAGGTATAACTGAAGTTGTGATGTTGAATCTTAGGTAATCAATACTACACGTATACCCTTTCATTTCCGCCCCCCCCCCCCCCACAAATTAAGCATATTTTCTACAGTATATGATAGAAATATAGCATTTTACCAAATTATTTCCGCTCATGAACGGCACACCGTGGTATGCTATGCTGAATGTAACCTCAAACCTGATTTAGAACCTGAAAAATCAGATTTATAGACACAATAGCCAAAAGATATCACACCCTAGTCTGTCTATATATCCAGTAATGATTTTGTAGCAAGTAGGCCTACTAAATTAGTGAATATAATAAGAAATTAGACTAATTCAATGCCATGAATACACTGGCCATCAGAGCAAACGCTTGCTATTAATGTTTGCATGTCAAGCATATTGCTAAGGCTATCAGAAATAAATACAAACATGTTGAGTACGTATACTGTTTTCTGGGTCTTAGATTATCAAAACTGTGAATATCACACACATTCAACACGTCTCACGTACCAGATGATAGGGTGGATTTTAGTTGAGACGGATCAACCACCGTGCGGCGCCACCGTCTGCGTAGTGCCACATCATTCTGGGGTTATCGTGCATTGCCAACCTGGGACCCGTTTCAATAGTCTGTAGGACGTCCGTTATTGGGTGTAGTGACACGATAGCGACAAGTTGCGTTGCAGTAGTTTAGTGACAAGCCATTCCTTGAGTCCTTGTTGCAGACAGGCGCTAATAGTGTCTTGTACCATTTCAGAAGTGCCTGTCCGGTCACTAAAAGGGTCACTATAGTGTCTATAATAGCGAGAGGGTATACCCTCTCGCTTGTATTGTCACAAACGCGTAACTTTACTTCCCCTAGGGATTAAGCTGTGAAACTTTAACACCAGTTAGGGACACATACAACTTATAAACATGCCAAATATGAAGGAGATCGACTCATGCAATCCAGAGATATTCACATTTAAATTTTGTCATAACAAGTGTTGCTCTGGTGGCCAGTGTAGAATTATTCAAGCGCTGTCGCTAACTTATGCAGTGACCTCACCTTCACAGCACTTGTTCCTGGTAGCACTAACACCATCCAGGCCCAGGCAGCAATGTCACTATGTCGCCAACAGTGAACAGACACACCGCCCCAATAGTGACATGCCTATTGAAACGAGAATTAAATTTTGTCACTATTCCTGTCACTATTTGAGTCACTAAACATGTCACTAAGTGGTTTAGTGACCCATTCTATTGAAACGGGCCCCAGCACCATGGAAACTGGTCCAACTTTTATTGACATATATACACAATATTACCATGATTTCGATCTGAGTGGCCGTATTCTCCGCGTAGTTGACGAGTATAACTACGCGTCAACTACAAGGAGAATACGGCCACACAGATCGAAATCATGGTAATGTTGTATTTATTACTCACTTATTTTTAGATTTAAGAAAACTTTTCAACATAGTTAAGAAGTTATGTTTGGGACTACTTTCATCTCAATGGGACAACTTTCATCTAAAAATCCGTATCCTCCTAGGAGGGTACGCAGCTCCGTATCCTACTCAGTAGCGATCTGTAAGCTACATAGGCTTAGTATGGAGACTCTGTATTAGGTGGGTAATAATAGCGATCTGTAAGCTACATAGGCTTAGTATGGAGACTCCGTATCAGGTGGGTAATAAATTAGATTCATCAACAAACTTAGCAATCTTCCATCTAGATGTCCTTAAGTCCATTACACAGAAAACAACATGCATACAATAAGGCCTATAGAAGAAGTGTTGACTATTATTATCTGCCTGAAGAAGAAGACACATTAAAGCCTGGAAAAAGCCTGGATTGTTATTGGGCTGTCTATATACGAACCCTGTATGTATTACTATGATGGAAAAGAACCAAGTGTTCATATTTTGTATAAAGAAGATCAGAATTGCTCCAAAACGGAAAGAGCTCTCTTGTTGTCATCCAATCGTAGGTAGAAATAATCATACGGCACTTTACTGAGTTTTATAAAGACGAATATGGTCTGTCGCGTTTTGTCGCGGTACCCAGATGAAGCAGTCAGAGGTCTGCAGTCAGAGGGGTGTGACTGACTCTGTCTGTATGTGCCGGGTGGGTGAGACATGGGGACAGACGCGTAGGTCACGATCAATACCCTCACCAAACATGGGAGGCCCGGCCCCGCTACGGGGAGGAATTCTGTCTCATTACTATATACCCCTGACGTATACACTGTAAATACGCACCACTACGACGTATAGCGTAAAATACCATGTATACGTACAGTATAATCCATGGTTACACCTTCAGGCTAATCAGACATCTCACCTTCATAGAGAAATCCCAAATTAAACATTCCATTCCTATGTAAATAAAGCTACCAGAGATATATATTCATATGATTATTTTTGTTTTTAAAATACATAAAACAACCTACCATTTACATAAAATTGCTTATTTCTCTGTTGATATATTTACATAGATTCATGTAAGTGAACCTTAACATTTCCACGTTCCTTCGACGTAAAAATGTAAGTAAATTCTCCAAAAAAAAACCCGTAAATTTACGTTTCTAGAATGTATTTGTGTTTGCTGGGGTGTTACGTAAAGCGAAATATGGGACCTTTATTTCCAAAATTTTCTTGTAGTCACCAGAAAGCAAGACATTTTTTTTTGTTCTGTACGCTTAGACTAATACATTAGTTGTTAGGCCAAATTACGTTTCATTTACTAATTTCGAGCATATAGTAAATATGCAACAACAACCTACCAAACAAGTGTTATGTCCTTGTTATTGGTCCTGTTTGTCTATTGTTGTTTTTTCTTGGTGTAAGGGTTGTGCTTATGAAGGAAGTGGTTTGGGAAAGCACTCAGTTAGTATGGTAATTGTTATGAATAATTCTTTGTATATATGTTACCTCCAGAAATTAGACGGGTGGTTGGACTACTTGATTGTGTGACATAGTATCTAAGAGCCAGAGGAAGGGACTGACAAGAATTAAGATAATCTATGGAATAATATGCCTAAATTGAAGAGAGCAGGAGGTGGAAAAGCATGAAGAAGAGAAAAACAGACGATGTCACCCAAGGAGAAGGAGACTAACGAGAACAGATAGAATATTCCTGAAAATCAGCAGTGTAGTAGATTGAAAAAATGGTGGCAATCTAGAATAGGAAGACCTGAAGGTTGTAGTCCATTAAGGGGTAGAGGTATACCAGGTAACCATGTAATTATAAAGTTAAAATATAAAAAAAAGGAGCAAGACGAAAGATGTGTGTAAGAGACTGCTACAAGTTTACAGTCAGATAGATATGAGAACAAGACAACAAAGAAATAATGCAATGTACTGTATGCTGTATACCAGAAGATAATTTACGGGTAGTACGGAACTCGGTGTTAACGCCTCGTAACCGTAAATCATCATCTCGTTTTGTAGCTTGTACAGCGTGGTCAGGACGTTCTGTATAACTAATTTTCCGGCAATGTACTGTTTTGTGTAACGTCTTCTTGTGATGCGCACCTCACCTACGAGGGTGGTTGTAGCCCACTAGATTTGAGGTCAAATCTCGACTGTATAGCCGTCCCAAGGCGCTATAAATATCATGTAAGAAGGTCAGGGTGAAGGTCGGGGTTTGCTGCGAATGCAGTCATTGGCTACTGGGACTACTCTTTTCCTTATATGGTAGTTAATACAGGGGGACAACTCCATTCAGCTACTGTGTGTCGGTGTTCCCTGTCTCACTCCTTGTCTTCAGTATACACCCGTACCCAGTTTCTCTATACTACTCACAATTCTCATCCCTCGCCTGCTTCCAACTGCCGTTTGGCCATATTTCAGTATTCAATATATTTTCCGGCCATCATGGATGGATCATTTTCGTCAGAAGTCGGCAAGTGGAAACAGAAGTTGGGGATATTTTCGGCAGGTGGAAATTAAAGAAGAAATCACCAAGTTTTGGTCAAAGTCATTGTTCTCCGCGAGTCTGATGTGAAGTGATATGAACGAGGCGAGTGACTATTACGTAGCATTCAAACGAGTTGGAGAATGACTTCTTTGACCAAAACTTGTTGCTTTCTGTATCTTACCCTTGAACACAAAAATACAATGTACGATACACATAATATAGACCATGGAGAACGGACTGCAATACTCGTATAGGACATGGAGAACGAGTTCCCAATGTTAAGCCTAAGGGACAAAAATTCCGGGGGTGAGATAATAAGCAAAACTATACGACGATAATCAATAGAATTATTGATAATGTCTCTGTATTGTTATAAAAGTATAGGGGACAGAGCCATTGTTAGTTCATGAAGCAGTCACTAGGTGGTCGGGGGACAAAACCTGTATTCTGGCTCTTTGTTCTTACGAAATTCAGCTGCCTTTCAATGTTTTACCAAGATTCCTTTGACTCTCTACACCCATCCCAGAGCAGGAAGATATAATGCTAAAACCCAGGACATGATGTTTTTTACATGGAACACTTTATTTACATATGTGAGCAAGGCAAGAAAAGTGACATTTCCCAATTATGACTCACTTCTTTTGCACCTCCATTAGTGAAGAACACCTACTTTTTCACCTCCATTAGTGAAGAACACCTACTCGGGGGGCATCATGGCGGTGCCCATGACTCATAGGCTATATGCCGTATAGAACAACATGTTACACGTCTTGTTAGACATCATACACAAATAGCCCATTGAGAATGTACGGGACTCAGTAAACTACTAAACATTGTTTAAAAATCAGTGAAGTAAACGTAGACTTTACTGTACGCTAAAAGATTTCAAACCATTGAAACATCCAAGCGAACGAAAAAACGCACCCATTGTTTAAAAATTGTGAGATACCATAACTGTGGTATACGGATTCAAAACTGTGGTATACGGGAAAATAGTCCCTTTGTGCTATAGAGCAAAGAAAAAGTCCCTACTCGGGGGGCGTCATGGCGGCGCCCATGTATCATAGGCTATGTGCCGTATAGCGAAGGGATATCTAGTGACATTATCAGTAGTAGGATTATCCCGACCCTAGTGGAGAGGTTCTCATGCCCGACCAATAGGATGAGAGATGAAGGGTGGCGGTGCGGAGGAATAACGTCAGTAAATCAACAATCGTCCAACAATTAGTCACTTGGCGAGTTGAGTTCCCGGCTGTAAGAAGTGCTAGTAGCTGGGAGAAGGGATTTTTAATATCAGTAGTTTGTATTCAAAGCGAAGACCCTAATAGAAAAATAACCAGGAATTCAGCGTAAGTCATACCTTGCCGGTGTCCCCCCCCCCCCAGACACTGGCCGAGGTCCGTCTAACCGTCCCCTCTCCGGGAGGTCCCCCTCCGCCCCCCCGCCCCCCAGACACTGGCCGAGGTCCGTCTAACCGTCCCCTCTCCGGTAGGTCCCCCGCCGCCCCCCCCCCCCCGCCCCCCAGACACTGGCCGAGGTCCGTCTAACCGTCCCCTCTCCGGGAGGTCCCCCTCCGCCCCCCCCCCCAGACACTGGCCGAGGTCCGTCTAACCGTCCCCTCTCCTGTAGGTCCCCCCTTCCCCCCCCCCCCAAGACACTGGCCGAGGTCCGTCTAACCGTCCCCTCTCCGGAGGTCCCCCTCCGCCCCCCCCCCCCGCCCCCCAGACACTGGCCGAGGTCCGTCTAACCGTCCCCTCTCCTGTAGGTCCCCCGCCGCCCCCCCGCCCCCCAGACACTGGCCGAGGTCCGTCTAACCGTCCCCTCTCCTGTAGGTCCCCCCTTCCCCCCCCCCCCCCAGACACTGGCCGAGGTCCGTCTAACCGTCCCCTCTCCTGTAGGTCCCCCGCCGCCCCCCCGCCCCCCAGACACTGGCCGAGGTCCGTCTAACCGTCCCCTCTCCTGTAGGTCCCCCCTTCCCCCCCCCCCCCCCAAGACACTGGCCGAGGTCCGTCTAACCGTCCCCTCTCCTGTAGGTCCCCCCTTCCCCCCCCCCCCAAGACACTGGCCGAGGTCCGTCTAACCGTCCCCTCTCCGGGAGGTCCCCCCCCCCAGACACTGGCCGAGGCCCGTCTAACCGTCCCCTCTCCGGGAGGTCCCCTCCCCCGTCCCCCCCCTCCAGACGTCTGCCGCCCTCCGCCCCACCTCCAGTCACCTCCTCTCATCCTCCCCCCCCCACCTCCTGCCCTCATCCTGCCCGCTCCCTGCATACACATGGTCGCTGATGGTCGTGTTTTTACGTCGCAGTACGTCGTGAAGGGTCGTAACGCCGTCGTAACGCCGTCGTAACGCTGTCGTAATGCGGCCGCGGATCGGAGAATTTATGAGGTCGTAAAGCTCCGCGGAAGCCAGTAAATGTGGCTTCATTCTGCAGGGCCGACTCTGTGCAGCTACAACCAGCTGTAGAGGTCACAGCCCTGAGTCCCCGCAACCACCTGTAGAGGTCACAGCCCTGAGCCCCAACGACCTGTAGAGGTCACAGCCCTGAGCCCCCACATACAGAGGTCACAGCCCTGAGCCCCACAACCACCTGCAGAGGTCACAGTCCTGAGCCCCCGCCTGTAGAGGTCACAGCCCTGAGCCCCCGCAACCACCTGTAGAGGTCACAGCCCTGAGCCCCAACGACCTGTAGAGGTCACAGCCATGAGCCCCCACATATAGAGGTCACAGCCCTGAGCCCCACACCCACCTGTAGAGGTCACAGCCCTGAGCCCCAACGACCTGTAGAGGTCACGGCCATGAGCCCCCACATATAGAGGTCACAGCCCTGAGCCCCCACACTCACCTGTAGAGGTCACAGCCCTGAGCCCCAGCCACCTGTAGAGGTCACAGCCCTGAACCCCTCACCCACCTATAGAGGTTACAGCCCTGAGCCCCTCATCCACCTGTAGAGGTCAAAGCCCTGAGCCCCACCCACCTGTAGGGGTCACAGCCCTGAGCCCCCAAACCCACTTGTAGAGGTCACAGCCCTGAGCCCAAACCACCTGTAGAGGTCACAGCCCTGAGCCCCAACCACCTGTAGAGGTCACAGCCCTGAGCCCCAACGACCTGTAGAGGTCACAGCCCTGAGCCCCCACACCCACCTGTAGAGGTCACAGCCCTGAGCCCCAAACCCACTTGTAGAGGTCACAGCCCTGAGCCCCACACCCACTTGTAGAGGTCACAGCCCTGAGCCCCAAACCCACCTGTAGAGGTCACAGCCCTGAGTCCCCGCAACGACCTGTAGAGGTCACAGCCCTGAGCCCCAACGACCTGTAGAGGTCACAGCCCTGAGCCCCCACATATAGAGGTCACAGCCCTGAGCCCCACAACCACCTGCAGAGGTCACAGTCCTGAGCCCCCACCTGTAGAGGTCACAGCCCTGAGCCCCCGCAACCACCTGTAGAGGTCACAGCCCTGAGCCCCAACGACCTGTAGAGGTCACAGCCCTGAGCCCCCACATATAGAGGTCACAGCCCTGAGCCCCCGCAACCACCTGTAGAGGTCACAGCCCTGAGCCCCAACGACCTGTAGAGGTCACAGCCATGAGCCCCCACATATAGAGGTCACAGCCCTGAGCCCCACATCCACCTGTAAAGGTCACAGCCCTGAGCCCCAATGACCTGTAGAGGTCACAGCCATGAGCCCCAACATATAGAGGTCACAGCCCTGAGCCCCAGCCACCTGTAGAGGTCACAGCCCTGAGGCCCCACCTGTAGAGGTCACAGCCCTGAGCCCCTGACCCACCTATAGAGGTCACAGTCCTGAGCCCCACTCCCACCTGTAGAGGTCACAGCCCTGAGCCCCCGCACCCACCTGTAGAGGTCACAGCCCTGAGCCCCACTCCCACGTGTAGAGGTCACAGCCCTGAGCCCCGCAACCACCTGTAGAGGTCACAGCCCTGAGCCCCACTCCCACCTGTAGAGGTCACAGCCCTGAGCCCCACTCCCACCTGTAGAGGTCACAGCCCTGAGCCCCACTCCCACCTGTAGAGGTCACAGCCCTGAGCCCCACCCACCTGTTGAGGTCAGAGCCCTGAGCCCCACTTCTACCTGTAGAGGTCACAGCTCTGAGCGCCCCCCCCCCCCACCTGTAGAGGTCACAGCCCTGAGCCCCAACCACCTGTAGAGGTCACAGCCCTGAGCGCCCCCCCCCCCTACCTGTAGAGGTCACAGCCCTGAGCCCCCCACCTGTAGAGGTCACAGCCCTGAGCGCCCCCCCCCCCCCCACCCACCGACCCTCTCTAGCAGACCCTGTCTTTATTTTGATAATAATAGATACAACATAACTATGATTTTTACATGCATGGTCGTATTCTCCTTCTCCGAATTGATACAAAAAATTACAATGATTTTGATCTCGGTGGCCATATACTTTTTGCGTAGTTGACAGTAGTAAAACTCTGAGCGACAGCAGGAGTATTGTGTAGTGTCAACTACAAGGAGAATACGGCCACACAGGTTGAAACCTTGGTAATGTTGTATTCATTATCATTTCCACTCATTATTAAAAAACAATTTTTTTAGGTAATAAGAAATTCGTCATAAGCGCTGTGCATTGTTTATAGAAACTAGATCCTGTTTGGTGACAGAAAAACCCGATTTCCAGAATCTAGGCTCCATAGATTTAGCATAAAGTCTGCGTACAAGGTAGTGATAACTTTGCATATTGCTGCATGTCAATAAGGAGAATAGGACCACGTAGGTCAGAATCATGGTAATATTGTGTACAGATTACGGAAAATGAAGCTAGTCTTGCAAAACCTCCAAGAAACTAACGATAGTTACTCCCTGATCTAAGCTCCACCGGATTTCCCTAACCAGATGTCGCTACTAACACCCTGTTCACGCATGCGCCGCATCATGACGGCAGCGCCCCCTTCCTGTCGCCTGGCGCGTTGATTGAGAGAGTCCGGTCTAGACGTAAACTCTGGTCGTTTCCGGTGTGACTGCTGCTCACCGCCCTGCGCTCCTAGCGGGGGCTGGCCACACTACGTCCGGCGCCACGCGTTATAAAAAAAGAGAGCCAAGCCCCCCGTATACTGGCGGCCAGAGCTACACTACGTTAGATCTGGTCGGGGCAGGGCAGGGCAGGAGAGAGCAGGGCAGGGGGGCAAGGAGGGTCAGGGCAGGGAAAGGTGGAGCAGGGTAAGGCAGGGTGGGACAGGGAAGGACAGGGCAGGGTTAGGTTAGGCAGAACAGGAACAGGGCAGGGTGAGGCAGGGTGAGACAGGGTGGGGCAGGGTGAGGCAGGGTGAGGCAGGGTGAGGCGGGGTGTGGCAGGGTGTGGCAGGGTGAGGCGGGGTGGGGCAGGATGTGGCAAGGTGTGGCAGGGCAGGGTGGGACAGAGAAGGGCAGGGCAGGGTGAGGTTGGGTGTGGCAGGGTGTGGGCAGGGTGAGGCGGGGTGTGGCAGAGTGTGGCAGGGTGAGGCGGGGTGGGGCAGGGTGTGGGCAGGGTGTGGGCAGGGTGTGGGCAGGGTGTGGCAGGGTGTGGGCAGGGTGAGGCAGGGTGTGGGCAGGGTGTGGCAGGGTGAGGGCAGGGTGAGGGCAGGGTGAGGGCAGGGTGAGGCAGGATGGAGCAGGTCAGGCAGGGTAGGGCAGGGCAGGACAGGCAGGCAGGGCAGGCAGGGCAGGGCAGGGCAGGGTGGGGCAGTGCAGGGTGGGGCAGTACAGGGCAGGCAGGGCAGGGCAGGGTGGGGAAGGGCATGGTGGTGCAAGCAGGGAGGTGTAGGGCCTGGTAGGGCAGGGCAGGGCAGAGTGTGGCAGGGTGTAGCAGGGTGGGGCAGGGTGAGGCAGGGTGAGACAGGGTGAGGTAGGGTGGGGCAGGGTGAGGCAGGGTGAGGCAGGGTTGGGCAGGGTGTGGCAGGGTGAGGCTGGGTGAGGGCAGGGTGGGGCAGGGTGGGGCAGGGTGGGGCAGGGTGGGGCAGGGTGGGCCAGGGTGGGGCAGGGTGGGGTAGGTCCAGGCAGGGCAGGGTAGGGCGGGGTATTGATGACCGCCATTGTTACCGTGAAGCCAGTTTCCCGCCAATTTCCGCGTGCAGTCTAAGTATCGTCTGCTCGGGGGCTGTCTGGCATGTGGCCACCTGGCGGGAGGACGGGCGGTGAGTTTCCGTGTGAGAAGAAACTGGGAAAGAGTCCACACGCCTTTATCACGTGACACACGTCCTTTGAGGAAATAGAAAACATCTCATTCATTGTAGAGCCGGGATATATAGGTCAGATCAATCGTCGTTATGTGAGAGAGGTTCCCTCCAGCATTATTATAGAGCACAGAGTGATTGCTTGTTCCGCTATCATCCCCCAGGAAGTTGTAAGATAGCACTGCTGTTATCAGCTGTTATAATCCATTGATAATAGTCATACATTAGACCTTGGACAAACAGAATTAAGGACAGCTAGACCCCAGTCACCTTTTGGTTCACTATGAACTCAGGACTGATGTAAATCCTTGTTTTTTGTAATTTTTATTAGGGAATATTCTGTGTACAATCACCGAATTCGGCTATTGAGCCGTTCTTCCACTCGGGCCCTAGCCCCCTACTCCTCATTCTAATGGCGGGTGTTAAGCCAAATGGGCAGTGGGTACCATTTTTGTGTAAGTCGTTGGTACGACCCGACTGGGGTTTGAACCCACGACCTCCCATACTCGAGGCGAACACCCCTACCACTTAGCCACCTTAGCTTGTAGCATATTATAAAGTGATTTATCATGTTTATGACTGTAATTGGTGCTACTCACATACTTTGTATGGAGTATTGGGCCAATAAAGAATGATGAAAAAAAACCCAGCAAAAACCGTCTGTATAGCTGAGGTCTTTGCAGTATAAATGCTAATATCATTTCATTTAAAAAAAGGCTAAACCCCTCCATGGAAATCCCAGGAAATGAATCCAAAACAATCTATTGAAGGATGTACCCTGCATGGAGTTGTCCCTCTGCCTTCACTGCCATATAAGGAATATAGTAGACCTGGCAGCCAATGACTGCATTCACAGCAAACCACGACCTTCACCCTGACCTCCTTACATAGTGTTAATAGCGCCTTAGGACGGTTCTACATCTATAGTTGACCTGAATCTAGTGGGTCAAAACCACCTTCCCCCACTATACCTGGTGGTTGTTTTGTTTAGCGTCGGAGGCAAGATGGCCGCCACCATAACACAATAGCTATGTGCCCTATAGCAACTGTCCATATAGGTCACATAGCTATTGTCTTATGGAGGCAGCCATCTTGCCCCCCCCCCCCCCCCGACGCCAAACAAAACACCAGGTGGTGGGTCTAGTTATAAATAGATGTTATCGAAAGATTTTTTGGAACTTGCAATAGTGAGGTTTAGAAAAAATAAAAAAATTCTTTATTTTCATGGGGACAATCTTCAGCGGTCAGCTGGTATGAGTGAGTCTCCCAACAAAAGGCTTTTGTTTTAGCCTTGCCTCACGATTATCTACAGATTATAACAGCAGATAATGATGGTTGCCCCCGACTACAGCACCACTATATTACTTTTTTAATTTCTTATTCAATGTACGATTTCATAATTGATTCCAGTTTATACATACACAAAACAGTTTCGTAATGTACAATGCTTTGAGTCATGAGTGGAGTCAACAAAGTGGCAGTTAGCCTCAGTTGGTATACGACTGGTTTTTATGGCTATAACTTCCTGGCAGATGATCCTGGAACTAGTAATCACTTCGTGCCCTATACAGGCCTGCAATCATAACAGATACTATTATATACCTGTGGTAGTATATCCTACACATACGGCCCGCTCCTACCCATGTCGTATTTATATCCGTACGACACCTAGGTGACGTACGGGGTATGTATGTGGCGTACGTGGCATGTACGGCGGCAAAATCCAAAAACTCCCCCAGAAGCAAGGTTAAAAATTGGATATTTTAAGGTATATAATAATAGAGAAACAGGCTGACTGTCTCCGTACGGATAAAATACTTGGTAAAATCATCTGATCGCCGATTTTACCGCGTATTTTATCCGTACGGAGACAGTAATCCTGTTTCTCTATACTATCTTTATAGATGAGTCTCATTCCAATACTACTGGGAGCTGTTTCAAAAGTCGAGTGAGGTCTCGCCAGCGGCACGTCACATTTGTAAGCGAGAGGCCGGCAACAGCGAGCGGCACCTAAAATCAAAGCGGCAGCAAAACTACTACCAATATCCCATTGAGAGCGGCACCTCCACCTCGACAGCGACGCCTCAAGTTCCATTGTTGGCCTCTCGCATTGGCGATGAGTACTCTCGTTTAGCACCCTCCCGACTTTTGAAACAGCTCCCAGTTTTTTCTGTCGTTGCGCTGCGGATGGACTTAATGTCCCTGACATACAAACATCACAACACACACAGACTGAGGGAACACCTGTGTTCTATCGACTGCAGTTGCGTGATTGAGGAAATAAAACAAGTGAAATAGGAGCAGACGACGTACAAATAGTATCTCTCAGTGTGATTTAATGGGCAGAAACATGCAACAGGGAATGCCGATACTTTACCGCCAGCCTTGAGTTCTTATGCATCGCTGTAGCTCAATAATGAAATCGTACATTAAAAAAAGAAATTAAAAAAGTAGAATAGCGGCGCTGTAGTCGGGGGCAACCATCATTATCTGCTGTTATAATCTATAGATAATCGTGAGGAAAGGCTAAAACAAAAGGCTTTTGTTGGAAGACTCACTCATACCAGCTAACCGATGAAGATTGTCCCAAAATTAATAAGATATTTGTAGACACTGAAAATATACCATGAGTTTTGGTTGCGGTGTAATCTCACATGCAAAGATGAGTAAGGTTGCATAACAAACACAAATGAACTGTGTATTTTCAGTGGCTATGGATCGAGTGCGGTTCAGATCTGATCTCATCCGTATTACTGACTAATTGGCTAACATTTGTCATGTCATCAGCCATTGAGTATTTTTTTATGATACTCTATGAGCATTGAGCAATGTTCCCAATGTTAAACCAATGGGGGAAAAACATGCCAGGGTGAGATAATTAGATAGAACTGGATCGAAAATCAATTAAATACACAATACTCCACGAGTTTGGATGCGCCACAATTTTCATCGAGGCAAAAAAAAAGAGAAAAAGGAAAATTAAAAAGAAAATAATGAAGAAACAAATGCAAGTTTAAAAATTGAAAATAACTTTTGAAAAAAATAAAGTGATGATTACGGCACATCCATACAAATGGAGTTTTGTGTATTTTACTATTTTATTCGAGTTCTGGATTTATTTCACCCATTTCACTGATATAAAATAGCATCACAATATCAGCAATTCTAGTTAGAAATGTTTAAATCTCCATGTTGATGTCTTGTCTTTTTTCTGAAATCCTGGCCGCTGATTGGTCAATCGCATATGATATCATCTTACATTCACTCCGCCTCGGCTATGGCGTAGTATTGGCACCGTATCGTGGTGATCGTTGAGTATTTATTTTCAATGTCATTCCTATGGTTAAACTTGTACCAGGGGTGAGATAAGTCCATTCTGTAACAGTCATCAAAACTATCTACCGGCATCAAAACTATATTTATTTTGAGACAGGCATTATACGGAGTAAATGTACTAAGAGAAAACGTGGTTACTGAGCCCGAAGGGATGGCCATTCGAGGTCTTTTAATGCCAGAAATACGTCCCGACGCCGCAGGTGGAGGGACGTATTTATGGCATCAAAAGACCGAGAATGGCATCCCTACGGACTCTGTCACAACGTTTTCTTATTATTACATACCTAAATATAAAAAAAACCGCCATTTTATAAACTTATTATATGTACCAATTGACCCGATGGTCACAGTGCGCCCGAATATTTACTACAGGCGCAGTGCGCCTGAACATTATTTATACTGTACCCCTAATAGCGGGTAGTATTTCGTAGACGTTCGGCCATAGGTATGTAATAATATGTAAATGTCTGAAATAATTAAGTGCGTTGCTGTTTGAACCAAAGTGCCAGCCGTGAAATGCCGAGCGGGAATATGAGGTTCACATCAGTGAGACGGACATGAACCAAGCGGGGATAAACCTCATTCCTCTCCCCTGGAGCCGTGAACATTCCCTGCTAACATTCACCATGCTATATATAGCTCACTAGTCTGCGCATACAGTAACACTTCACTATAACATTTTTATAATGCAGAAGTTATTTTTGAGTAAGACACGGCAAAGTTATTTCTATTGATTAAAAGGGACATTTTTCCTCAGTCAAATAAATACTTTTAACACAAAGTATATCAAGAATTTATTTGGTTGCACCATATATGTCCAAGGTGAAAAAAGGACTTGGCAGATGTGAATATTATATCTGATTGTATAAATACTATCCATGCAACATCCAGTCATAATTCTAGTACAACAGAATAATTTTTGTAGCACCTAGATCCATGTGATAACAAGGTTTGATTGTACTCTGGAAATCTGACCGTGCATGTTACATAAGTGAGGTGTGACTGTAGAGGGTCGTGTGAGTGAGGTGTGAGTGTAGATACACAGTGGGTCGTGTGAGTGAGGTGTGACTGTAGAGGGTCTTGTGAGTGAGGTGTGACTGTAGATACAGAGTGGGTCGTGTGAGTGAGGTGTGACTGTAGATACACAGTGGGTCTTGTGAGTGAGGTGTGACTGTAGATACACAGTGTGTGGTGTGAGTGAGGTGTGACTGTAGATACACAATGTGTCGTGTGAATGAGGTGTGACTGTAGATACACAGTGTGTCGTGTGAGTGAGGTGTGACTGTAGATACACAATGTGTCGTGTGAATGAGGTGTGACTGTAGATACACTGTGGGTCATGTGAGTGAGGTGTGACTGTAGATACACAGTGGGTCGTGTGAGTGAGGTGTGACTGTAGAGGGTCTTGTGAGTGAGGTGTGAGTGTAGATACACATTGGGTCGTGTGAGTGAGGTGTGACTGTAGATACATAGTGGGTCGTGTGAGTGAGGTGTGACTGTAGATACACAGTGGGTCGTGTGAGTGAGGTGTGACTGTAGATACACAGTGGGTCATGTGAGTGAGGTGTGACTGTAGATACACAGTGGGTCGTGTGAGTGAGGTGTGACTGTAGATACACAGTGGGTCTTGTGAATGAGGTGTGACTGTAGATACACAGTGGGTCGTGTTAGTGGGGTGTGACTGTATACACAGTGGGTCGTGTGAGTGAGGTGTGACTGTAGATACACAGTGTGTCGTGTGAGTGAGGTGTGACTGTAGATACACAGTGGGTCGTGTGAGTGAGGTGTGACTGTAGATACACAGTGGGTCATGTGAGTGAGGTGTGACTGTAGATACACAGTGGGTCGTGTTAGTGGGGTGTGACTGTAGGTACACAGTGGGTCGTGTGAGTGAGGTGTGACTGTAGATACACAGTGTGTCGTGTGAATGAGGTGTGACTGTAGATACACAGTGTGTCGTGTGAATGAGGTGTGACTGTAGATACACAATGTGTCGTGTGAATGAGGTGTGACTGTAGATACACAGTGGGTCTTGTGAGTGAGGTGTGACTGTAGATACACAGTGTGTGGTGTGAGTGAGGTGTGACTGTAGATACACAATGTGTCGTGTGAATGAGGTGTGACTGTAGATACACAGTGGGTCTTGTGAGTGAGGTGTGACTGTAGATACACAGTGGGTCTTATGAGTGAGGTGTGACTGTAGATACACAGTGTGTCGTGTGAGTGAGGTGTGAGTGTAGATACACAGTGGGTCGTGTGAGTGAGGTGTGACTGTAGATACACAATGTGTCGTGTGAATGAGGTGTGACTGTAGATACACAGTGGGTCTTGTGAGTGAGGTGTGACTGTAGATACACAGTGTGTGGTGTGAGTGAGGTGTGACTGTAGATACACAATGTGTCGTGTGAATGAGGTGTGACTGTAGATACACAGTGTGTCGTGTGAGTGAGGTGTGACTGTAGATACACAATGTGTCGTGTGAATGAGGTGTGACTGTAGATACACAGTGGGTCTTGTGAGTGAGGTGTGACTGTAGATACACAGTGTGTGGTGTGAGTGAGGTGTGACTGTAGATACACAATGTGTCGTGTGAATGAGGTGTGACTGTAGATACACAGTGGGTGGTGTGAGTGAGGTGTGAGTGTAGATACACAGTGGGTCGTGTTAGTGGGGTGTGACTGTAGATACACAGTGGGTCGTGTGAGTGAGGTGTGACTGTAGATACACAGTGGGTCATGTGAGTGAGGTGTGACTGTAGATACACAGTGGGTCGTGTGAGTGAGGTGTGACTGTAGATACAAAGTGGGTCTTGTGATAGTGGGTGTGACTGTATACAGAGTGGGTCATGTGAGTGAGGTGTGACTGTAGATACACAGTGGGTCTTGTGAGTGAGGTGTGAGTGTAGATACACAGTGGGTCGTGTGAGTGAGGTGTGACTGTAGATACACAGTGGGTCGTGTGAGTGAGGTGTGACTGTAGAGGGTCGTGTGAGTGAGGTGTGAGTGTAGATACACAGTGGGTCGTGTGAGTGAGGTGTGACTGTAGAGGGTCTTGTGAGTGAGGTGTGACTGTAGATACAGAGTGGGTCGTGTGAGTGAGGTGTGACTGTAGATACAGAGTGGGTCTTGTGAGTGAGGTGTGACTGTAGATACACAGTGGGTCTTGTGAGTGAGGTGTGACTGTATATACACAGTGTGTCTTGTGAGTGGGGTGTGACTGTAGATACACAATGTGTCGTGTGAATGAGGTGTGACTGTAGATACACAGTGGGTCGTTTGAGTGAGGTGTGACTGTAGATACACAGTGGGTCTTGTGAGTGAGGTGTGACTGTAGACACACAGTGGGTCGTGTGAGTGAGGTGTGACTGTAGATACACAGTGGGTCTTGTGAATGAGGTGTGACTGTAGAGGGTAGTTATACTGAGGTGTGACTGTAGACGGCTCTTATCACCTGACCGGATATGACGCACGGGCCGGAACGCCACTGGGCGATATAAAGGGAATGTAATGCGCTACTCACCTGGGGCTGTATCTGGTACCCTGCTATCATCACCAGGGTTCCGGACTGCGGGGCTTACACCCTGCACGATGTTTGGTCAGCAAATAACATGAGGCGATATTCGGCGTTCAACTCATATCAGTATCAAAGGAAAAATACTGAGTTTAGAAGAACGTTAGATTTAAAAAGATCAACTGTGATTGCTGTGTAGGCGTCCTTCCCTCTCTGAGAAGGAAAAATAACAAAAATCAGTTTCGTTACAGATGCATTTTTTAGAGGAGAATTATGGACACTTGACTATTTCGAAAAGTTTGATGAATATGTTTTCCGGTTATTCAGGACTGTAATGTTTCCATGCTTTCAGTAAAAGTATAGAGGAAACTTATTCAAGTTTAGGGTGAGAGCTCGTATCCCATTTCTTCTAAATACTCATTAGGCGTTGGATACAAATTCCCAATGTTAAGTCTATAGGTTAAAATACAAGGGTTGAGATAGTTAGAAGGAAACTCACGAGATGAAAATAACTTAATCCGCACTGGTGGAGTGTAGACCAAGTATTTTCATCGAGTGGGTTTCTGATTTTATCACACCCTGTATAACATTATTTATTGATAAAATAACTCAACAAATTAGCCATTGAGTATTGGGTACAATACCCTCACGACCATGGAGTATGAGTTAACTAACGTTAAATCTATGGGGAAAATACCAGGGGGGGGAGATAAAATGCTACATCTGTGGCCTTGTTGGTGGCTTGCTGGCTGCCCCAACGACAGACCATCACTGTCCATTTGGTAGATTTGTCGCTTTTGAAACATTAAAGATAACAGTGCTATCACGAGAAAAAAGAATAGATACTGATTCATGGATATTCTTTTGCAACACAATTCTACAAATGTTTTTTCATTTAAAATGTTTAATTTCCGCTGTTTTCCTCAAGCCCTGCCTTCATCGCTGTATGATAATAACAATTTTGTCTTTTTTTGACAGCTCTCAGATAGAAATGTCAATGTCTGACTTGTCACTTGTATTTATAATTGTGTTTCCTTTTGCAGGTGAGTACCTATCTGTTAGATCCATCACCGATCAACTGCCCGTTAACAAAGATAAGTATAGTGTGTGTTCATAGTAAGCTTCAAATCAGCCCTGAGCAGCAGGAGGGTCCATGTAACAGGAATATGTATACACATATATGTTATATAGATATCCATTATACATATATTTCATGTGTCTTTATATGTTTTGATGGAGGTCGAATGGGATCCTTTGGGTGTCCAAAAGAAGAAACCATTGTTGATTGTATCTTTCTCTTGCATTTCTGATGAAAACAGACAGATTGAAGTGCAATTTTTCAAAATTTATTTTAGAATGACCTTTGAAGTGCAAATCGCAGTCTTTAATATTTAGAAGTTTGATCTAAATGCCATTTAGAAAAATATACAGAATATCTTGGGGATCAGTGGAAATGGTACACCTTCAGTGTTGTGTCAGGGTGATACGGGACAGAGTATAGACGTTTCATCATGCAGCAGTATTTTGTCAGGGTGATAGGAGACAGAGTATAGATGTTTCACCGTGAGGCGGTATTGTGTCAGGGTGACAGGAGACACAGTATAGATGTTTCACCGTGAGGCGGTATTGTGTCAGGGTGATAGGAGACAGAGTATAGATGTTTCACCGTGAGGCGGTATTGTGTCAGGGTGATATGGGACAGAGTATAGAAGTTTCATGACAAGGTGGTATTGTGTCAGGGTGACAGGAGACACAGTATTGACATTTCATCACGAGGCAGTATTGTGTCAGGGTGATAGGAGATAGAGTATAGACATTTCAGCATGAGGCAGTATTGTGTCAGGGTGATATGGGGCAGAGTATAATTACGGTTTCTGGTGGAGGAGAACGAGAACAGGCGGAGGGAGGAGGAGCGTTTGCGTGCTGCAAGAGGCTGGTGTGTGTGTGAGGGGGCGGGGGTGGATGGGTGATGTATGTGGGTGTGAGGGGGGATGTGACAGGGGAGGGGGGGAGGAGGGTGGTGTGTGTGTGAGGGGACGGGGTGGATGGGTGATGTATGTGAGTGTGAGGGGGGATGTGACAGGGGAGGGGGGGAGGAGGGTGGTGTGTGTGATGGGGGTAGGGGGGGAGGAGGGTGATGGGCACGTCAAATGTAATCATTCTGTTTGGCAGCAAACACAGGGAGCAGCAAACTGCAGTAAGTCTGCTCCAGAGCTGGATGTCATTTCTCGTCTCCTCCCCAGCAGCATGGAGACCTCCATCGTCCTGAATGACCTTCACGTCAGATTCTCATCACGCGACCTCTATCTGTATCTGTGTCATATACAGGCATCAACACTATCTACACTCATCAACACTATCTACACTCATCAAAACTATCTACACTCATCAAAACTCTCTGCAGTCATCAAAACTATCTACACTCATCAAAACTATCTGCAGTTATCAAAACTATCTATCATCATCAAAAGTAGCTGCAGTCATCAAAACTATCTACACTCATCAACACTATCTACACTCATCAAAACTATCTACACTCATCAAAACTATCTGCAGTTATCAAAACTAGCTGCAGTCATCAAAACTATCTACAGCCATCAAAACTATCTACCGTCATCAAAACTAGCTGCAGTTATCAAAACTATCCACAGGCATCAAAACTATCTATGGTTATCAAAACTATCTACAGTCATCAAAACTATCCACAGTCATCAAAACTATCTGCAGTCATCAAAACTATCTACAGTCATCAAAACTAGCTGCAGTCATCAAAACTATCTACACTCATCAAAACTAGCTGCAGTCATCAAAACTATCTAAACTCATCAAAACTATCTACACTCATCAAAACTATCTGCAGTCATCAAAACTATCTTTACCTTGTTATCAGAAGTTTGAGACAGTCATCCCTGTCTCTGATGATCTGTCCCGTTTCATCTTAACACTTATATCTTTGTTACATCACACTCAATAATTTTATGCTGAGAAATTGCCATGTGCCTATGACCTTATAATCTAAAGTTGACCTGATCTACCTGTAAATACGGAACAAGGCAGAAATTACATAAAGATATCTCAATACACCAAGACAATAATACAAGGAGGCGAAAAGATATCACAAATAGACATTAATAAGTAGATATCATCTCTGAATAACATAAAGGCATCTCAATACACCAAAACAATGATACAAGGAAGCGAAAAGATATCTATCTAAAAAGATAACAAGTAGATATCATACCTCCAAGTAATTACCTAAATAGCATATAGTACAGCAAATCGTCATCGAACTGTTTTCATCGTTAATGAATGTTACATTTTCCTTTAAGACATCTACCCTCGTATATTCTGAGTGCAGCAATGTTGTCAGAGAGTGTTGTGTTATCAGAGAGTATTGGGCAGCAGTGTTGTCAGAGAGTGTTGTGCAGCAATGTTGTCAGAGAGTGTTGTGTTATCAGAGAGTGTTGGGCAGCAGTGTTATCAGAGAGTGTTGGGCAGCAGTGTTGTCAGAGAGTGTTGTGTTGTCAGAGAGTGTTGGGCAGCAGTGTTATCAGAGAGTGTTGGGCAGCAGTGTTGTCAGAGAGTGTTGTGCAGCAGTGTTGTCAGAGAGTGTTGTACAGCAGTGTTGTCAGAGAGTGTTGTACAGCAGTGTTGTCAGAGAGTGTTGGGCAGCAGTGTTGTCAGAGAGTGTTGTGTTGGCAGAGAGTGTTGTGCAGCAGTGTTGTCAGAGAGTATTGTGTTATCAGAGAGTGTTGTGCAGCAGTGTTGTCAGAGAGTGTTGTACAGCAGTGTTGTCAGAGAGTGTTGTACAGCAGTGTTGTCAGAGAGTGTTGTACAGCAGTGTTGTCAGAGAGTGTTGTGCAGCAGTGTTGTCAGAGAGTGTTGTACAGCAGTGTTGTCAGAGAGTGTTGTACAGCAGTGTTATCAGAGAGTGTTGTGCAGCATTGTTGTCAGAGAGTGTTGTACAGCAGTGTTGTCAGAGAGTGTTGTACAGCAGTGTTGTCAGAGAGTGTTGGGCAGCAGTGTTGTCAGAGAGTGTTCGGCAGCAGTGTTATCAGAGAGTGTTCGGCAGCAGTGTTGTCAGAGAGTGTTGTACAGCAGTGTTGTCAGACAGTGTTGGGCAGCAGTGTTGTCAGAGAGTGTTGTGTTGTCAGACAGTGTTGTACAGCAGTGTTGTCAGACAGTGTTGTGCAGCAGTGTTGTCAGAGAGTGTTGGGCAGCAGTGTTGTCAGAGAGTGTTGTGTTGTCAGAGAGTGTTGTGCAGCAGTGTTGTCAGAGAGTGTTGGGCAGCAGTGTTGTCAGAGAGTGTTGTGTTGTCAGAGAGTGTTGTGCAGCAGTGTTGTCAGAGAGTATTGTGTTATCAGAGAGTGTTGTGCAGCAGTGTTGTCAGAGAGTGTTGTACAGCAGTGTTGTCAGAGAGTGTTGGGCAGCAGTGTTGTCAGAGAGTGTTGTGTTGTCAGAGAGTGTTGTGCAGCAGTGTTGTCAGAGAGTATTGTGTTATCAGAGAGTGTTGTGCAGCAGTGTTGTCAGAGAGTGTTGTACAGCAGTGTTGTCAGAGAGTGTTGTACAGCAGTGTTGTCAGAGAGTGTTGGGCAGCAGTGTTATCAGAGAGTGTTGGGCAGCAGTGTTGTCAGAGAGTATTGTGTTATCAGAGAGTGTTGTGCAGCAGTGTTGTCAGAGAGTGTTGTACAGCAGTGTTGTCAGAGAGTGTTGTGCAGCAGTGTTGTCAGAGAGTGTTGTACAGCAGTGTTGTCAGAGAGTGTTGTGCAGCAGTGTTGTCAGAGAGTGTTGGGCAGCAGTGTTGTCAGAGAGTGTTGTGTTGTCAGAGAGTGTTGTGCAGCAGTGTTGTCAGAGAGTATTGTGTTATCAGAGAGTGTTGTGCAGCAGTGTTGTCAGAGAGTGTTGTACAGCAGTGTTGTCAGAGAGTGTTGTACAGCAGTGTTGTCAGAGAGTGTTGGGCAGCAGTGTTATCAGAGAGTGTTGGGCAGCAGTGTTGTCAGACAGTGTTGTGTTGTCAGAGAGTGTTGGGCAGCAGTGTTGTCAGAGAGTGTTGGGCAGCAGTGTTGTCAGACAGTGTTGTGTTGTCAGAGAGTGTTGGGCAGCAGTGTTGTCAGAGAGTGTTGGGCAGCAGTGTTGTCAGAGAGTGTTGGGCAGCAGTGTTGTCAGAGAGTGTTGGGCAGCAGTGTTGTCAGACAGTGTTGTGTTGTCAGAGAGTGTTGGGCAGCAGTGTTGTCAGAGAGTGTTGGGCAGCAGTGTTGTCAGAGAGTGTTGGGCAGCAGTGTTATCAGAGAGTGTTGGGCAGCAGTGTTGTCAGACAGTGTTGTGTTGTCAGAGAGTGTTGGGCAGCAGTGTTATCAGAGAGTATTGGGCAGCAGTGTTGTCAGAGAGTGTTGTGTTGTCAGAGAGTGTTGGGCAGCAGTGTTATCAGAGAGTGTTGGGCAGCAGTGTTGTCAGACAGTGTTGTGTTGTCAGAGAGTGTTGGGCAGCAGTGTTATCAGAGAGTGTTGGGCAGCAGTGTTGTCAGACAGTGTTGTGTTGTCAGAGAGTGTTGGGCAGCAGTGTTATCAGAGAGTATTGGGCAGCAGTGTTGTCAGACAGTGTTGTGTTGTCAGAGAGTGTTGGGCAGCAGTGTTGTCAGAGAGTGTTGTCAGAGAGTGTTGTCAGAGAGTGTTGTCAGAGAGTGTTGGGTGGTAATCCTGCAGACTCTGCAGTCTACAGACGGCAGGGCGGGCCGTTATTCCCGTGCCGGGCTCTGACTGGTGTGCGGTAACTGCTCTGCCTGCTCGCCCTCATTCACATGCATGTCCGCGTGGGCGGCGATCGGATGTGCTACTTCTCAAAGTAAAACGGATTTCTGAGAATCACAGGGCAGTGTGGGGCAGTGTGGGGCAGTGTGGGGCAGTGTGGGGCAGTGTGGGGCTGTGTGGGGCAGTGTGGGGCAGTGTGGGGCTGTGTGGGGCAGTGGGGGGCAGTGTGGGGCAGTGTGGGGCAGTGTGGGGCAGTATGTAGTGTGTAGGACTGTGTTACTTAGAGTAACCCTGATTTCTGGGAATCGGAGGGCAGCCTGGAGCAATATGTAGCATGTAGGACTGCATGGGGCAGGGTGTAGTGTGTAGGACTGCGTTACTCAGAGAAACCCCGATTTCTGAGAATCACACCGTAGCGTGGGGCAGTATGTAGAGTGTAGGACTATGTTACTCATATAAACCCTGATTTCTGGGAATCACAGGGTAGCGTGGGGCAGTATGTAGAGTGTAGGACTATGTTACTCATATAAACCCTGATTTCTGGGAATCGGAAGGCAGTGCGGGGCAGAATATAGTGTGTAGGACTGCTTTACTCATATAAATCCTGATTTCTGAGAATCGGAGGGCAGCGTGGGGCAGTGTGTAGAGTGTAGGACTGCCGGTTAAGAGGTTTGGGTATATTGTCAACCAAGAAGTTGGCCCACCCCTCAAAGTCTGACTGAAGTATTAATGTTTTTACCTTCTGTAAGGAAATACCAATCCATAGGAGACAAATGTCTAGCTTCCAGTCACCATTACAATTGCTGTGGCTTCTCTTAGAGTTTACTGGATCTATGACTTTAACTGAGTGGGCCTTGGTGTAGAAGGTATTGGTGTGAGAGGTAGGTATTGGTGCGAGAGGCATTGGTGTGGAAGGCATTGGTGTGGAAGGCATTGGTGTGAGAGACGTTGGTGTGACAGGCATTGGTGTTATAGGCATTGGTGTGAGAGGCATTGGTGTGGAGGGAGTCGGTTTCCTACGTATTGCGTCTCCAGAATAATCGTCTCAGACACAAATGGTTTACAAAGAAACATCCATTTGAAATATTGTACTTTTTTTCTAAGATGAAATTGTATAGGATTGTCTGATCAATTCAAACCAGCATCGGCTGGCGATCAGGCAGTATAAATATGGATGATACACAATTTAAAAATCCAAGGTAGGGATGTTCGAGAAGAAATTTGAATCTGTTTTGAAGATAACAAAATCCCCATTGTATTCCGCATCAACATTCATTTTTTAAGAGAAGCGCTGATACCGGTGAATAGACTACTTTAGGTATAGAGAGAGGGTGGTCTGGTACCAGTGTTCGTAGGCGGCAGGCAGAGGGAAATACAGAGATGGGAATTATCTGGTCCAATATTTGTATAATCCCATCTGTACATTTACCCTGGGGCTCAGTCTGCAGATTGACGGCTATCGGGTGGCCAGTGAGTAGATGTGCCGAGGTCTCCTCTCTTAATCTCGTCCTGTATTTACCACGAGACTCAGTCTGCGGACAGTGAGTAGACGTGCCGAGGTCTCCTGTCTTAATTTGGTCCTGTATTTACCACGAGACTCAGTCCCCGGACAGTGAGTAGACGTGCCGAGGTCTCCTGTCTTAATATCGTCCTACAATTACCACGAGGCTCAGTTCCGGGACAGTGAGTAGACGTGTCGAGGTCTCCTGTCTTAATATCGTCCTGTATTTACCACGAGACTCAGTCCCGGGACAGTGAGTAGACGTGCCGAGGTCTCCTGTTTTAATCTCGTCCTGTATTTACCACGAGGCTCAGTCCCGGGACAGTGAGTAGACGTGCCGAGGTCTCCCGTCTAAATCTCGTCCTGTATTTACCACGAGACTCAGTCTGCGGACAGTGAGTAGACGTGCCGAGGTCTCCCGTCTAAATCTCGTCCTGTATTTACCACGAGACTCAGTCTGCGGACAGTGAGTAGACGTGCCGAGGTCTCCTGTCTAAATCTCGTCCTGTATTTACCACGAGACTCAGTCTGCGGACAGTGAGTAGACGTGCCGAGGTCTCCTGTCTAAATCTCGTCCTGTATTTACCACGAGGCTCAGTCCCGGGACAGTGAGTAGACGTGCCGAGGTCTCCTATCTTAATATCGTCCTGTATTTACCACGAGGCTCAGTTCCCAGACAGTGAGTAGACGTGCCGAAGGCCTCCTGTTTTAATATCGTCCTGTATTTACCACGAGGCTCAGTCCCGGGACAGTGAGTAGACGTGCCGAGGTCTCCTGTCTTAATCTCGTCCTGTATTTACCACGAGGCTCAGTCCCGGGACAGTGAGTAGACGTGCCGAGGTCTCCCGTCTAAATCTCGTCCTGTATTTACCACGAGACTCAGTCTGCGGACAGTGAGTAGACGTGCCGAGGTCTCCTGTCTAAATCTCGTCCTGTATTTACCACGAGACTCAGTCTGCGGACAGTGAGTAGACGTGCCGAGGTCTCCTGTCTAAATCTCGTCCTGTATTTACCACGAGGCTCAGTCCCGGGACAGTGAGTAGACGTGCCGAGGTCTCCTATCTTAATATCGTCCTGTATTTACCACGAGGCTCAGTTCCCAGACAGTGAGTAGACGTGCCGAAGGCCTCCTGTTTTAATATCGTCCTGTATTTACCACGAGGCTCAGTCCCGGGACAGTGAGTAGACGTGCCGAGGTCTCCTGTCTTAATCTCGTCCTGTATTTACCACGAGGCTCAGTCCCGGGACAGTGAGTAGACGTGCCGAGGTCTCCCGTCTAAATCTCGTCCTGTATTTACCACGAGACTCAGTCTGCGGACAGTGAGTAGACGTGCCGAGGTCTCCTGTCTAAATCTCGTCCTGTATTTACCACGAGACTCAGTCTGCGGACAGTGAGTAGACGTGCCGAGGTCTCCTGTCTAAATCTCGTCCTGTATTTACCACGAGGCTCAGTCCCGGGACAGTGAGTAGACGTGCCGAGGTCTCCTGTTTTAATATCGTCCTGTATTTACCACGAGGCTCAGTCCCGGGACAGTGAGTAGACGTGCCGAGGTCTCCTATCTTAATATCGTCCTGTATTTACCACGAGGCTCAGTTCCCAGACAGTGAGTAGACGTGCCGAGGTCTCCTGTTTTAATATCGTCCTGTATTTACCACGAGGCTCAGTCCCGGGACAGTGAGTAGACGTGCCGAGGTCTCCTCTCTTAATCTCGTCCTGTATTTACCACGAGGCACAGTCCTGGGACAGTGAGTAGACGTGCCAAGGTCTCCTCTCTTAATCTGGTCCTGTATTTACCACGAGGCACAGTCCGGGGACAGTGAGTAGACGTGCCAAGGTCTCCTCTCTTAATCTGGTCCTGTATTTACCATAAGGCTCAGTCTTGGGACTGAGGGCTATTAGGTTTCCAGTGAGTCATGTCATAGACAGAGCATGTCATAGAACAATAGTCATGTGTTATATTTGATGAGGAAATTAGATGCGTAGAATAAAGAACAGTGTCTAATAAGGACGGTTCTTAATATCTGAGATATATCCACATGTTTGAAATCAAAATCATGATATTCAACTTCTTATACAGCAGTGTTCCCTGGTGTGTGATTTGAGTATGAAGTGCTACAGTGCCCTCTATGAATTAATACATAAAATGACCTGACTTATTTTACACCATATACAGACATACACAAAGGCCATACATACAAACATACACAGAAATCAAACATAAACACATACATACTATCATTGATTTTATCCTACCCCTCTCTACAATATTTTAATATCAAAATCATGAATGAAAATCATCAAAATTCCGTATGCCCCTAGTAGCATACAAACGTCCGTATGCCAGTCAGCGTGGCATACGGAATCTCAATGTTAAGCCTATGGGATTTTATATTAGGGGTAGGATAAACAGAAGTATCTGTCAGTCAGACCATAATGAGTCTCTAGTGGAGATAGGTATTGCAGATTGAAGTTGTTGTAAATATTACACATAACACATATTTGATCACTGATTCATGCCCCTATACATGTTAGATGACTACAACAGAAACCTGCGGTCATTGATATTTAGTAGAGACCAAACGAGAGTTAGCCCTGTCAATGATTATGCCACGATGGGCAGGTTGTGTATTACTACACGAGGCGTTAGCCAAGTTTAGTGAGAAGCAGACCTGACCAGAGTGGTATAAACATTGACAAGGCTAACTTGAGTTCGGTTTTGTATTTATCCTACCCCATCTGACCGATATACAGAGAATATTTGTAATTATCCATGTTAGTAGTTATCAATGCTGCCGGATCTACTTTCGTTATCTCGTCCCTGATTGGTCCGTTTTTTATTCACCTCGGTGCATAAATAACACTTTATCCAACGCTATGTCAAATACATTGAGTCAATGTTAACCCTATGGCGTTTTTTATTAGGGGTAGGATAATACCACCTCATCTACCCACCCTGGTGACTGACCCTCACATGACCACACCCTAACTCCATGTAGCTGCGATCACCGTGAGAACACACCCGTGTCAATACTCAGACTCGTAAAGTGATGGATGGTCGTTCGACCACGTCTGTATTATGCGCTAATTCGATTTACCCACAATCCTAATCTCGGTTTATGGCAGATGGGCATGACGGGAAGGGCCACGTGACTTCAGTTATTAGCGTCCAATATGGCGGGTCCAACATAAAACTGGGATTGCCTCATGAGATCATGGACTCCCGTGAATGGCGTACGACAAGGGTGACATTACCCCGTATTACCATAGAGCGGGCCGGTTAGAGTAAGATGATCATAGAGTCCAATGCACATCTACCGATTTCAGAACATTGATGTACCTTTGTTGGCGACAGAGGGATGGTACTTTGCCTCAGGCGAGGTATCCTAACAGAGTCGGCAGATGTTGGGCAGCTAGGCATGGGGCAGCCAATCATTAGTGAAGTCTTTGGTTGATGTTCCTAAATCTCTTGATTTGATGTTCCCTGCCAAAGGTTGATCAACATGTTGATAAATCCAGTTGGTGACAACATCACATTGGAAGTACCCCGACAGTCAAGCAACATAATTGATTGTAACAAGTTCACCGACAACTATACGATTTGGGAACTTATCTTTCAGCCCCGAATTGATAAATGTGCATTGGACTTCATAATGTACGGCAGTGATGGTGTTATCCTGTATTACCATGGAGCGGGGAGCGGGAAGGGTGGAGTGAGATGGTGGTAATAGTGTACAGTAATGATGGCGTTATCACGTATTACCATGGAGCGGGGAGAGGGAAGGTGTAAGTGAGATGGTGGTAATAGTGTACGGCAGTGATGGCGTTATCACGTATTACCATGGAGCGGGGAGCGGGAAGGGTGGAGTGAGATGGTGGTAATAGTGTACGGCAGTGATGGCGTTATCCTGTATTACCATGGAGCGGGGAGTGGGGAGGGTGGAGTAGGATAGTGGTAATAGTGTACTGCAGTGATGACATTATCCTGTATTACCATGGAGCGGGGAGCGGGGAGGTGTGAGTAGGATGGTGGTAATAGTGTACGGCAGTGATGGCATTATCCTGTATGACCATGGAGCGGAGAGAGGGGAGGGTGAAGTAAGATGGTGGTAATAGTGTACGGCAGTGATGGCGTTATCCCGTATTACCATGGAGCGGAGAGAGGGGAGGGTGAAGTAAGATGGTGGTAATAGTGTACGGCAGTGATGGTGTAATCTCTTATTACCATAGAGCGGAGAGTGGGGAGGGTGGAGTAAGATGGTGGTAATAGTGTACGGCAGTGATGGTGTAATCTCTTATTACCATAGAGCGGAGAGTGGGGAGGGTGGAGTAAGATGGTGGTAATAGTGTACGGCAGTGATGGTGTAATCTCTTATTACCATAGAGCGGAGAGTGGGGAGGGTGGAGTAAGATGGTGGTAATAGTGTACGGCAGTGATGGTGTTATCCCGTATTACCATAGAGCGGAGAGTGGGGAGGGTGGAGTAAGATGGTGGTAATAGTGTACGGCAGTGATGGTGTAATCTCTTATTACCATAGAGCGGAGAGTGGGGAGGGTGGAGTAAGATGGTGGTAATAGTGTACGGCAGTGATGGTGTAATCTCTTATTACCATAGAGCGGAGAGTGGGGAGGGTGGAGTAAGATGGTGGTAATAGTGTACGGCAGTGATGGTGTTATCCTGTATTACCATAGAGCGGGGAGCGGGGAGGGTGGAGTAAGATGGTGGTAATAGTGTACAGTAATGATGGCGTTATCACGTATTACCATGGAACGGGGAGCGGGGAGGTGTAAGATGGTGGTAATAGTGTGCGGCAGTGATGGCGTTATCACGTATTACCATGGAGCGGGGAGCGGGGAGGGTGGAGTAAGATGGTGGTAATAGTGTATGGCAGTGATGGCGTTATCCAGTATTACCATGGAGCGGGGAGCGGGGAGGGTGGAGTAAGATGGTGGTAATAGTGTACGGCAGTGATGGCGTTATCACGTATTACCATAGAGCGGAGAGCGGGGAGATGTGAGTAAGATGGTGGTAATAGTGTCTAGACATTATCATTGACAGGCATTTTCTGTAAAAGAACAGGCCAAGTTAAAGGCAGTATTTGCCTGCAAAATATTGATTTGAAGATCAGACACAATGAACATACTACGTTTATTTTCCTACAAAATTGATTGACTTTTCCTTTATCACTGAGAGTTTCTTTCAATAAGCCGCCTGTTCTTACATTTTTTTATTTGACATATAGATATAGACTTTATGGAAGATTCGGAAGTTCTTTTCCATCTAGAACATTTTTTAACGCATATTACTATTGCTGGGTATAATGACAGTAAAAAGATTGTGGATGTTTTTAAAAACTGTCAGGAAAGTCCATAACAGGGATTGTTCAAAGAGGCAGTTTCTATCCTTGGATGCAGGCAGCGATTAGGGTCCTAACTCCCGTGTGATTTAGATCCCAGACTGTCGGTCTGCTTCATCGTTTGAGTCTGGTGGCCTCCCTTATCTGCATCCACACCTCCTCCTCTCCCTGTCTCCCCCCTCCCGCCTCTCTGTGATCTCGTGTGGAACATGATTGGAGGTTCTGCTTTCTGACGTCATGTGGGAACTTGTAGTTATGGTCGTGGCAGATAGAAGGAGGAGGGAGAGATCCTAACCTCGCTCCACCACTACATAATGATCCATTGAGGTCGGTGGTTGGCATTGTAGCAGGTACGCAGTCCCTTATTTTGGCACCTCTGTATTTTGTTAGTAGTGTATTGTTAGTATTATGGATGATGGTACCTCCATATTCAAGGAAGGGCAGGACTTTCGTTTTGTAAATAGTGATAGCCTTGGTTTTGGTAAGGTATTTTCGTATGTACGATAGCATGTGTAGTTTATGAGATGCTCGACTAATCATGGTGTTTATATGCTTCTTGAAGACCAACGTTGGCTCTAACAATATTCCCAGATAGTTAAATTTATTTACAACTTCTAGTTCTTTCCCTGCTAGGTGTAACTTGGGATTATGGACTTTGTTTAGTCTTAGCTTCTGATGTGATCCAAATATCATTGATTTGGTTTTACTGGCATTAATAGTCAATCGATTGTTTTGACACCATTCTTCGATTTGCTCAAGGTCTTGTTGTGCGTTAGCGTGTATGTCTGGAAGGTTTTTGCCAGACAAGTAGATGACGGCATCATCTGCATACAAATTCACTTGGGAATGCTTGAGTTTTTTTTATTTAGGTTGTTTACGAATATTAGAAAGAACAGTGGCCCGAGCGTAGATCCTTGTGGGACACCGAAGGTTATTGTGCATGGCTCAGAAGTCTGGTTGTTGGCAATCGTTTTTTGTGCCCTATTGGTTAGGTAGTTTTGGATCCAGGTGTTTATTTTCCCTTTAATTCCTAGGCTGGCTATTTTGTGCATTAAAATTTCGTGGAAGACAATATCAAAAGCTTTGGTGAAATCAATAAAAGTTGCCAGTGTAAGATGTTTGCAATTTAGGCTGTTAAAAATGTCATCAGTGAATTTAGCTATTGTTGATCGAGTTGAATGGTGCTTTCTGAATCCTCCTTGGTCACAGTTTAGTAGTTTATTTGTTTCTAAGTAGGTGGATATATATATGTGGATAATCTTTTCTAGTAGTTTGTCGGGTAAGGGTAGTAGTGAGATTGGACGGAGGTTGCCTACTTCATGCTTGCTGTTGTCAATTGTCTGGCAAATTCTTTGGTCACTATATGTTTGGGATCATAACACCAGACTTTTAGGTGACTGGACGTTTGGGACACCATGACACCATGACACCATGGGACACCATGACACCATGACACCGACCCGTTGGGTGACTGGACGTTTGGGCCCGGGTGCCCATCAATAACGCGAGGCCAGGAGAACACGTCCCTACCCCCCCCCCCCCCCCCCCCCGCGGTGCTTCTCCTTACAGCGTCAGACCTCAGGTTCCCGACTGCAAGTGGCATTTACTCGAAGATCTCGATCAATACCGTCCGGGACAGACTTTACTCCTTTAACTCCAGCCGTGGAAATGGGTAAAGATCTTAGATCCTATATCCACCAACCAGGGACCTGTTTCACTAGTTTCGTGGCATGTCTAGATCAGTAGATGACGTCTAGATGGTGTGTCCGGTTTCATAAGAACTAGACATTAGACTTCGTTTTGTCCGTTCTTGCTTGCGCTGCTTTTCATGTCTGTCTAACACTTTTGTCACGAAACTAGTGAAACAGGTCCCAGGTCCATTATGTGTAGATTTGTCTAATTCTTATGTTTGGGGTCTGTCTTTACCTAAGGGCAGCTACCTGTCTTGTCACAAAACTAGACAACCCCAATGTCTGTATGGTGTCACAGACATGTCACGAAGCTAGTGAAACAGGTCCCAGGACCTGTTGATCTATTGAACTTTAGTTTAGGTACTGCAATGTGATATCGATGTTGCAACAAATAGAAGATAGATATATAAACAATGCTGTGTATGCTTTTTGAAGCGATCTGTATTTGATGTTGTGGAATCATGACTTCTATTTTTTCAGCACCCTAAGGTGTCTTCATGTATGATGCTAGAAATGACTGTATTGGATTTAAAAGGATTGTGAACTGTCACATGGAAGATTAATCTAAAATGGTGTCAATCTTCTTTAAGGCTATAAGAAAATGATCAGTCAGATATTAGGTAAGATTAGTTCTATTTTCATCATAAATTTTTAAAAAGGGAGCAAAATACTCTGATCACAGGTCTCATATTATGTTTTTAACAGAGAAAAGTCCATCTCAGATATTTGAATCATTGAATCCGATAAGGACCAAATATTGGATGAGGGAAAGTCACATGTAATTTGATGTCAAGTGAACGAATTAAGTTTTTGCTCAAAATAAAAAAAAGAAATATCGGCGTTGCATAGAATTCGATGATAGAAATCTGACACCTTGATATACAATTGTATCTGTGACAGTATACATATTGAAACCATTTTAGATAACCACAGCTCGCAGACTACACCCATTGTGATGATCCATTTCCCAGCTGACGTTTAATGCGGTGTCCTTGTAGCCAGCTTCCCTGCAATATGAAGGTCATGCTGACCCCCCCCCCCCCCCTCTCTCTCTCTCTCTCTAACCCCCCCCCCCCCCCCTCATCGGGCGTCCAGACGGCGAGACGGCGACGTTTTGTAGATTTCTGTAAATTCCCGAATCCCGGCGAACGCTGACTCATGCGCAGACGTGAAAACGCTGCACACGGGAGAAAAGTCGTCTGGGAATTCCCGCCAAACGGCAGTGAGCGTGTTGGCCGTCCAAGACGTTATTATCCATCGTATACAAAGACCCCATTGGAACGGTACGGGGACTCATTAAACCACGACCCATTATAGAAAACCTGCCAGATACCCTAACTGTGGTATATGGATTTAAACCTGTGGTATACGGCCTCAAAGCCATGGTATACGGGAAAAATAGTCCCTTTGTGCTATAGAGCAAATAAATAGTCCCAATTGTTATACCCTTTAATTTGACAATTACTGGGTTTGATATATTCGAAAAAATGGATCATAAATACAACAAACGATGGGTTTGTAACAGGCAGCTCTCAGGCTGTATTCCTCTCAAGGTTGATGCTGGAGACACACCAAGCGTGTATTACTACGCGTCGACTACTCGTGGTTTACGACCGCCTATCCACAAAATCATCGTTTATTGTCTATTTAAACCATACCTTGTATTTTCACCATAAACTTAACTGGGAGGGAGTAGGGAAGTCACCTCGGCGGTTAAAGTACTGGACTTGTAACCTCAAAGTTGTTGTTGCAGCCACCTTTCTCCTTCATCCCCAGCAGTGGTAGACTTACTGCTATATCAAAGGCCAGTCCTTCTCATACCATGTCTCTGTGGTGTGGTGCACAGCCACCTCTCTCCTTCGTCCCTAGCAGTGGTAGACTTACTGCTATATCAAAGTCCAGTCCTTCTCATACCATGTCTATGTGGTGTGGTGTACAGCCACCTTTCTCCTTCATCCCCAGCAGTGGTAGATTTACTGCTATATCAAAGGCCAGTCCTTCTCATACCATGTCTATGTGGTGTGGTGTACAGCCACCTCTCTCCTTCATCTCCAGCAGTGGTAAATTTACTGCTATATCAAAGGTCAATCCTTCTCATACCATGTCTATGTGGTGTGTTGTACAGCCACCTTTCTCCTTCACCCCCAGCAGTGGTCGATTTACTGTTATATCAAAGGTCAATCCTTCTCATACCATGTCTAATGGTGTGGTGTACAGCCACCTTTCTCCTTCACCCCCAGCAGTGGTCGATTTACTGTTATATCAAAGGCCAATCCTTCTCATACCATGTCTAATGGTGTGGTGTACAGCCACTTTTCTCCTTCATCCCCAGCAGTGGTAGATTTACTACAATATCAAAGGCCAGTCCTTCTCATATTATGTCTATGTGGTGTGGGAACTAAAGGATATCTCAACTGGTAAATGTGTCGGGGTGAGATTTCTTCTAAATTCATCACATAGATTCGATCACCACCCACCCAAAGTAAGTCTAATCCCGGACCTTCATAGAGCCCGTGGTCTAATAGAACATGTTGGAACTAATAGTCATCACCCATGGAGTATTATAAAAAAAACATCCTCATCACAAATGTTAGCCAACCAGTCAGTAATAGCGTTGAGATAAAATCTGAACAGCTCTTGATCACTAGCTGCTGGAAATACGCCATTCCTTTATTAGACTTTATGCTGTCCCCATAATGGAACTTGCTTTGCTTCTTTTATCGAAAGGATCCATAGTAGAAATAACATCTTGCCGATTGTAATTATTCAAATTTTGTTGTTTGGATGAAAATAAATCAATTAGGGTAATTACAATAAAAGAAAGAGACAGACAGAGAGAGAGAGAGAGAGAGAGAGAGAGAGAGAGAGAGAGAGAGAGAGAGAGAGAGAGAGAGAGAGAGGGTGGCTTCCAAGACACGCATACGACTAGAAAGTATAATTAAGTAAAGTGAATGAAGAATGTAAATGTAAAAACAAGGGTGGATATGAATGAGAAGGGGACAGTAAGTGAGAGAGAGAAACATGGATTTTTTTATCGCCATTCAAAGTCTACTATGTCTCCACTCTGTTTACTTTCCTGCCCTGTCAATCAGGAGTTCCGTTTAAAAACAATGCCTTCATATACTAGACATGTCTGTGGAGGTTTGGATTTAAACTGTACATAGGTTTGTCACACTGGAGCTCTGTCAAGTGTGTATCGATGATAACTTGTTAACACAGGTCAAGTTAACTAACTATGGATTGTCTAATCCCAGTAACTTGTTTTCTGTTTAATACAAATATAACAAACAAACAAAATTTTAAAATGAAAGCAGGAAGTAAATATCTACACCTATATTGCAAAGCAATGTGAAATACTATACAGAAAGTATCTTGCTATTATTCAATACATCATTGTCTTCCGCTACAGATATCACTCAGCTCCGCTTCGTGATATCATTCCGTGAAGACAACTCATGCCATATAAACAATCATATGAAATTTTGTGATGTTTCATGATTACCTACTACTTATAAAACGTTAGAATTTCGTCGAATCCGCTTGAAGTTGCTCCCGCACATAGAGACAGAGTGAACCAGACCTAGGACTGGAGACTGAAGAGCCACAAGCGTGAGAATCTCGTGCAGGGAAAAACTAGAATCTGTTCTTCTTTTTTGTAGATCTATTGGCAGATATACTTTTTCTCTCATGATTTGTTTCGAGCCATGCCGAAATCAAAGTTTAGTAATGTAGTTTTTTTATCTTTTAATCTCGAGAGAAAGCAATGAGATTACTTCGCTGGTTGCCGGCGGAATACCTATGTCATACGAAACGATAACCGCAAATATCTGATTGTTCCCCGTTCACCCACTAGGGGGCACCACGGCAGTTAGGAATTGTTAGAAATCGACGAAGTCGCTAGTAGTATGACATAGTATGAGAGCAGGATTCTGTATCGAGGAGAACTCCAGACGCCTCGTTCTGAGACCCCTAAATCACACACTGCACCACTCTACACACACACACACACCGCACCGCGTTACACAGGAAACATGCGGGCGTCAGGAGCCTCGTTTTGGTCCTTCAGGTAGCACTATACAAATTGTGATTTACGCCTTCAGTGCGCCGGCCTGCTCAGAGAGGGCGCTGTAAGAGGAACGGTGCTACCCCCTGGTGTTAGTGAATTGAGTATCACAGTGGTACGTCTAGTATGAGCCTCCTGTAGACTGGTTCCCTATCCCAATAAATTTATGGGACAGGCAACGCCTTCCTGCTTAATATTAGCACATGACTTTGAACTTTCGCTGGATCCCTGCTTATTTGCAGTGGCAAGGATAACCAGCATGACCTCACTTCCTCACGAGGTTCCCCGAATAACTTACTAATACTTGTTTATGATGTAGGATGATACAAAATAAAGTAATATCAACCTTTCAAAAGATAAAAGATTTAAAAAAAATAACAGTTTACGTTAGGGAGTGGTTGCAGAGACTGATGTTAGTGAAGTTAGTGAAGTACAGGAAGTTATACTCTGAATATCACAGCGTCTAGTCTGAGCCACCTGGTATCCTACCATCTCTCTATTATCACTCAGATATGCCGTCTAGGTTACTCTATTATCACTCAGATATGCTGTCTAGGTTACTCTATTATCACTCAGATATGCCATCTAGGTTACTGTATTATCACTCAGATATGCTGTCTAGGTTACTCTATTATCACTCAGATATGCCGTCTAGTTTACTTTATTATCACTCAGATACGCTGTCTAGGTTACTGTATTATCACTCAGATACCCTGTCTAGGTTACTCTATTATCACTCAGATACGCTGTCTAGGTTACTCTATTATCACTCAGATAAGCTGTCTAGGTTACTGTATTATCACTCAGATATGCTGTCTAGGTTACTCTATTATCACTCAGATACGCCGTCTAGGTTACTCTATTATCACTCAGATTGCTGTTTATGTTACTCTTTTATCACTCAGATATGCTGTCTAGGTTACTCTATTATCACTCAGATACACCGTCTAGGTTACACTATTATCACTCAGATAAGCTGTCTAGGTTACTCTATTATCACTCAGATATGCTGTCTAGGTTACTCTATTATCACTCAGATCGCTGTCTAGGTTACTCTATTATCACTCAGATATGCTATCTAGGTTACTGTATTATCACTCAGATATGCCGTCTAGGTTACTCTATTATGACTCAGATATGCCATCTAGGTTACTCTATTATCACTTAGATACGCTGTCTAGGTTACTCTATTATCACTGAGATACGCTGTCTAGGTTACTGTATTATCACTCAGATCGCTGTCTAGGTTACTTTATTATCACTCAGATATACTGTCTAGGTTACTCTATTATCACTCAGATACACTGTCTAGGTAACTCTATTATCACTCAGATACGCTGTCTAGGTTACTGTATTATCACTCAGATACGCTGTCTAGGTTACTCTATCATCACTCAGATACGCTGTCTAGGTTACTGTATTATCACTCAGATACACTGTCTAGGTTACTGTATTATCACTCAGATACACCGTCTAGGTTACTCAATTATCACTCAGATCGCTGTCTAGGTTATTCTATTATCACTCAGATACGCTGTCTAGGTTACTCTATTATCACCCAGATATGCTGTCTAGGTACTCTATTATCACTCAGATACGCTGTCTAGGTTACTCTATTATCACTCAGATACGCTGTCTAGGTTACTGTATTATCACTCAGATACACTGTCTAGGTTACTCTATTATCACTCAGATACACTGTCTAGGTTACTCTATTATCACTCAGATATGCTGTCTAGGTTACTATATTATCACTCAGATCGCTGTCTAGGTTACTCTATTATCACTCAGATATGCTGTCTAGGTTACTGTATTATCACTCAGATATGCCGTCTAGGTTACTCTATTATGACTCAGATATGCCATCTAGGTTACTCTATTATCACTTAGATACGCTGTCTAGGTTACTCTATTATCACTGAGATACGCTGTCTAGGTTACTGTATTATCACTCAGATCGCTGTCTAGGTTACTTTATTATCACTCAGATATACTGTCTAGGTTACTCTATTATCACTCAGATACAATGTCTAGGTAACTCTATTATCACTCAGATATGCTGTCTAGGTTACTGTATTATCACTCAGATACACTGTCTAGGTTACTGTATTATCACTCAGATACACTGTCTAGGTTACTCAATTATCACTCAGATCGCTGTCTAGGTTACTCTATTATCACTCAGATACGCTGTCTAGGTTACTCTATTATCACTGAGATACACTGTCAAGGTTACTTTATTATCACTCAGTTACGCTGTCTAGGTTACTGTATTATCACTCAGATACGCTGTCTAGGTTACTCTATCATCACTCAGATATGCCGTCTAGGTTACTGTATTATCACTCAGATATGCTGTCTAGGTTACTGTATTATCACTCAGATATGCTGTCTAGGTTACTGTATTATCACTCAGATATGCTGTCTAGGTTACTCTATTATCACTCAGATAGACTGTCTAGGTTACTCTATTATCACTCAGATACGCTGTCTAGGTTACTGTATTATCACTCAGATACGCTGTCTAGGTTACTCTATTATCACTCAGATATGCTGTCTAGGTTAGGGAGAGGTTGCAGAGACTGGTGTTAGTAAATTACGGGGAGTCAGACTTTGAGTATCACAGTGGCATGTCTACATAGCCACAGAAAATACACCATTCATTTTGGTTGCTAGCAATCTTACTCGGCTTTGTCTCGTGAGATTACTCTGCAACCAAAACCCATGGCATATTTTCAGTGGCTAGTAATCGCGATGCAGTTCCTTCTTTTACCTTACCCCTAATGTAAAATCCCATGGGTTTAACATTTAGTTTCCGTAGGCCACGCTGACTTGCATACGGAGATTTATATGCCACTAGTGGCATACAGAATTTTTATCAAGTAATATTCCAAAATCGAGGAGAGGGGGTAGGATAAAATCAAAACCTGATTCGTATTAATCTTGGCCACCGCATGCCACTACTTGAGTTTTGGCTCCGGACTTCACTCAGCTTCGCCTCATGAAGTCACTCTGCCAAACTCCAGTCGTGGTACAGGGTGGCCAAGATTAAAACTCATCCAGTTTTACGATAAAAACTCTGCACTTCCCCAGAGAAGTCACCTACAATCTTCAACGTACCGACAGACATTGTGCGAAAACCACGAGTTTATATATTTATCCTACCCCTAATATAAAATCCCATAGGCTTAACATTGGGTTTCCGTATGCCATGCTGACTGGCATAGAGAGTTTTATATGCCACTAGTGGCATACAGCATTGTTATCATGTAATGTTCCAAAATTAAGGAGACAGGGTAGGATAAAATCAAAACCTGATTCGTTTTAATCTTGATCAACGCATGCCACTCCTGGAGTTTTGGCTCCGGACTTCACTCGGCTTCGCCTCATGAAGTCACTTTGCCAAACTCCAGTTGTGGCATACGGTGGCCAAGAATAATACTCATCCAGTTTTACGATAGTATACACCCGGATAATATAGGTATGATTTTTCGTAATCAAGATAGTCCTATTCCCCATTGTGTATACGCCTCATCTATATACATGTAAAATGTATACCATCAGTGTATACATGTCCCACACACAATATTTCTCCTCATATTTACGCTTTGCGGCAAATACAGTAATTACGCTAACGTATAGAAGAGGAAATATGTCAATATACAGCCGATACATGCACTTACGCAACGGCTTATATATATGAGTAAACTGGTGGTTTTCGCAGAGTGATACTGCTATGGAAACATGATAGGGTTTGGTCAGTTGCCCAGACAATAAAAACGATTAATTACTCGCTCTTTGATTTATGAGTTGATTAAATAACTTACGACGTAATTTCTCTTGATATTGTTGTTGTTAGGACTCTCCCTTGCCAACTGGCTTTACCATTACGTATTTAAACCACTGAGTGGTACTTAGAAGCCAACCGCTGCCAAATCCATCTCATAAACAATAACACAATAATTCTATGAGGCGCCAAAAGTTGTCTAATGAATATGAAAGACAGGAACTGACTTGTAGTAGATTGTAGAGATTAGAATCTTGTTGTTGGTCGCAGTAATTGTAATTGTTTGTTGAAAGAAACACCAGGGACCTGTTTCACTAGTTTCATGACATGTCTAATTGGCGTGTCCGGTTTGTCTGGATTCATAAGAGCTAGACATTAGACTTCGTTTTGCCCGTTCTTGCTTGCACTGTTGGCGCCACTTATGTCACAAAATAGTGAAACAGGTCCATGATGTGTAGATTTGTCTAATTCTTATGTTTGGGGTCTGTTTTTTCCTAAGGGCAGCTACTTGTGTTGTCACGAAACTAGACAACCCCAATGTCTGTATGGTGTCACAGACATGTCTCGAAACTAGTGAAACAGGTCCCTGAAGGGGAACAAATAGTTCATAGTGGAAGGCAGGGAAGGCGCAGTGAAGGCCGATGTCCTTCTCTAGGATAAGTGTATTAGAGGGAAACTACGTTCCTGTAAGTAAATGTTCAAAGTTACGAGGTAAGGCTCGCGAACATTACTGCCCCACGCCTTGGCCGCGGGCAGTAATTTTTCCGAGCCTTACCCAATAACTTTGACTTTTGCTTACCAGAACTTGGTTTCCCTATTCCTATAAACCTTTAAATATCGATAAAAATGATTATTTCTTTTCCTGCGATAGCCCCAGAAAAATGGCCACCTTATTGAGTAACTGCAATAATTAAGTTTTCGTCCTGTTGCTCTTATGTCACGTGGTCAGGCCGGGATGAAAACGTCAGTCCGGGATGAAAACGTCAGCCTCGCTACATAACTTATAATTACTGCACCTCCAGCAGCGGTATGTAATTATAGAGGTTTCGGAAATTGGTATATAGGAATTTTAAATTCTGCTTCAACCAGGGATGTCATCAACAGTGGAAATGATGGATGACTCCCTACAGACCCTACCCACATGTAAAGGATACTTAATAGTAATTTACTCCTCTGTATATGGCATATAGCCTATGAGCCATGGGGCCGGCCATGACGCCCCCCGAGTAGGTGTTCTTTACTAACAGAGGTGAAAAAGTAGGTGTTCTTCACTAATGGAGGTGCAAAAGAAGTGAGTGATAATTGAGAAGTGTCACAACACTAGCCTTGCTCACATATGTATATAAAGTGTACCATGTGGAAAACATCATGTCCTGGGTTCGATCATTATCTCATCATGCTCTAGGATGGGTGTAGAGAGTCAAGGGAACCATAGTGAAACATTGAAAGGCAGTTGAATTTCGTAAGAACAAAGAGCCAGAATATAGATCTGTCCCCCCAAGGGGCCCACCATACTGCTAGCCACTTAGTGACAGCTTCATGAACTAACAATGGCTCGGTCCCCTATACACCATAGTAATGACTTAACGCAATATATATTGATTGTAAAATGTGCATATATTATCACTAGTAAATGTTCTAGATGTTTACTGTTTCATAAAAAAACAATATATGTAAACCTGGACAAACATAAATGGCTCTGGAGCCTACTAAAAATAAGACAGTAATGTCCTAGTAGTTATAACTCCAGAATAAATATGAACTCAAATTTTTTTTTTTTTAAATGTTTTTTTTAAATGTTTCCATTACAATTCGTGAATAAAGGTAGAAGACTCGGCTAGATAATCTTACCCCTACCGCATTTACGACCACAATGTAGAGAGTGTCCATTGAAGTTCGTATTTTAATTTTGAGAATCTGATTTGTTACTCCCTTGTATAATATTGACAACCCCAACTGGCGTCCTTGTTCAACGAATAGCTGTTCAGTTAGTTTCAATAGGACATACTTAATTAGAAAATTCATAATGAACCATTTCAATTTACAATGGATATACAGCAGTTACAGAGTCAGACCAAGAGAGTTTGGGGGGGGGGGGGGTGGGGAGGACTTCGTGGGTTCGAGTCCTACTCCCAGCAGTGGTAGATTTACTGCTATATCAAAGACCAGTCCTTCTCATACCATATCTTTGTGGTGTGGTGTACAGCCACCTTTCTCCTTTATCTCCAGCAGTGGTAGATTTACTGCTATATCAAAGACCAGTCCTTCTCATACCATGTCTATGTAGTGTGGTGTACAGCCACCTTTCTCCCCCATCCCCAGCAGTGATAGACTTCCTGCTATATCAAAAGCCAATCCTTCTCATACCATGTCTATGTGGTGTGGGAAGAAAAGGAACTCTCACCTCGGTAAATGTGTAGGGGGGAGATTTCTACCTAAGGTCATCACATAGATTCGATCACCACCCTTGTGGTGTAAAAGAACCTTGAGAAAGTCTGGTAAGGACCTATATTGGTTGACTGGACATTAAATCAAACCAAAAACACAAATTATGATAAGAGAATATGAAAGAAACAGTAACAATTACAAGGTTCGGAAAAACCTACTACCTTTGTGAGACCCCAAGGATTCACTCCTCGCAGAGAGAACATGCCAAGTGACCTGCCATCTGCTGCCAACCAGCATTATATACAAGCCGAGTTACCCGTGTCACTTCCGTGCATGGGCTCTCCCGAACCACTACACAGCAGGGTACCCATTGTCCTCTAGTGAAGAGTAGAGGCACCACCACTTGACTGACCCGACCCCTACGATATGAAGAAAACATTAAATTACACAGTTTTTTGGGGTCTTTTTTATATTCATATATAAGTCAACTGGAAAGCTACGATTTGGTTATGTTGTATCAGTGCGGATTTGGAGGTATTATACAGGAAACCTATGAGAATTTAGGGTCTGGGCTCGTATCCTATCGAGTTTGAATCACATAGTAATTCACAAGGCGAAGCGGCGTGAATTACTACGTGATTCAATATCTCACCCTTAACATTGACTAATTGGCTATCATTTGTGATAAAGCTCCCCCATTGGATATTCTTCCTAAATATCTCATGAGCGTTGGATACGAGTTCCCAATGTTAAGTCTATGGAGAAAAAATACCAGGGGTGAGATGAATCAGGGTGTATCAGCATTGGTGGGTGCTTGGCCGTAAGCCAACAACCCACTGAGCTCCTGACACAACAAACCAAGCGTTCCGACACACTGCGACATAGAATTTGTCAACATTCCGACACAGTGACGATGCGGTAATCTAGTTTCGTACTCTGACATTCTATAAAAAACGGATATTTTCAACATTCTAACAATCTTAAGGGGATCTACAGCGAAGCAGTATCGGGATATATAAAAGGCGGATTAAATATATGATTAATGTATGAGAACATTATGTATTGACATTGATATAAGTCGGTTTCGGGCCATTTTATTAGTAAATATGTCACCATCCTTCTTCATTACATTATTGTCATCGCCCTATATGGGCATGTATATATTGTAATGTATATCACGTCGGAATTGTTCTCTGTAACAGACATTTGTAATATGGTCCTGTACATGCATATATATATTTTTTTTAAATTTAATTTGCAGAAAAACTCAGTTCTTTCCTAGGAAAGATCTTCCACTGGTTTGTTAGACATCACAATATAGGTTTTCCAACATATTATTACAACAAAGATAGATGAGACAATGATGAGGGGTAAAGTTTATAAGTCAGTAAATGATGATCCATGTGTAACCTCACGCTTTCAAACAGTTAAGCATGATTGTAAGCCAAGTATTTTGTCTTCACATGTTTACTGTAGTCCTTTTTCAATGGTAAGTGTTGAATATTTCAGCTTAGTTCATTCCACAATTTGCAACCTCTGTATTGAGGCGACTTCAGAATCAGATTATACATGATATTTTTCTCTTTGAATCGAATCTTGTTGGCACTTCTTGTTCGATGTCCCATAAGATCCAAGTTATCAGGGTTTTTCGACCGCTTGAACATTAATGATAGCAATTGGACATTTCGTCTAGTATCCAAAAAGTCACAGAATTTACCATGGAGATCTGCAATGCGTTGCCGCCTTTGCCTCGAATAACAGATAATTTTCAGTGCTCTGTTTTGCAGCACTTGTAGCGAGTCCATACCAGCTTTAGCAGCACATCCCAGCACAAATTAACAGTATTCCATGAGTGGGCAAATAACAACTAGATAAATTTTAGTGCAACTTCACTACTAATTAATCGCCTTATTTTACCTAGTTTAAACAAACGAGAATTAACATTTCGTTTAACCTCCCAGATATGTTTATGAAAAGATAAGTTCAAATCAACAAGGACTCCAAGATAACGGTAATGTTGAACCATTCCAAATAGACTATTGTTACAACTTATGGATAAGGGTGGCAGAAATTTCTCTCTCTGACTAGAACTAAACCAAGCAATTTTAGTTTTGTCCGTATTAATAGTCATTCCATTATGACTACACCAGGTAGCTACTAAGTTAACCGAATCCTGCAAATTAAATACAATTTCATCGGGTGTTATGCCAGGAGAATACAAAACCAAATCGTCTGCGTATTGTATCGATTTCGAGTGTTTTATATTTGAACACATACTATTGATAAATAAGTTAAAGAAAAATGGTCCTAAAACTGACCCTTGCGGGACACCAAATCGAACTGACGCTTCTCCAGAGGTTATATTATTAACAATAACCGTTTGTTTCTTCCCCTTTAAATAATTACTAGACCATGATACTAAGTTAGGTGGTAAATTAAATTCTCCATGCAATTTTGCAATCAACAAATCATGTGGTACAGCGTCGAACGCCTTACGGAGATCGATATAACAACAAGCCACCAATTTACGTTCATTCCTTGCTTCAAATAAGTCTTTCAGATAATCAAAAATAGCATCAGCGGTACCCATACCCTTACGAAAACCATATTGTGTACTACAAAGAGAATTTGAACTTTCAATTACTGTATTTAACCTAGCATGAACCAATTTCTCTAGAATTTTAGATGGGCTAGGGAGAATCGTTATCGGTCTCCAATTATTGATATTTTGGCAGTCACCACCCTTGGGTATTGGGATTACTGTCCCAGTCTTCCAATTGCCAGATGATACCTTGCTTTGGCACAATAAAGAAAAAAAAAGGCTATGATGCACGAACTTTGATTCACAGTCATGTCGGAGCCACATCGCACATAGTGGGCACCCGTTTCACTGGTTGTCAGTTGCGGAACACCAGAGTGTAATCTCTGTAAACATCATCAGTGTGATTCTGAGGCCAGATTTATCCCCATCTCCTTAAGTGTATCAGAAGTACTAAAAAAGGCTTTAACTGTCAAGAACATGGTGAATGTTATGATTATTCTCGTTTCAAATGACGATGAATGAGTTGCCTGTGAGATCAAGATGGTAGTTTTTAGATGCGGGTGTATTTGCTCTGAATTAACATCATGTATTGCCTTCCCTCTCCTTAGTCTATGTGTGAATTATCACATAATACTTCATATCCTGAAAGTGAACGGAGAAGCGGGATATAGAAAAGTGAAGGAGAAAAATAAAATGTTAAAATTGCATCTACCGACTACCAGTAGTACAATGCCATATCTGTGGCCTTGTTGGTGGTTTGCTTGCAGCCCCAACGCCAGACCATCACTGTTTCTTTTGGTAGATTTATCTCTTTTGAAACATTAGGCCTGGCGTCCACCTACTACGATAGAAATTTAGACCTACCGATATGGCACCGATACAAAAAATGAATATCGGAGACATATCGGGAAGGTGCAAAATCGTAGACATATGTCTAGACGTTTCCCATCCACCATACATTGTAAGGGGTTTTTATCGGTGTCTAATTGCAGAAACATGGTTATATGCCCCGATATTAGGTTACCTTCCGACGCGATTTGGGTTTTGTATCGGGAGGTCCATCGTAGACCATATCGGAGCCATATCGTAGTAGGTGGACGCCGGGCCTTAAAGGTAATAGTGCAATCATGACAAATTAGAATATAGTAGAACCCTGCCTAACGGACACCCCGCGTTTGGAACCGTTCCCTCTATTAGATGTTTATTCTAACCTCGTGTAAGCAGACACCCCGAGTAAGCGGTCACCCCGCGTTAACGGACCCCTTCTTTCGGAACCGTTCCCTCTATTAGATGTTTATTCTAACCTGCGTAAGCAGACACCCTGCGTAAGTGGACACTTTGGTCCGGAACGGAGGGTGTCCACTTATGCGGGGTTCTACTGTATACTGTTTCATGGTTATTCTGATGAACCATAATTCTACAAAGGCCTCTCCATTTAAAGTGTTAAATTTCTGCTGTTTCCTTCAGGCCCTGCCATCATCGCTGTATGATAATAACAGTCATATATTTTTTTCACAGCTCTCAGATAGAAATGGCAATGTCTGACTTGTCACTCATATTTATAATTGTGTTTTCTTTTGCAGGTGAGTACCTATCTGTTAGATCCATCACCGATCAACTGCCCGTTAACAAAGATAAGTACAGTGTGTGTTCATAGTTAGCTTCAAATCAGGCCTTATTTACACTGAGAGTCCATATATATACTGATATTAAATGTTAGTGTATTTATATTATATATATAGATGTTTCATATGTCTGTATGTCTAGATGGAGGTCGAATGGCATCTTTTGGATGTCCAAAAGAAGAAACCATTGTTGATTGTATCTTTTAATTGTGTTTGTGATAAAAACAAGCTGATTAAGGTGTACATTTTCAAAATGTATTTTCAGATTTGTACGTTAAGACCTCACAATAACTTTAAAGTAGACATTTCGGTCTTTGATAATTATAAGTTTGTTCTAAATGCCATCTTTTGTAAATATTAACAGTAAAGGGGGAGATAGTTAGTTTCCTTTTCTCTAAACATGTATTTGGAATGATGGATAATAGATAAAACATTACCATGATTATGATCTGCATGGTCATATTCTATTTGTAGTTGAAACTAGGCAATAATCCTCGCTATCACTCGGATATTACTACGCGCCAACTGCGCAGAGAATACAACAGTCAGATCGAAATCATGGTAATATTGTGTAAATACTGCACAGGGTGCCGTATAGAATTCATACTGCATAGGGAGCAGCAGTCAGTCATTATGAAGCGTTCTCTATGTACTTTATGTACGGGTGTATAATAAAAAGGGGTTCGAAATACGAGGCGTGATTCACGAGTCAAGTTTAAGGCAGCTAGAATAAATTGTAGGAACTATATCAACTCCACTTGGCATCGGGGACAGGTTCTCTGAAACAAGCTAAGCGATGCTGGGCAGCGGAGTGGATCTCTTAAGGAATTTAAAACAGAGGTGACAAAAATGTACTCTGTCGACGATAGGTCGATACAATGATGCTGTCTACATCATCCTCATCTCTCAGCTCATGTACCTATCATCTTTCACATCTAATTATCATTAAATATATTTCCGATTGTAAGAAGAATTAATCTGTTTGTGAATATTAATCTTACATTGGAAGATCTAACCACAGTGTTAGAACTGTATGTATGTATATAATAATAATAATAATAATGATAATAATAATGATAATAATACCGATAATAATTATAATAATGATGATGATAATAATAATAATAAAATAATAATGATAATAATTATAATGATAATAATAATGATAATAGATTTTTTTAAAGAAAAAATATACAATATGTAATAAAATAAAAAAACACCAAAAAACACCTGTAAGACCGTGTCAGACCGTGGTACATCTCAAAGTTGTGACTCACTGACTGCCGATCTGGATCCTATAAAAACACCACAGGAACACTCAGAGATCAACCCCCCCCCCCCCCCGCCGTGTATCCGGTAGGCGGAGCCATCAGCTGACAGGAGGCGGCCATCTTACTTTTAAGTGGCGAATTATGATATTTATTAAAAAGGAGATGAGAGGTGTCTGTGACTATGACGGGCGGGCAGGTTGTGGTGAGACATCCTCGTGGGGCTTGGAGGACTGGGAAAATAACGTCCTGTAAACAGAGTTAGTGGACGATATGTTAGACTGAGAGTGTGAAGTGTGTTCGTGGACGATATGTTAGACTGAGATATTGAAGTGTGTGTTTAGAGGACGATATGTTAGACTGAGATGGTGGAGCGTGTGTGTTTAGTGGACGATATGTTAGACTGAGATATTGAAGTATATGTTAAGTGGACGATATGTTAGACTGAGATGGTGGAGCGTGTGTGTTTAGTGGACGATATGTTAGACTGAGATGGTGAAGTGTGTATTTAGTGGATGATATGTTAGACTGAGATGGTGAAGTGTGTATTTAGTGGACGATATGTTAGACTGAGCTGTTGAAGTGTGTGTGTTTAGTGGATGATATGTTAGACTGAGATATTGAAGTGTGTGTTTAGTGGACGATATGTTAGACTGAGACGGTGAAGTGTGTATTTAGTGGACGATATGTTAGACTGAGATGGTGGAGCGTGTGTGTTTAGAGGACGATATGTTAGACTGCGATGGTGAAGCGTGTGTGTTAGTGTACGATATGTTAGACTGCGATGGTGAATAGTGTGTGTTTAGTGGACGTTATGTTAGACTGAGATGGTGAAGTGTGTGTGTTTAGTGGACGATATGTTAGACTGCGATGGTGAATAGTGTGTGTTTAGTGGACGTTGTGTTAGACTGAGATGGTGGAGCGTGTGTTTAGTGGACGTTATGTTAGACCGAGACGGTGAAGTGTGTGTTTAGAGGACATTGTGTTAGACTGAGATGGTGAAGTGTGTGTGTTTAGTGGACGATATGTTAGACTGCGATGGTGAATAGTGTGTGTTTAGTGGACGTTATGTTAGACTGAGATGGTGAAGTGTGTGTGTTTAGTGGACGATATGTTAGACTGCGATGGTGAATAGTGTGTGTTTAGTGGACGTTGTGTTAGACTGAGATGGTAGAGCGTGTGTTTAGTGGACGTTATGTTAGACCGAGATTGTGGATCGTGTGTATTTAATGGACGATACGTTAGACTGAGATAGTGGATGGTGTGATACACGGAAACTTCCCACGCTGCTGCTCTGTGTGAAGATAATGTGATGGGTTTTTCAGAAACCAGGCTCAAGTCAGCAGCTTTATATGTAGAATACCAGCAGGAAGCAGTGTGAACGCCGTAAAGTCTGTCATTTCGTGTCTTTGGTTTAACATGTAAAAATATCCAGGACAAAGACCCAAAAGAAATGTTTTATAAATGTATTTTATACTGAACCTCATCTGTCACAAAGCCTTTTTTTAATTTATTTTTTTATTGGAAATAGTTCGCTTACAGTTTTGTCGCCCCTTTTTTCATACCATAACTCAAGCTTGCTGTTATAGCATACAAATGATTTCAAATTTTGATGGACTCGGTATGATATAGTATACGAAAACTGGCTTACTGTCTTCGTACGTCAAAAATACGCGGTGAAATTGTTGGTCACATACATCCCGATGCCGTAGGCAGAGGGATGTATGTGACCAACAATTTTACCAATGTATGTGACCAACAATTTTACCAAGTATTTAGACGTACGAAGACAGTCAGCCTGTTTTCGTATTATTATATACCTAAAAATGGCGAAATTTCATCTGGTCACGTGATCACATACCCCGTACGTCACAGTGTGGCGTACGGGTATAAATACGGCATGGGTAGGAGCGCGCAGTATACGTAGTTCATACAGCCACAGGTATATAATAATATACTAACAAGAATAATGATGCAAATGTTACAAAAAGAATTAGCATATTACAATGAGATCACTCAGTTACAGTGATCTTACTTCTGAATTTTCAGCTGGCACTTGTTATGTACAGGCTTCATTGGTATCATAATGATGTAGACAATGATGAAGACAATACAACAACACAGATATAATACAATATGAAATCAGATAACTCTTATTAATCACAGTAAAAAAAAAAAAAAACAGCCAACATATCAATATTGAGTTTTTTGAGTGATAGAAGAACAACAACTATAAGTGTTACAAGCCTGTACCCTGACAACCCTTCACACTTACAGTATGCAGGTATTTTATACTGACGTCAGGCCCATAAACCGATGACGTCTCAGCGTTCCTCACACAGCAGGCAGCATGTAGAGGTGGTCTTGGAGAGGACGTCTGGTATCAGCTCACTCTCCTGGTATATCCCTAGCTTATTGCACGTACGTGAAAGGCAAGCAGGAGACCAAAGATCTGCTTGTAGAGTGGAATTCACACGGTGGGATTCATGTACCTCACAGAGTTCAGAATCTCATGAGATTCTGTTACTTGTCAAGTGGAATTCACACGGTGGGATTCATGTACCTCACAGGGTTCAAAATCTTATGAGATTCTGTTACTTGTAAAGTGGAATTCATACGATGGGATTCATGTACCTCACAGGGTTCGAAATCTCATGAGATTCTGTTACTTGTCAAGTGGAATTCACACGGTGGGATTCATGTACCTCACAGGGTTCAAAATCTTATGATATTCTGTTACTTGTTAAGTGGAATTCACACGGTGGGATTCATGTACCTCACAGGGTTCAAAATCTTATGAGATTCTGTTACTTGTTAAGTGGAATTCACACGGTGGGATTCATGTACCTCACAGGGTTCAAAATCTTATGAGATTCTGTTACTTGTTAAGTGGAATTCACACGGTGGGATTCATGTACCTCACAGAGTTCAGAATCTTAGGAGATTCTGTTCCTTGTTAAGTGGAATTCACACGTGGGATTCATGTACCTCACAGAGTTCAGAATCTTATGAGATTCTGTTCCTTGTCAAGTGGAATTCACACGGTGGGACTCATGTACCTCACAGGGTTCAAAATCTTATGAGATTCTGTTACTTTTTTTTTAATTTTTTATTTCACATGAGAAGTTATACATTGGCAGTCTGCTGTCAAGCAGGTTTTGTATGCCGTTGTAGGGCCTTGTTAAAGTAATAACGTAAACAATTCAGAAACTGTACAGTGTGTCGCCTCTAAGCGATTGTAGAGTTGATAATGGTGTTGATGAGATGAGATGAGTCAGAGCCAAAAACCAGTTAGACATAGTTACTGACATGTCATTTGTCTGCAGCGTGACAACACATTCTTTTTATACAGGTACATTGAGTCTACATTTTGTACATTAAGCGGTAAGTCATTCCAACAAGTCATTCCTATATACAATGGATTTTTCTTATAGAATGACGTTCTAGGTCTCTTTAGCTTGATAAGTCTTTTGGTCTGTTGCCTAGTCTTTGGGGTGTCCTTTACTTTAATATCTGATGAATATTTTCTCATATATAGATACAGGAGATACATCCGTCTACACTTCAACTTGTCTACATCATATCTTGTATGTAGTTCATCAGTTCCTATTTCTCGTATTGTGCTTTTAGCGCAGATCCTCAAACCTCGATTCTGTGTTTTCTGGAGTTGGTCAAGTAACCTTTTACTAGATCCATTCACAAAGTATCCTATGTGATCAAACACTGGTGCAATTAGAGTTTTATATATTGTTATACTGGTACTTTCAGAAATAAATTTACGCATTTTTGCCAGTTGGAATAACTTTTGGTTTGCTTTTCGGAGAACATCTGTTATTGCATTTTCCCATGTCAAAGCGTCGTCTAGTATCACACCTAAGTATTTGTAGTTGTAACATCTGGGAATATCAACCATGTTAATCTTAATCTTACAGTGATTAAATACATTATCATACAATTGGAGAGATATTTTAGAACCAAATAAGCATAACTTAGTTTTTTTTTCATTAACTTTCATCTGGTTTTCTTCACACCATTGCTGTAATAGATCCATATCGTTCTGTAACCTATGTAAACTATTTTCAACATCATTATCACTGGTGTATAGGACCAAATCATCGGCATAAAATATATGTTTAAATTGTAAAGGTAAGGATTTAAAATCATCAATAAAACAATTAAATAGCAAAGGGCCGAGGATACTGCCTTGAGGCACGCCTGAGAAGTTTTGTATACTAGAGGACAGGGTACTGCCGACTCTAGTACACTGCATCCTTTTACTGAGATAATTCTTTATGCAACCTGTCAACTTTGTACCTATTGAGAAATTTTGATGTAGTTTTTGAATAATTAATCGTCTATTTACTCTATCGAATGCCTTACTAAAGTCCACAAAAATACAGGGGGTTATACGTTTATTATCTCTATTACTATATAAATCGTTGACAAGTTGCATAACTGCGTCTACAGTTCCTTGACCCTTCCTAAATCCAAACTGATTATAATTAAGTAAACAATTTTTTTCAATATGATCAGATATATATGTGTGAATAATCCTCTCAAACAGTTTTCCCGGTATGGGGAGTAATGATATAGGTCGGAGATCTCCAGGCTCTGTTGGTGTATTGTCTTTTGGAATAGGGATTATTGTTGCAGTACTCCATTTTGAAGGAAAGATCGATGTTCTAATAATCGTTTGAAAAAGGTGTCGTAACTGATCGATTATTACCAGAAATGCATCTTTTAATATGTGTGAATTCATACCATGTATACCGCTTGATTTATTACTATCTATTTCCTTGACTGCCTCATATACTTGGGAAAGGGTTATTGTCAGTCCCTCCAGATTACCCGCAACTTCTTCTTCCGTTATATTTTCTAAAGGATCTTCCTCCATATTTGTTACTTCATTTTGCCCCACGCTTGCGAAAAATTTGTTTAAGTGGTTCACCATCTCTATACCAGATAAATATGTCTCATCCTCAGTGTCCCAAATTTTCGAGATAACTTGTGGGTCTGTTGGATTATACAATAATTTGATAGTCTTCCAAAATTCTCTAGAGTTAGTAGTTGTATTAATTTTGTTATCCCAATAATCTTTTTTTGCTTTTCTAATACTGTTGTTTATTCTTCTTTTCATATCTTTTAGGTTAGATTTATTTATTTTACTTGGGTTTTTCTCACAAATGTTAACTAATTCTCTTCGCTCTATCATTAAATTAAGGATATCTTCAGTTAGCCATGATGCCTTTTTTTGTTTAAAAGAAAATAACTGTTCAGGGCAGTATTTGTTCAAGTAATTTTGTATTACTTTTTTGATTATCTCCCATTGTTTGTTTGGGTCAGTTAGTGAGTAGAAGTCTGTCCAGTCATGCATATACAGTGCTTCCTGCAGTAATGTAGTGTTATAGCCTTTATACGATCTGCCATAGAATGAGCAGGGTTCTTTTAGAGGCGGAGTGAACTGTCTAGTAGCTATAATAGTTTTATGATCGCTCACCAGATTCCTATCTGTTACCACTTTTATGTAACGGTCATCACACACTAATACATGGTCTATACAAGTGCCGCTCTCGGGTCTTGTTATTACTTTCATGAGGTTTTTAAGGTTGTGTTCCTTTAAAAAATTTGTGAACCTTTTACTTATTGCATCCCGACTATTAAGGGTATTCACATTATCGTCTCCTATGAAGATTTTTTCATACTTCTTGTATTCTACGGATGAGTGGATTTCCTCTATTTTTGATAGAAAAGTGTTACGGTCTCCCTTTGGAGCTCTATAGTAAAATACCAAGAGTAATTTTTTATTATTTGGTTTCTCTATTTTTAATACTATAAATTCCATATCCTCATTAGAACATGATAGATCTGACATATAATAGCAGTAATTTATGTATTTCTCTTTTATGTAACAGCACATACCCCCTCCCGTTTTTGTCTCCCTGTCTTTCCGTATTATATATTTACCTTCCAACGCTATCATTCCTTGAGTATAGTTTGGGGTTAACCATGTCTCACTGTAACACATAACGTCTATGTTTCCATATAATTCATGAACCTCGGTCAGGTGTTTATACAGACTTCTCACGTTTAGATATCCGAGAGTGAATTTTGCCCTATCCATTTTAAGTTGTCTTAAATACTAAACAACACTTACCATTAAATGAGTAGGTATGAATGAATGTTTGAATGAAGGTGTGAACGAGTGGCACTTGTTAAGTGGAATTCACACGGTGGGATTCATGTACCCCACAGGGTTTGAAATCTTATGAGATTCTGTTCCTTGTTAAGTGGAATTCACACGGTGGGATTCATGTACCTCATAGAGTTCAGAATCTCATGAGATTCTGTTCCTTGTCAAGTGGAATTCACATGGTGGGATTCATGTACCTCACAGGGTTCTAAATCTTATGAGATTCTGTTACTTGTTAAGTGGAATTCATACGATGGGATTCATGTACCTCACAGAGTTCAAAATCTTATGAGATTCTGTTACTTGTTTAGTGGAATTCACACGGTGGGATTCATGTACCTCACAGGGTTCAAAATCTCATGAGATTCTGTCCCTTGTCAAGTGGAATTCACACGATGGGATTCATGTACCTCACAGGGTTCAAAATCTCATGAGATTCTGTCCCTTGTCAAGTGGAATTTATATGGTGGGATTCATGAACCTTACAGGGTCCAAAGTCTCATGGGATTCCTTTTTAGGGGGCAAAAAACATGTCTCAGAGGAACCCTACAATTTAGACGAAAAGATTGTGTTCTAGTACAGAGTCTCCGCAGGGTTTGTCTCAATCAATCACCCTGTGAGGTACATGAACCCAACTGTGTGAATCCTACTTAACAGATAGGCAACTGAAAAATCTGAGGTATTTTTCTCAGCTACGTGTGGAGTACGTGTAGCGGCACGTGTATTACTCACTACACGTTACACGTTACAGATACAGACAGAGCCCTCTAGCGGCTCGTCCCGCAGATAACGCCTCCTAGCGGCGTCGGGCCGTACCTGGAGCCTCCCGCTGATGTCGCCAGGTGGAGCCCGTCTTATCGGCGAGTGGTGTCGCCCCCTGGTGGATGTAGTGTAGGGACGTGTTTATAGTTACTGCCTGGTACTGTACACTATCACCTCGTGCTGCTTACACACAGAACTGGGTTATCAACGTCCAGGAACACGTCGCGATGCCCATCGGGCTGCCATTGCTGATACTTTTCAGCAATTAAAAAAAAAGAACTGCTTTCGTAATCTGTTGTTCTGTTCGGGGGATTTCTCCCAATCGAGGCAAAAGAAGTGCAGTGGTACAGTAGAATAATAGCAATAGTTTAAGCCCCTACTACAGTGGGTGTAACATTGGAAACGTTAAAACTTTCAAGGTCATATCATCATGCTGTCTTAGCATTGGGCCACACGCTCATATACTCTGCCTGAACGTTAGAGTGGTCACATAGACTTTGAGCTTGTTGAGCGTGAGCGTGAATTATTCAATCTATGGGTCAACCTGCCATTTTTATAACTGCCTTTCTAGAGTCTAAACATGTGTATCACCATAGGGTCAATAGACCCTATTGAGGTATCCCGTAGTCCAGTCTGTTTTACAAGTTCCGGTTTTCGCTGATTACCGACGTTATATGGTGATAGACCCGTGACCCGTAACCCAGAATTAATGCAGTTTAACGGTTTTCAGAAATCCTCAAATTGAAATTCTGATGCCAGAAATGGAAATTTCAGCTATTTCTACATAGGTATCCGAAATTATATTCAGTTTCTCCAATTATAAACCAGAAAACTGTGGTTCATGTTGTTGTAGTCTGCCAAGTCTATCGGGAGCGGAACTTTGCTTTACCCGGGCGATAATTGGGAGTTTCGTAACCTCTGGAGGCTCTATGAGGACTGAATATGGTCAACTGGGCACCCCTCTATACATACACTGGTCGTCTGCACCCTGCCAATGCCACAGTGTTGGCGCGGAGACAGTGAAAGGTTTGGTTTGTGCAAAAGGCTCAACATGTTGATAAACTTGACAGAAGCGATTTAGGAACATAGGTCGACAAAATATCATCTCTGCGGGATGGGGATTCAATATTATCCTACCCCTAATATAAAATCCCATAGGCTTAACATTGGGTTCGTATGCCATGCTGACTGGCATACGGAGTTTTATATGCCACTAGTGGCATACAGCATTGTTTTCACGTAATATTCCAAAATCGAGGAGATAGGGTAGGATAAAATCAAAACCTGATTCGTTTTAATCTTGGCCACCGCATTCCACTCCTGAAGTTTTGGCTCCGGACTTCACTCGGCTTCGCCTCATGAAGTCACTTTGCCAAACTCCAGTCATGGAATATGGTGGCCAAGATTAAAACTCATCCAGTTTTACGATAATCTCAGGAAACTCAGGGAAGGGGAGCCACACTGACCAGCACCATTTCCCGAAGCCCAAGACAGAGTATTGTACCATTGCCACTCACAAAGTGATATACATGTTCTGAATTGTTTAGTGTGTTAAGCCCAATTCACATGTACCGATTCAGGGTTGAACGATTAGTTCCCAAATCATATAGGAGTCGGTGAACTTGTCGCAGGCGAATTACGTAATCCCTCGGCCCATGTCGACCACCCAATCAAAGGTCATTGACCAACGTTTCATTATCGGGCGACTGGAATCATCAACCTGTTGATGAACTTTTGATGAACAATTTAGGAACATTGAATAACAACTCGTCAGAGACAAAAGAAGATCTCAACGAGGGGGTTTCACTAATTGTTGGCTGATCCTTGCCTAGCTGTCCCACATCTACCGACTGGGGCCGACTCTATTAGGATGCCTCACCTGAGACAAATTACCGTACGACAAAGGTACATCAATGTTTCCGCTAGATGTGTATTGGGATTTACTCCTTTAGCAAACAAGCTTGAATATTATCAAACAAAAACCCTCGTATGAGGTATCCTTGTACCATGTATTGTCATGGGTATAAGTTATTCCATAAGCCCCTGGAATCATGTAAACTGTGCATCATGCTAGGCGAAGTTACCATGGTGATTTCCTCAGACTGAGTTTGTCCAATTATCGTCTGCCCACACCTCGCGGTGTACGAGATCTCAGCAGCGAGACGCGGCGTCTCTTCATCAGCCGCCATTGTTGTGGAATATGCCAGGCGTCCTTTTGTTGTTGAGTTGTCACCACTGCACGAAAACCACCATTTTATTCATATATACGCCATCACGGAAGTGCATGTATTGGCTGAATATTGACTTGTTTTCATTTATATACGCCCAGGCCTTATATACGACAGACGTGTCTTGGCTGTATTTCACACCCGGCGTAAATGAGAGAAAATACCCTCTGCCCCTGCCCCCTCCCGCCCCTTTGTGTTGGTAGAAGTACAGGTGTCCCCCCCCCCCCCACCTCCCGCCACCTGCCCCCGCCCACTCTCAGTGAAGCCCTGTTCACTGGACGCTTATATATATATATATACGCCCACAGATGAGGTGTATACACACGGGGATTAAGACGACCTTGTAGACACAAAATACCTACTTATATACGCCGGGCGCATTCATAAGTAAAATAATGGTTTTCGTGCAGTGCACCAGTAGATAGATACTGCTTCCGGGTATGGAATTCCCTACCTCTACCACTAGACTCCATCAGGCTGCCTTGCTTGCCTCCACCTGTCTGTGAAAGACACTAGCCTAGTTATAAGCGACTTTGAACTTTCACTGGTTCCCCACTTATTTGCAGTGGCAAGGATAGCCAGCACAACCTCTCTCCCACTCTCCCAGCAGGATCTCTGCTAGGAGAGTGCCTCTTCCTCATGAGGTTCCCCAAATAATTTCTACTTGTTTATAATAGGAGATATACAAAAATAAAGTAATGGCAACCTTTCAAAAGATAAAAGATAATTTATTAGAATGGTTCACTAAATACTGGTGTAGTGCCAGCTGAACACTTTTATATGATGTACCTAAACATGGAGGGTGTTACCTGGCCCATGATGTGAGTTAGCACATAGGTCAGGCTTCCGAGGGTGGTTGTGGCCCCTAAGATTCGAGGTCAACTCTCGACTGCAGAGCCGTCCCAAGGCGCGAGAAAATATTATGTAAGGAGGTCAGGGTGAAGGTCGGGGTTTGCTGCAAATGCAGTCATTGGCTACTCGGTCTACTGTATTCCTTATATGGAATTAAGGTAATGGGACAACTCCATGGTGCAGCAGGCTATTACTACTGATGAAGGCGGGCAGGTACACTGGCCACCAGAGCTACACTACGTTAGCTGTGCTCGGGTTAAATCCATAGCAGCCTTGACCCAGTAGCGGGACCTGTTTGTTACTCTCCGACGAGATCGTCCGTACTGCTTGGAAATTGTGTTTAGTCTTAACCTCGGAAACCATTTTCCATTTTCTAATTCCTTTTGTCTGTATTCTTGAAAAATACAATGAACATAAAGCTATGTTTTATTACCTATTTGTTAAGCCATATCTGTTTCTGGACCCTAAATACAACAGAATCACCTGGTTTGAGGCACATTCCGTGTATTTGTGTAAAGTCGTAGTAGCCTATTTACACACCAGATGGCGCATGGCTCTGTCACGGGACTCAAGTGGAGCTTCTTCAGTGTGCATCGGCCGCGCATTCGGGCGGGAAAACGTCTCAGATACTAGGCCTTTTTCCACAGGCCGGTGTCTCACCTTATCTGGTTGGTTACCCAATGGCTGCGGCCAAACAAGCCCCTGGCAACGTATTCTTTAGCAGTGAATCACTCAGTATATGAGCGTAATACGTTCATAATACCCGTGTATAACATTTGCAGAGAAATAACAGTGGTTTCATCGTGTTCTATGGTAATCTAGCTCCAATTCGATGTATCATACATGTATATCACCTCAATGATACTTTAGATATAGCTTAGATAACACAGGATCACCGAAATTGAATATACATTAATACATTGGCAGGCCTAGCTATTATGTGCTTATCTTTCTCCAAATTAAAACCAAAACAATTATCAACTATAAAGTTTTGATAGTCCAGACTGGTTGATACAATGCCTTTAATTGTTCTAGTAGTCCAATCTGTCCAAAAACAACGCTCCTGTAATCACACCTCCCGTTCACACTTCAGGTGTGATTGCTGTGTTCTCTATACACATATAGCCAGACTCGGCCAGAAACAACGCTCCTGTAATCACACCTCCCGTTCACACTTCAGGTGTGATTGCTGTGTTCTCTATACACATATAGCCAGACTCGGCCAGGTTTGTCCGAGCGGCCGCGTAACTAGGCAGTGGGCCGTTAGGCGGCGCTGAACGGCAACACCTGTATTGTACAGCATTTTTTTTTTTTTTTTTAATTTCAGAAATAGACATTACAATCACCCTGGTCGTGGGCGTTCTTCCTTGCATCGTCCTTAACAAACATTCACGTGGACATACATTTTACAGGACATTAAACGAGGACATTACGTTAACAACAAACAACAAACAACAAGCAATTTTTACCGGCGAGTCCAGAGAGGTCCCTATAATACCTGGTCAAGCGTATCCACATCACCTTGTATTATCAATACTTCGATAGATATATATATGTTTGCACACAAACCCGAGACCCCAAACCGACAGTGTATTTGCTTATAAGTCTGAGAATAGCGGTATTTTTCCCTGGGTCATATGACTCCAGGGGAATAGCTCAGGTCATAGGACTCTGATGTTATCGGCATATTATTTCAACTCTCTCGTAGATTTTGGCTTGTAATAAGTATGTCTTTATTTCATTTTTGAAATCTTTTTTAGAGGATAGAATCTGTATACTATGTTTTAACAAATTCCATAATTCATTGCCTCGGTAGAGGGGACTGTGTCGATACTTTTCTGTCTTTTTACTTTCAGCTGTATTTTTTGATAACCTCGGGTATTACATGTCACTCTGGTATCAATAGTGTTACCTGGTATCTTTTGCCACCAGTGCATTACCATTAATAATTGTATGGCCATCCGATAAAAATTCGGTCTGATACGGACCTGCTCTTGGAGGTCCCTGACATGTACGTCCGTGTTTCTCTTAACGGAGAGTGCAGTTCTGAGACAATTATTGACCATAGTCTGAAGCATGGTCAGGACGTTCTCTATAAGTATTCATCAAGCAGAAGTGATGATAAAGTATCAGACCACAACCAACCTTTAATACTAAAAGGATGATGGCTCCTAATTACGTATCACAGTTGTGAAGGATTGGTGTCTATCCTCTGTTACTTGCCACAGATAAAACAAAAACTAGAATGTTGTCAGATCTGCTTGGAGTTTCTCCCGCATAGTCACAAAGTTGACCAGATCTCGGGTTGGAGACGACGACGAGAGTGAGATTCTCGTGTACAGAAGTACTCAAGCCTGCTCTTTTTTACTTTACTCAGATGTACCTTTTTTATATGTTTCCAGCCATCCCGAAAATAAAATGGAATCCGGCAGTTTTCTGGTCTCCTTAATTTACGAAAAAGCAATGTGAATTTCAAAATGGCTGACCTTACGCTGGTATCAGGAGGCTCTTAGTTCTAAACACCGAAGACCAGGGACCCGTTTCAATAGAAAGGGCGTCAATATCCAGTTTGTGACATGATTTGTGACCCCAATAGTGACATGAATAACAGAAAAAGTTAGGTCTCGTTTCATAAGGTATGTCACTGTTGGGGTGGTGTGTCAGTTCACTGTTGTGGATGTGTCCCTAGTTTTGGACAGGACAGCGGAAAAACACCAGGGGTACCCCATCTCACATACTCATGTGCTACCGGGAACAAGTGCTATCAATGTGAAGGTCACCGCATAAATTAGCGACTGTGCTTGAGTAATTCTACACTGGCCACCAGAGCAGCATTTGCTATGACAAAATTCAAATGTGAATATCATTGGATTAGCTGGACCGATGTCCTTCATATTCGGCATGTTTATAAGTTATATGTGTCACTAACCGGGGTAAAAGTTTAATTCTTACAGGAAGTAAAGTTACGTGTTTGTGACAATAGAAGTGAGAGGGTATACCCTCTTGCTATTTAGGACACAATAGTGACCACTACAGTGACTGGACATCGGTCTTATGAAATGGTCAGGCGACTATTAGCGGCAGTCTGTAAACAGAATCACAGAATCGGTTGTCACTAAACTACTGCAACGCAACCTGTCGCTATCGTGTCACTACACCCCATAACGGACGTCCTACAGACTATTGAAACGGGCCCCTGCTCAGAATTGTAGTACCTCCCCTGCACACGAGGTGGCGGTGCCGTTCGTCCGCTGTCACGTCAAATGTACCACGAACAAACCTTGAGGCCTCAGCTTAGCTACACTGGCCACCAGAGCTATGCTAGGTTAACTCTGGTCGAGTTAAACACGTGGCCGCCTTCCCCCAGTAGCGGGAACTCTTTGTGATCCCGTGTGGGATTTAACCCCTATGTTGTAGTTCAGCGCAGACAGGGGTTGGTTGCCAATCTACAGCTTAGTGTACGCGGGTTCACCGATCATTCTGGATGGGGAGCGGCGAAAAAAGCCCTTTAAATCCTGAGAGTGCGTGGAGTCCTGAAGATGCCGTATACCACGTATTTAAATCTGTATACCATGGTTATGGTTTCTGACGGTTTTTAAAAGTTACACGGAGGGTCAATGTAGTACTGGGCCTGATATTACATTATGTAAAAGTTACACGGAGGGTTAATGTAGTTCTGGTTCTGATATTACATTATGTAAAAGTTATACGGAGGGTTAATGTAGTTCTGGTTCTGATATTACATTATGTAAAAGTTACACGGAGTGGTCAATGTAGTACTGGGCCTGATATTACATTATGTAAAAGTTACACGGAGGGTTAATGTAGTTCTGGTTCTGATATTACATTATGTAAAAGTTATACGGAGGGTTAATGTAGTTCTGGTTCTGATATTACATTATGTAAAAGTTACACGGAGTGGTTAATGTAGTACTGGTCCTGATATTACATTATGTAAAAGTTACACAGAGTGGTGAGTGTAGTACTGGTTCTGATATTACATTATGTAAAAGTTAAACGGAGGGTTAATGTAGTTCTGGTCGTGATATAACATTATGTAAAAGTTACACGGAGGGTTAATGTAGTACTGGTCCTGATATAACATGTATGTAAAATTTACATGGAGTGGTTAATGTAGTTCTGGTCCTGATGTTATATTATGTAAAAGTTACATGGAGGGTTAATGTAGTACTGGTTCTGATATAACATTATGTAAAAGTTACACGGAGGGTCAATGTAGTACTGGTCCTGATATAACATTATGTAAAAGTTACATGGAGGGTCAATGTAGTACTGGTCCTGATATAACATTATGTAAAAGTTACACGGAGTCGTTAGTGTTGTTCTGGATCTGATATAACATTATGTAAAAGTTACTCGGAGTGGTTAGTGTAGTACTGGTCCTGATATTACATGTAAGTAAAAGTTACACGGAGGGTCAATGTAGTACTGGTCCTGATATTACATGTATGTAAAAGTTACACGGAGGGTCAATGTAGTACTGGTTCTGATATTACATTATGTAAAAGTTACATGGAGTGGTTAATGTAGTACTGGTCCTGATATAACATTATGTAAAAGTTACACGGAGTGGTTAATGTAGTACTGGTCCTCATATAACATGTATGTAAAAGTTACACGGAGGGTCAATGTAGTACTGGTCCTGATATTACATTATGTAAAGGTTACACGGAGGGTTAATGTAGTTCTGGTCGTGATATAACATTATGTAAAAGTTACACGGAGGGGTTAATGTAGTACTGGCCCTGATATAACATTATGTAAAAGTTACACGGAGGGTTAATGTAGTACTGGCCCTGATATAACATTATGTAAAAGTTACACGGAGGGTTAATGTAGTACTGGTCCTGATATAACATTATGTAAAAGTTACACGGAGTGGTTAATGTAGTACTGGTCCTGATATAACATTATGTAAAAGTTACACGGAGGGGTTAATGTAGTACTGGCCCTGATATTACATTATGTAAAAGTTATACGGAGGGTTAATGTAGTACTGGTCCTGATATTACATTATGTAAAAGTTACACGGAGGGTTAATGTAGTACTGGCCCTGATATTACATTATGTAAAAGTTACACGGAGTGGTTAATGTAGTACTGGTCCTGATATAACATTATGTAAAAGTTATACGGAGGGTTAATGTAGTTCTGGTCCTGATATAACATGTATACCGCTCGGCGATGCCCCTGATTACTTCTGCCCGGCCTGGATTCCCGTCCCCTGTACCTCACAGCTCCCGCTGCTCTGTAGATATCTATTAGAGACATTGTTGATAAAAGAACAGTCTGGTTTTCCTGAAAACACCATCGCCTCGGGCCACGTAATGATCTATTTACAAAGCTGGGTGATTTATTAGATCCACTCTGCAGCATAGAGAGATAGTTGGGCAGGTCCGGCGCCATTTTGTTGGCACACTGCCACTGTATCATATTCCAGACATTACCATTACCGCTGCACAGTGACCCCATCTTGTCCCGCTTATCTGATTGCACAATCAACCCCAAAAAGACGTATTGGCAGGGATGCGTGTTTACAGGTCCTTTCAAATAACATGTATAAATCACCTTAGCATGTATCTATCAGTCAGGACGCGGAATATTTAAGACTGAGGACTCAATACGGCTGGAGCGAATACTGGAGAACTCGACCCGTAACAAACACGACCCGTGAAAAACTCGACCCGTAACGAACTTGACCCGTTTTAACAACTCGACCCGTAACGAACTCGACCCGTTTTAAGACTCGACCCGTAACGAACTTGACCGTGAAAAACTCAACCCGTAACGAACTTGACCCGTTTTAACAACTCGACCCATAAAGAACTCGACCGTGAAAAACTCGACCCGCAACAAACTCGACCTGTTTTGAGAACTCGACCTGTAACAAACTCGACAAGTAAAAAACTTGACGTGCATCGAACTCGACCTGTTTTAAGAACTCGATCCATAAAAAACCTAACCTATTTTAAATCTTTTCCACTCAAGTGTCTCATTACAACTGTGGATAAATTCTGAATTCAGTAGAAAGTGTATTATATCAGCTTCAAATTTGGTCTTCTGGGGAAGAAAGCAAACAAAAGATGCTTCCCCTAAGCCTATTCCCAAGCCTATTCCTAACCCTAGTTCTAGCAAGTCAGACCTTTCCTTCTATATGCAAATGTCTTATTCATAAGTATATAAAACAGGTTGAATTCTCCAATCGATTTCTCCAAAACGGGTCGAGTTCTCCAATCGATTTCTCCAAAACGGGTCGAGTTCTCCTGACAACTGCGGGTCGAGTTCGTTGCGGGTCGAGTTCTCCATTAACCGCTGGAGCAGGGGCTAGAACACATCGGTTTATATATGTGTGTTCAAAAGATACAGAAACTTTGTGATATTCAAGAATCCACCTCCCAATAAGTTTTTTATTTTGTAGTCATATGGTTACATTAAGAGTTTAGCTCTAATCTACTTACAAGTATCCTGACCTGGAATATCTTCAGATTTAGCATCACTTGTGCTACTCAAACTTTAACTGCGATTTTGGTTCTGCCGTTTCGTTATTAAGAATTTCTGATGATCTCAACCCGGTATTTTTTCTCCATAGGCTTAACGTTAGGGACTCATACCCCATGGCCGTAAGGGTAGTGTGCCCAATACTCAATGGCTAATTTGGTGAATTCTTTCATTAATAAATGATGTTATACGGGGCTGGGATAAAATCAGAAACCCACTCGATTGAAATAACTTGGTCTGCACTCCACCTCATTTGACCGCAGAGTAATTCACTGAACTTCGCTTTGTGAATTATGAATATGGGTTTGACCACAAAGTACCTCACTCTGCTTCGCTTCATGAATTACTCCGCTGTCAAACTCAGTGGAATATAGACCAGGTTATTTTCATCTCATGAGTTTCCTTCTGATTACGTAGCATTAGACTGGTTCTCTCCCCCCCAATGAAATATGGGACAGGTAACGCCCAGCTAGACCAACGTTTGAATGTGGAGGTGTATCTTTAAGTGTAGACATGTAGTTGTGAATGTGGAGGTGTGGAGTATTACGACATGGTGGTGTTCAGCCCGGCCAGACTGGTATATCTGTCGTTGTGAATGTGAGGTTGTATATATCTAAGTGTAGATGTGTAGTGGTGAATGTGAGGTTGTATATATCTAAGTGTAGATGTGTAGTGGTGAATGTGAGGTTGTATATATCTAAGTGTAGATGTGTAGTGGTGAATGTGTCTCTGTCGTTGTGAATGTGGAGGTGTATATGATTATATCTAAGTGTAGATGTGTAGTTGTGAATGTGGAGGTGTGGAGTATTACGACATGGTGGTGTTCAGCCCGGGCAGACTGGTATATCTGTCGTTGTGAATGTGAGGTTGTATATATCTAAGTGTAGATGTGTAGTGGTGAATGTGTCTCTGTCGTTGTGAATGTGGAGGTGTATATAATTATATCTAAGTGTAGATGTGTAGTTGTGAATGTGAGGTTGTATATATCTAAGTGTAGATGTGTAGTGGTGAATGTATATCTCTGTCGTTGTGAATGTGAGGTTGTATATATCTAAGTGTAGATGTGTAGTGGTGAATGTATATCTCTGTCGTTGTGAATGTGAGGTTGTATATATCTAAGTGTAGATGTGTAGTGGTGAATGTGTCTCTGTCGTTGTGAATGTGGCGGTGTATATATCTAAGTGTAGATGTGTAGTGGTGAATGTGAGGTTGTATATATCTAAGTGTAGATGTGTAGTGGTGAATGTATATCTCTGTCGTTGTGAATGTGAGGTTGTATATATCTAAGTGTAGATGTGTAGTGGTGAATGTATATCTCTGTCGTTGTGAATGTGAGGTTGTATATATCTAAGTGTAGATGTGTAGTGGTGAATGTGTCTCTGTCGTTGTGAATGTGGCGGTGTATATATCTAAGTGTAGATGTGTAGTGGTGAATGTATATCTCTGTCGTTGTGAATGTGAGGTTGTATATATCTAAGTGTAGATGTGTAGTGGTGAATGTGTCTCTGTCGTTGTGAATGTGGCGGTGTATATATCTAAGTGTAGATGTGTAGTGGTGAATGTGAGGTTGTATATATCTAAGTGTAGATGTGTAGTGGTGAATGTATCTCTGTCGTTGTGAATGTGGAGGTGTATATAATTATATCTAAGTGTAGATGTGTAGTTGTGAATGTGAGGTTGTATATATCTAAGTGTAGATGTGTAGTGGTGAATGTGTCTCTGTCGTTGTGAATGTGAGGTTGTATATATCTAAGTGTAGATGTGTAGTGGTGAATGTATCTCTGTCGTTGTGAATGTGGAGGTGTATATAATTATATCTAAGTGTAGATGTGTAGTTGTGAATGTGAGGTTGTATATATCGAAGTGTAGATGTGTAGTGGTGAATGTGTCTCTGTCGTTGTGAATGTGGCGGTGTATATATCTAAGTGTAGATGTGTAGTGGTGAATGTGAGGTTGTATATATCTAAGTGTAGATGTGTAGTGGTGAATGTATCTCTGTCGTTGTGAATGTGGAGGTGTATATAATTATATCTAAGTGTAGATGTGTAGTTGTGAATGTGAGGTTGTATATATCTAAGTGTAGATGTGTAGTGGTGAATGTGTCTCTGTCGTTGTGAATGTGGCGGTGTATATATCTAAGTGTAGATGTGTAGTGGTGAATATATATCTGTCGTTGTGAATGTGAGGTTGTATACGTGAAGTTGGCAGGCGCCTCCTCCTGTTCTCTCACCGAGAAGATCAGTCTTTATGAATCCTCGCCGCGCGGAAAGAGAGGGACGCGCTTCACGCCTTCACAGACGCGCCCAGGACGCTGAGGGGAAGCTGAGGGGAAGCTGAGGGGAAGCTGAGGGGACGCTGAGGGGACGCTGAGGGGAAGCTAAGGGGAAGCTGAGGGGACGCTGAGGGGAAGCTGAGGGGAAGCTGAGGGGAAGCTGAGGGGACGCTGAGGGGAAGCTAAGGGG
>OX465583.1:5280538-5505538 GCA_950022655.1 Alentia gelatinosa
ATGATAATGAGGAAACATACTGAGTGTTTCAAATTACAACTATTCCTTGTCATTTTGCTCAGAAATATATTTACGTCGTCGTTCAAACTCAGTGACTATTTTAGACACAAAACAACACGTTAGGGATTCCATCCAGCCGCACTAAGCACGTCTCCCTATATTGTCATGCCTGTAGGGAGTTAAGGGAAACTAGTTAACCTAATTGGGACGGCTTATCGTACCGTGTTACTATCGGTAAAATTATAGCATGAGCTCGCAGAAGTCACTTTCTGCTATGAATGTGTACCACAATATTCATAGCCGCGATTTTGTAAATAGAATTCAAACTCTCAGAAAATTCTTTTCTTTGCAAATATTAGTCTCATAAAATTATCTTTTAATTTTCTGTCTACTGTTTGTGTTTGTATATTGATTATTTATGACTTATTTACGTATTTTACAAGATTGGGTTTTCAAAGTATGGTGGTATGGCGCCATACCGGCACAGTATAGTGGTACGGCTCAACTACCACTTGGTATTTGGAGTATTTTAAGGCACAGGTGTATAGTACTAGAGAGAGACACCATCTTGGTGGTGGGTCAGGTGGGAGATGATTACACTTATTGTAGGAGTAATTCTCATGGAGACGGGTAATTAATAAACTCACAGGCAGGTCTCCGTGGCTGTGTACAATACAGCACAGACACAAATTACTAGAAGTTCATTCTAGGTTGAATGAGTCAAAATTCTTCTCTCTCGTGTGCGTTACGTGATCTGGTGGGATCTGTGAACGCGTTCGAACAGAAAAAAATCGCTCAAGCTGTCCGCTTCGTACTCCAATCTACATTCTAGGTTGAAACTGCAGAATCCTATCAATATGCCCTCTGATAACTAACTAATCCGACATTTAGTGTAAAATATCTGAAAAGTCTAAACTCATGCCATTGTAAATCTGACTTGTAAGCATGGCACACTGCCGCTGTCTCATGAAGAATGAAACTTGTAATCGATTTACCTGTAAATATGTTGGGTATATTGTATAAGGATTTACTTGTGATTGGCCACTGGAGCCTACTGAAAACAGGGTACTACCCTAGTAGACCCTCCAGTCTAAATAAAAGGTAAAAAAAACCACACCATCTACATTGCTATGAGCACGAGCCACAGTAGGCAATTAGAGGCATGGGCCTGGCCCTCCTACATGTAGCCTGCAGGAGGGCCGTACACACTGACAGGGGTCACCATGGAGTTGTCCCATTACCTTAATTCCATATAAGGAATACAGTAGACCGAGTAGCCAATGACTGCATTCGCAGCAAACCCCGACCTTCACCCTGACCTCCTTACATAATATTTTCTTGCGCCTTGGGACGGCTCTGCAGTCGAGAGTTGACCTCGAATCTTAGGGGCCACAACCACCCTTAGTGTGATAGCAGGGTGTTTCTGTAGTCTGCGATGTAATCTGAGTAATAGCAGGGTGTTTCTGTAGTCTGCGATGTAATCTGAGTAATAACAGGGTGTTTCTGTAGTCTGCGATGTAATCTGAGTAATAGCAGGGTGTTTCTGTAGTCTGCGATGTAATCTGAGTAATAGCAGGGTGTTTCTGTAGTCTGCGATGTAATCTAATTGATATTAGGGTGTTTCTGTAGTCTGTGATGTAATAGCAGCATGTTTCTGCAGTCACTGGCAGGCTTCTTCTCGATCAATACCCCTTGACACCAATTCTAGTGATAATTTGAATAAAACATAAAAAATAAAAATGCTTTAATGTTTATACAATCTGAACAAAAATCAGATAATATGATCACAGGACATTATTCTTTTAAGATGACATCAACCATTCCTCCATTTCTGATTTTATCTTAGCTTGGAAATATTTATCTGTGTATCACCCGTTGAGTACAAGTTACTGTTCTCGAAAGCCTGTTGAGTATGAGTTCCTAATGTTAAGCCTAATGTTGGACGTTTAAACGAGGTTAAGATATATGAATATTCTGAATATGACAGTATTATATACACAGAGCCTGTCCCGACCCGGGCGGATACACGAAAACAGGGTTTCATTTTAGGGAGCGTAAACAAACTGATTGTGGAAGTATATCTGTGCAAAATAGTCCACCAAGGCTGCGCTGCATCTAATGCCGCACCTCAGCCTGCAGCATATGTAACTCATTAAATGGGATATAGATGCACTTGGATATTCAAGTCTGTACTGCTCTGCATAAAATGTAATGCAGTTGCTAAACAATGGGTTTGTCAATTTTTAAAGAGATATACTTCTAAAGTTTGTTTACACTCCCTTTTCCACTATGCATTTGACCATATATGGCAAACTCTGTTTCCGTGTATTGGTCTCGGTGGACGTTCAGAACGTACACAGCCGTGTGTGGAGTTGGAGGTCAGATGGTATACTTGCCGCCCCACTCATTGTTCACACTTCACAGAGCAGACTTTGCCGCCTGTTGCCGCCTCCTGCGGCAAACGACGCGATCTGCGCTCATCAGCAGGCACCGTCAGAGACTCGGCGGAGAGTGAGGGCTTCTCACACTCTCCTCCCACATCCTTAGCTGACTCATCTCTGCTCCAACCCGGTCACGTGGTATCCCGGAACAGGAACTGATATAGCCTGGAAGACAGGCTTATATGTTCACTCACAAGCAAGGCCAGGTAACGGCCACCATTTATTTGGTGCATTATGGGTAACGCCCGCCATTTTTCTGTTGCATCATGGGTAACAGAGTTCAGTTAGTACTACGCTGGTTCCCCGGTCATCCGCTAGGGGGCTCGGCGGAATCTGTCAGTTTTTAGAGAAATATTCTAATGAATTATCTTTCATCTTTTGAAAGGTTGCCATTACTTTATTTTTTATCATTCTTTATTATGAACAAGTAGAAATGGTGAAGTGGTGAACCTCGTGAGGGAGAGCGGTTGTGAAGTGGTGAACCTCGTGAGGGAGAGAGGTTGTGAAGTGGTGAACCTCGTGAGGGAGAGAGGTTGTGAAGTGGTGAACCTCGTGAGGGAGAGAGGTTGTGAAGTGGTGAACCTCGTGAGGGAGAGAGGTTGTGAAGTGGTGAACCTCGTGAGGGAGAGAGGTTGTGAAGTGGTGAACCTCGTGAGGGAGAGAGGTTGTGAAGTGATGAACCTCGTGAGGGAGAGAGGTTGTGAAGTGGTGAACCTCGTGAGGGAGAGAGGTTGTGAAGTGGTGAACCTCGTGAGGGAGAGAGGTTGTGAAGTGGTGAACCTCGTGAGGGAGAGAGGTTGTGAAGTGGTGAACCTCGTGAGGAAGAGCGGTTGTGCCAGTCTTCATTGTCACTGCAAATCAGCAGGAAACCAGCGCAAGTTAACGATCGATCACACGTAACACTCGCTGGACGTTCCTTGTCCCATATCACATGAATACGGAAGAAGTTTGTCATATATGGTCATATGCAACTGGAGTGGGACTCCAATCACAGCGTAAACAAATTTGAAAGTGTTTTTTTTTTTTAATTCGGTGAACCCACTGTGTAGCCATTGCATGACGTTTTATGCAGAGCAGTGCACGCTTTTATTACCCACCTAATACGGAGTCTTCATACTCAACTTCTGCAGCCCACAGATCGCTACTGAGTAGACTACGGAAAGCCGTATTCTACTTAGGAAGCTGTATTCTACACAGAAGAATATGGCTTTTTCTGCCACCTCAGAGGCACTTCAGGAACTATTTTGTATAAAAACAATACACGGTACTTACGTCGAGTTTCTGTCCCATACAAAAGGCCCTGATTTCATAAGGGCACTCTTCAAATCGCTCAGAAATTAGAATAATTGACATATTTTGATGTTGTTTTTTTTTTTTGTTTTTTTTTTTTAAATTTCAATCTTTATACTACATGAGCACCAGTCAGTATAGACTGGTTTTATTGTCCATACAGTGGACAACATACTACAGTTGTTACAAAATACATTCTGAATCAATTCTCCATTTGTCCATGGTAATCACCAATGGTATCCAATACGCTGACATACATTACAAAGTATTAGCTTTTTCACACTATAATAAGTGTAGGCTTGTTTCTCAAAAAACAAATTTGTTACCAAATATCCCAAAGGGATAACACCAGTATACAGCACATCTGAAAATCTCGAGTGGCTGGAAACCTGTTGATTAGTTGAAGTACAATCAGTTACATTTCATGGGCTATCTTTTCGGTTACTTACATTAGGAAATTCAGTTTGCAGTTTACAATAAATATATGTTCACAGCATTTCAGTTAATTCGAGACAGTTTCAGTCCAGTTATGTACATTACTAGGTCAAGTATCCAACACCCTTCTCTAAGTTATTGGTCACACAATTTCAGTAACATAACATTTTTTTGCGACCATTTGAAACTCGTGTACGTTTCAATATTTTTGACTTTGGGATTTTGGGACTTTTGATGTGTGGGACAGATCTTGCCCCGAACAGGCAGGTTGGTGCCGAGATACAAGCGGGGCGCGGAATCTATGCTTGGAGAGTGTTGCGCATACACACACCACCCCATGCTGACAGTTAGACATCCACCGTGTTTCTCTAGTCTTTTTCTCCCTTCTCTTGGTGGGGTTTCCATAGACTGACTTGCTAGTGATGATGATGTCGGTGCCCGCCAACCAATTTCATGGCGCTTTGGGCAAAATATCGGTCACTGGAAACTCGCTGAGCAGAGACACACCGACTGACTTCTGCCCCGATACATCAACAGAATATGACATTCACGAAATCAAACCAGGTTGATTTTATCAAGGATGAAATGGAGGATGGCTGCAAAAAACAAACCAGGACTGTGTTGTGTATGATAACAAGTTCATTTTGTGGTCCAACCACTCAGTGGTCTCATCTAGTATAAGCTAGCAGTAGGAGATCTTCTTAGCCTATATTGATGAAAAACTCTAGAGTTTGTGTGTTGAGATTGTATTGTCCATAAGTGTAGATAAAGCCAAAGTGACAGTACAGGATATCAATATACAGAAATGGTTTAAGGGGGGCGTCCACCAACCACCAAGAAGGCTACAACAATGGGTTCCCGACAAGGTCCACGATTGGCCTATGATTCGAGGCCTTTTCGTGGTTGGTGGACCCCAGTTCCCGACAAGAGTCTACAACAAAGCCATAACAAGACCACAATTGAAAGCTTGTCAGGAGCCTTCCGACAAGGCTACGACAACATCGAGCATGTTCGATTTTCCCCATGATTGGACCCTTGTTGTGGAGTGTCATGGCGTGTCGGGAGTGTGTCGCAGAGGTCTACGATAGGAAATTTTGGTGGAGCGTACACTTCCCACAATGCTGTCGTAAAGCCCCCCTTCTTACAACAAGGCTGCAACAAGCACCGATTGGAACTTTCTTGTCTGCGCTTGTCATAACCTTGTCGTGGTTGGTGGACGCCACGCTTTAGGCTGGTGAGTGTGAGTGTCAAAGGTTCTGACACTGACAACAGTTTCAGTGGCGAGAGATATAATGATCTAATAAATACTGACATGTTATATAAGTTTGTCAAAGGTCTATAATAATATCAGTTAAAATCTTAAATATAACATAATTCATTTTTCGCTATTTTTTTCTTTGTTTTTGTTTTTGGCAATTTTTAAGGGAATATTGTGTTACACAATAACCGAATTCGGCTATATGGCCGTTCTTCAACTCGGGCCTTAGACCCCTACTCCTCATTCTAATGGCGGGTGTTAAGCCGAATGGGCAGTGGGTACCATTTTTGTGTAAGTCTTTGGTATGACCCGACCGGGGTTTGAACCCTGACTTCCCATGCTCGAGGCGAACACCCTGACCACTTGGTCACCGAGCTCTGATAACGAGGAAAGTAACTAACTCATCGAGGCCTTCATTTTGGCCAATGGGGATGCCACTTACCAGTACTTCCCTATGATATCATTCAAATAAACCCCGCTATTTTATATGTTACTGCATTTAGGATGAAAAATACCTACGAATGTCAGTACTCAAAATTGACAAATTGGCTACGGTTCAACAAAGACATGAATGTTGTCATCCGTGCCACTGGAAACTAATGTTGGGTGGAAGAGACTTGTCAGAAGTGATTAACGATACATGGATAAAAAAAAGACTCAAGATTGCCACTTACCAAATTACTACCTTTCAGAGGATGAAAAAACATGTCATTTATAACTGTCTCTAACCGTTAGGAGAGAAAACCTGTAATCTAACTGAGAATGTGTGTCATGTCTCACATGCTACAGCGGTGACAGCTACCTGTTTATTGACGGGGCAGCGGTGACAGCTACCTGTTTATTGACGGGGCAGCGGTGACAGCTACCTGTTTATTGACGGGGCAGCGGTGACAGCTACCTGTTTATTGACGGGGCAGCGGTGACAGCTACCTGTTTATTGACGGGGCAGCGGAGTACAGCTACCTGTTTATTGACGGGGCAGCGGTGACAGCTACCTGTTTATTGACGGGGCAGCGGTGTACAGCCACTTGTTTATTCAAAGGGTAGTGGTGTACAGCCACCTGTTTATTGACGGGGCAGTGGTGTACAGCCACCTGTTTATTGACGGGGCAGCGGTGACAGCTACCTGTTTATTGACGGGGCAGCGGTGACAGCTACCTGTTTATTGACGGGGCAGCGGTGACAGCTACCTGTTTATTGACGGGGCAGCGGTGTACAGCCACCTGTTTATTGATAGGCAGGCTGTGGAGAAAAAAAAACCAGGGGTGATATAAAGCTAGCTACTTATTGGGAGGGCAGCAGTGTAAGAAACATACCGGGATAGGTGTGCTGACGGGCAGTGGTATAAGGGACAGAGCAATTGTTATTTCATGAAGCAGTCACTAGGTGATCAGGGGACAAAACCTGTATTCTGGCTCTTTGTTCTTACTAAAATCAGCTGCCTTTCAATGTTTTACCAAGATTCCTTTGACTCTCTACACCGATTCCAAAGCAGGAAGATATAATGCTAAAACCCAGGACATAATGTTTTTCACATGGAACATTTTATTTACATATATGAGCAAGGCAAGAAAAGTGCCAGGAGGCAGGCTGATGGGCAGTGGTATAGGAGACGTATCGGGATAGGCAGGCTGATGGGCAGTGGTATAGGAGACGTAACGGGATAGGCAGGCAGATGGGCAGTGCTATAGGAGACGTAACGGGATAGGCAGGCTGATGGGCAGTGGTATAGGAGACGTAACGGGATAGGCAGGCTGATGGGCAGTGGTATAGGATACGTAACGGGATAGGCAGGCTGATAGGGCAGTGGTATAGGAGACGTAACGGGATAGGCAGGCTGATGGGCAGTGGTATAGGAGACGTAACGGGATAGGCAGGCTGATGGGCAGTGCTATAGGAGATGTAACGGGATAGGCAGGCTGATGGGGCAGTGGTATAGGAGACGTACCGGGATAGGCAGGCTGATGGGCAGTGCTATAGGAGATGTAACGGGATAGGCAGGCTGATGGGGCAGTGGTATAGGAGACGTAACGGGATAGGCAGGCTGATGGGCAGTGCTATAGGAGACGTAACGGGATAGGCAGGCTGATGGGCAGTGCTATAGGACATGTAGCGGGATAGGCAGGCTGATGGGCAGTGGTATAGGAGACGTAACGGGATAGGCAGGCTGATGGGGCAGTGGTATAGGAGACGTAACGGGATAGGCAGGCTGATGGGCAGTGGTATAGGAGACGTAACGGGATAGGCAGGTTGATGGGGGGGTGGTATAGGAGACGTAACGGGATAGGCAGGCTGATAGGGCAGTGGTATAGGAGACGTAACGGGATAGGCAGGCTGATAGGGCAGTGCTATAGGAGACGTAACGGGATAGGCAGGCTGATAGGGTAGTGGTATAGGAGACGTAACGGGATAGGCAGGCTGATGGGCAGTGCTATAGGAGACATAATGGGCTGAGGGGCAGTGGTGAAGTACACTGGCTGCCAGAGCTACACTACTTTAGCTCTAGTCATGTTAAACCCGCAACCCCCTTCACCCAGTAGCGAACAAAAGAACAAAACTACTTTGTTGGAGCCGCACACAGAGTGATCTCCTGTGGGATTTAACCCACCAACCCCTATGTCGTAGCTCACTGCAGACAGGGGTTGGTGTAGACTTGCTCAAGTCTTTGATTATGAACATTCATTAAATGATTAAACACAATCAGAATAAAGTTAATTAAAGTATATATCCTTCTCTGATTGGCCCATGAATCAAAGACTTGTCCACTATGAACAGAATCTCCTGTTTATGGCCCCAAGCCACTCCCTGTAACCCTATACTTCCTCTTAGCCCTCCCCCCTCCCCTCCTCCAATTCCCTGGCCAACTGTGTTATCATAGCAATAACTTTAGTCTACTCCTGACTGTGACCCAATTGAGATCAAAGAGAGAGGGTATCAATCTCCAAGCAGATATCCTGACCAGTAGCCATGATATCTGTATGGAGAGTGTTGGAAATACTGGCGCTATACAGCACCAGAAATCTAACACCATCACCGATTGTACCAGTCCCTGTATCCCAGCGAGGAGGGTAACCATAGGATGCAGGGACTGGAACCAGTATCACAGTGAGGAAGGTAGCCATAGGATGCAGGGACTGGAGCCAGTATCCCAGCGAGGAGGGTAGCCATAGGACGCAGGGACTGGAGCCAGTATCCCAGCGAGGAGGGTAGCCATAGGATGCAGGGACTGGAGCCAGTATCCCAGCGAGGAGAGTAGCCATAGGATGCAGGGACTGGAGCCAGTATCCCAGTGAGGAGGGTAGTCATAGGATGCAGGGACTGGAGCCAGTATCCCAGCGAGGAGAGTAACCATAGGATGTAGGGACTGGAGCCAGTATCCCAGCGAGGAGGGTAGCCATAGGATGCAGGGACTGGAGCCAGTATCCCAGCGAGGAGGGTAGCCATAGGATGCAAGGACTGGAGCCAGTCTAGGGTTGGTGGCCAATCTAGTGGTGAAGCAGAAGTATACTGAGGCATGGCGGGAAATAGATACATTTGCGACACGAAGCAGCCGACATTTGATTGTCACAAACGCGGGCAACCAGCGGTTTCCCGCCAATTTAGGCATTTTTCTTTTTCCTGCCATAAAACAAAATAAAAATGTTAATCATACTCTATAGACACAGCTGCGACTGATGATTATATACAACATGTCGCAGGTCTTCTCCCATGCCTGAGGGCGCAGCAGACAAAAAACACAATCTACATGGAGAAATACCATGTGATGTCTGCTTAGAAGACTGGCCACAAGTCGCCTGATGTCAGGGTAATATGTTCTGATATCGGGTCGTGGGTATCCATACAGTGAAGGGGGCTGCAGATGAAGTTGGGAATTCTGCCTACACGACAACTTTTATCTATAGAGGATTGATGAAAAGGGAGTTGATTTTGGTAAAAATTTGTGTTATTTCTTCATGGATGGGACAGGTCTGGAATGAGATTGTGATGATATTATTTGCATGTCTTATTGATATTTGTGGACAGTTTCATTGGTTGTACCTGTTATTTGTGAGTCAATTGTTATACTGGACTTATCATTCATTCCTTTAGATTCTGTTGTGTAGGGATATCACACAATATTGACTGGTTTCAAATAATAGCGGCTGTATGTATGCTCCGAGGAGATGATGCGTAGTAATATCCGAGGGCATGCGAGGATATTGTATAGTCATTTCCAAGGAGCATACAGCCGCTTTTATGTGAAACCAGTCTATATTGTATTTATTATCCACCTTTTCCTGACAGGTAGCCTAACAATGTCAGTTCATTTAGGTAAGCACTATCTTTTTCATAGGCACTATTTTTCCGTATGCACCGGCTTTTGCAGCCCGGAGCATATCTGTTTTGTCTGGGTATGGTGATACACACTCCCTATGTGTTTTCTACGGACACTTTGTATTAGGTGGATATATCTGTATGCTGCGGGTATGGTGATACACACTCCCTATGTGTCTTCTACGGACACTTTGTATTAGGTGGATATATCTGTATGCTCCTGGTATGGTGATACACACTCCCTATGTGTTTGCTATGGACACTTTGTATTGGGTGGATATATATGTATGCTCTGGGTATGGTGATACGCACTCCCTATGTGTTTTCTACGGACACTTTGTATTAGGTGGATATATCTGTATGCTCCCGGTATGGTGATACACACTCCCTATGTGTTTTCTATGGACACTTTGTATTAGGTGGATATATCTGTATGCTCCGGGTATGGTGATACACACTCCCTATGTGTTTTCTACGGACACTTTGTATTAGGTGGTTATATCTGTATGCTCCGGGTATGGTGATGCACACTCTCTATGTGTTTTCTATGGACACTTTGTATTAGGTGGATACATGTATATATATATATGCTCCGGGTATGGTGATGCACACTCCCTATGTGTTTTCTACGGACACTTTGTATTAGGTAATAGATACAGCCTCAGAGGGATCGCTTACAGGGCTCTATTCTCCGCCATACACCACCATGTTGTCTGTATTCCCTCGTTTAATTACCCGCCTATTACCTCGCTTATTACTAGCTCCATACTAAACGGTTATAAATGCTAACACGGCGACCTAGAAAGGCTCTGTAGCAGAACAGGGCTCTAATTAGACTGGCTCCAGTCCCTGAATCCTATGGCTACTTTCCTCGCTGGGATACAGGGACCGGTACAATCGGTAATGGTGTTTCTGGCGCTGTATAGAGCCAGTACTTTCATCACTCTCCATACAGATATCATGGCTACTGCTCAGATATCTGATGGGAGATTGATACCCTCTCACTTCGATCTTAATCGGGTCACAGTCAGGAGTAGGTTAAATTTATTGCTATTACAACACAGATGACCGGGAACTGGAAGAGGGGAGGGGGGAGGGGTAAGAGGAAGTATAGGGTTACAGAGCCTGGTTACAGGGAGTGGCTTGGATCCACAAACAGGCGATTTTGTTCATACTGGAGAAGTCTATGATTCATGGGCCAGTCATAGGAGGATACATACTATAATGAACTTTATTCTTATTGTGTTCATTGTCTATGAATGTTCATAATCAAAGACATGAGCAAGTCTAGGCTCTAATCAGTATGAGCCTCGCGATGAGACACACAGACTCACATAGCTGCGCACTCCGCCCGCGGGCACCCCACGTCCGCCAGGCCCGCCCCCAGGGGTCGCCACACACCAGGTGCGGCTCGCAGCGCCCTCTGTAGTGAGAACGGGGAGTGAGGAGTGAGACTGGAGAGGAGGGAGTCTGGCAACCCACACTGGCGACCAGAGCTACGCAAAGTTAGCTCTGGTCGGGTTAGATAAGCGACCGCCTTGACCCAGTAGCGGGACTTGTTTGTTACTCTCCTACCAGATCTTTCGTACTGCTTGGAGAGTGTGCTATTTCATAACCTCGAAGCAAAATTTCCATTTTCTTATTTCCTTTTTTGTTTCTATTTTTTAAAATGTAATGAATATAAATGTTGGTTTCTTTATCGATTTTTAGCTATTAATATCTCGTATTAAGTATGTCTGCTTTCAGAATTAGATAGTTTTTGGGTTTGAGGCGCACCCCGAGTGATACCGTGTGGGATTTAACCCAACCAACCCCTATATTGTAGACAGGGGATGGTTGCCAAACTACAGTAGAACCCCGCCTAACGGACACCCCGCGTTAGCAGACATCCCGCGTTAACGGACACCATCGTTCGGAACGGTTCCCTCTATTAGTTGTTTATCTGAACCTCGCATAAGCGGATACCCCGCGTAAGCGGTCACTTTGGCCCTGAACGGATCGTGTCCGCTTACGCGGGGTTCTACTGTATTGGCAACCAACCCCTGTCTACACTGAGCTATATGATATATCGGAATTGGTCGGGTTAAATCCCGCACGGGATCATTCGGGCTGCGCCTCAAACCAAATACTTTTGTTCTATGCAGGCTCTAAAAGCAGAAATATCTAATGAGATATAATCATAGCTTCACAAATTGATAATGAAGTCTAGGGTTATGGTGGTTTTTTCTAAAAAATAAATACAAACAAAATCAAATAAAATTGTAAATTGGCCTCAGGGTTATGATTAAACACACTCTCCAAGCAGTACAGAGAATCTGGCAAGAGATTCACAGACTCACTCTCCCAGCAGATCTTTCGCGGCGTTTGCGCTTGTAAGTGACCACAGGTATGAGAGCACAGGATCTCTGCTAGGAGAGTGATCATACAGCTTGTCTGTCAAGGTGGCCACGTATTTAACCCGACCAGAGCTAATGTAGTGTGGCTCTGGCGGCCAGTGTAGAGAGGAGGCAGGAAAAGAAGTGTATTTACATGACATGGATCGGAATCCAAGCGCCATGGCTGCCAACCCGCCCCCCCTCACACACACACACACACACACACACACACCTACACACACACACACACACACACACACACACAGATGGGGGTAATTACGAAGCTAGTTCCGGATTGAGTTGAAGATTAGATCTCATGTCACAACAAAAAAACTCACGCGATGATTCGATGGTGGCGTACAACCGAACTGTTTGACAAAGTGCTGCTGCTGCTGCTGCTGCTGCTGCTGCTGCTGCTGCTGATGATGATGATGATGATGATAAAGCTACCATTTTTTTAGTGTTTTTCTATTTATTTATTTTTAAAATTTATTTAAGTTTTTTCTTTTAAATTGTTGTGTAATGTTTTTATTCACCAGGACGTTTGTTATTGACTCTGATCTCATGTCACAACAAAAACACACGAGATGATACGATAGTGGCTTAGATCTGGGGCAGTTTGTCAAAGTGGTGATGATACTAAAACTGCTGTTTATATATATATATATATATATATATATATATATATATATATATATATATATATATATATATATATATTGTGCTGTTTTTATTCACCAGGAGGTATCTTTTTGACACAAGTGTCACACCCTCATCACTCTCTCCATCTACCCTTTTTTTAAATTATATTTATTGAGCTGTTTGTTATACAAAGTGTCCGCAGTATGTCAACATGGATTCTATCATGTATATTGTACATAGATCTTTCTTTTAAGCGAGGTAGTTTTGCATTTACTTGTAACCGGTTTGTTGATCTTATATCTGTCAAATAGGACATACTAGAGTACAGGGCTCAGTACAGTTATACATACCGTCAACAAGAGGGGCTTACACCTCAGTCGCTAGGACTGATTTTCATGTTCCGGCCATACATTTAAGTCTGGTCTATGGCCGAGTTATGATTAGAAAAAGGTGTAATATTATGGAGAAACCAAACAAGAGTTAGTTGAGTTGTTGTTTATCGCATGACAGCAAGATTGCGTATTACTGCGCGAGGCGAAGCCAAGAGCAGTAATACGCGATCTTGCCGGAGTGCGATGAACAATAACATGACTAACTCGAGTTTGGTTTAAAATTTATCCTACCCCGCCCGTCTAAATTACTTCTACATTAACAAATGACATCATTTGTCAAGTGTATCCCACTAGAGCGATATTTTTCATTTTTCTGAACTCAAGACCGAATACAGTGACCCAATATTAAGCCTATGGAGTTTTTTTATTAGGGGTAGGATAAATCACATGATCCCTCATACAGTCCATGATGATATGGGCATCTAATACAACATATAATATCATGACAAGAGCTCAGTAATCACCTTGTGTTTGTACCAGTGATATGGTACATCATTCATTAACCATATTGTGTTGAGTTCACAAGTTGCCGTCACATGTCTTTAATAAGCATGAATCGGTAAAATGAGAGATAGGAAACTTGTAATAAAACACCTATTATATTATCGAGTTCAGCAGTGGTTGTGAAGGATATGAACGTTTTGGGTTCAGGTGCATTCCTCACCAAGGTAGATTGGGACTTCCACAGCTCGCCAAAGCTAAACTACCTTAGCTCTGTTTTGGTTAAATCCGCAGCCACCTTGAACCAGTAGCCGGAAATGTTTGTCACTCTCCTACCACATATTTCGTACTGCTTCCGGAGAGTGTTATTTCATAATCTCGAATACCAAATGCATTATGGCCCCAATTCACGATTATTTGCACCCAGGATTATTTCAAGAACAATTGTAGCGGTCGTCAGCTTTGGCCTCGTCAGGCTTCGAACCTTCGGATTAGATTGTATCTATTCCGGTGATGTTGTTACTCTATGAGAACTCATTGATTGATAGTTGGTTCGGTTATGTTCGGTATATGCCAGATGACTATATATATATGCCTAGTCACACAAAACCAAACTCCGAAACGTAAGTAAACAATATTCATTGAAAATAGCTGTCTCTTTAACCACCAAGTTGTTTCAACAGTACCCAGACACTGGGATGGCAGGTAAAGCCGGGCGAATAGGTCCGGAAGCGGAAGCCAGCTCCATTATTCAGCCACCGAGAGGGTTCAGAAAAACACACTGCCACTTTTGTGAGGTTCCAAGGGGTCTGCTCTCTACAGAGGAACACACAGAGTAACCTGCTGGAGACTGGGCCCTATATACAGATCACGTTACATAATCCAGGCGGACCTGTGGGTTTGTTTGTGGGTTTGTGGGTTTGATTTAACGTCCAGTTAGCCATTGGTGAATAATTGAAAATTGTTAGTAATTATTTCGACCTGAGTCCTATAGTCGAACAAATCAACACTGAGGCGCATACGAACACTACTCAACACGTGACTTTATAGCGTCACCACGTGATCAAAAACTGTACATTTACTTCTCAATTTTAATAATGTTTTCAAACTCGATTAAAACATTATTTAAGGCACTCAGGTCTCACTTATAATTACAGGTTCTCACCAGATTTTCTCAAGGTTCTCTTACACCACAAGGGTGGTGATCGAATCTATGAAATGAATTTAGATAGAAATCTCACCGCTACACATTTACCGAGGGGAGAGTTCTTTTACTTCCCACACCACATAGACATGGTATGAGAAGGATTGGCCTTTGATATAGCAGTAAATCTACCACTGCTGGGGGTGAAGGAGAAAAGTGGCTGAAGTGGGACCTGAATCAACAAAGTCTGACAACCTAGGGATTACGAGTCCAGTGCTCTTTACCACTGAGCTAACTCCCTGCCCCGGTCACTTTAGTTATGCTTGCGTGCAACCCGTGGCACTTTCGTGCACAGGCTCACCGGAATCACCACACAGCAGGGATCAGTACCTGCATCCTCTATTGAAAAGCTAGACTTGCTCAAGTCTTTGATTATGAACATTTATTAAACGATTAAATACAATAAGAATAAAGTTCATTAAAGTATGTATCCTTCTCTGACTGGCCCATGTATCCCAACGAGGAGGGTAGCCATAGGATGCAGGGACTTGAGCCAGTCTAGTGAAAAGCGTACACACCACCACTCGGCTGACCCAACCCCTACACAATCGTTGACGGACCCCACTGCCACTGGCTAATGCCCCAATCACTGGCGTAAAAAACGGCGTTTTTCCGTGTACGCAAGTCTACGTTCTTCTATGCATTTTGAAATTTCAAAACACATCGCAAAATGCGGAGATACGTAAAGGAAAGTCGGAATGTGCCAAAAAACGCCACAATACGTACAGAAGCGTAAAATAATGTTGATGAACGTTAAGAAGCGTAAACGTTAAAGCAAAGCAAACAAATATGTTCCAAATCCGTAGCTAATACGTCGTCCCCACCAATTCAAACGCCAAATTTTACGCCGGTGTGACTGGGGCATTAGGAACCGGCAGCATTTCTCAGGAGGGTGACTTTATTAAAGACAATGATTATCTGTGAGGAGCAGCGACCAGAACTCTAGACTCTGTCGTTTGTCGTCTGCTTTCTGCTCACGTCACTCGTTACCATGGTAACCGGGACGTTAATTGTTCTACGTCACGCGACGGGACGCGGATGGCGACCTGTTTTACCTCCCGTGTCCACGCGACTCTTTTCGACTCATTAAGCGTTCACTAATTGGAGCGTAACTAAGGCGACTGGAGGAGACTCTGTTTAACTCTATTATCGCTCAGACATGTCGGACAAACAATAAGCATAGTTTGAAGAATTCGAGGCTTCGCTTTGGGTGTACTTTTTGAGCGCGGTCCCTTGCTTAGATACGTTGCAATAGTAGTATAGTGGGAGTAGGATAGAAGTTTAGTCCGTGCCATTGCTAAAAGGTGTTCAAGTTTTACAGTTTTGTTGCAAGTCCACAGATTGCATGCAGTCTCCTAGCAGATTCCTTGTGGTGCATGGGCTTACTTATGATGGAGTATCCCTGCTCGGAGAGTGATAGTTAGATCAGGATGGGGGGTGGAAGTATAACTAAAGCAACCGGGGTGGGGAGTTAGCTCAGTGGTAAAGACCACTGGATTCCCAAGGTTGTCCCAAGGTTGTCAGACTTTGTGGGTTCAGTTACCACTGCAGGCACTTTTTTCCTTCACCCCCCAGCAGTGGAAGATTTAATTCTATATCAAACAGCAGTCCTTCTCATACCATGTCTATGTGGTGTAGTGTACAGCCACCTTTCTCCTTCATCCCCAGCCATGGTAGATTTACTGCTATATCAAAGGCCAGTCCTTCTTATACCATGTCTATGCGGTATGAGAAGTAAAATGCGTAGGAGTGAGATTTCTACCTTAATTCATCTCGGTCAAACCGATTCGGTCCAACCAAAAGTAAGTCAATAGAACATATTGGATGTTATACTACCCAAAGAAACAAACAAAATCAGTTGTTGCTGATGATTAGAATTCTTTATATTTTTTTTCCCTTTCACAAGGGCAGATGTGAAAACGCTGTAGGTGATCTCCAGCATCTAATACGGACGTATATATATGAAAACCTCAGTAGATACGGTCTATACGAATATCTACGTCATTGTGTAAATATCACTAAACCCACAAAGCGGTCCTGCATTTCCTGCTGGATGTGATTTCCAGCGCCAACTATGGGTGTATATATATGAAAACCTCAGTAGATACGGTCTATACGAGTATCTACGTCATTGTGTAAATATTACTAAACCCACAAAGCGATCCTGAATTTCCTGCTGTAGGTGATCTCCAGCATCTAATACGGACTTATATATGTGAAAACCTCAGTAGATACGGTCTATACGAGTATCTACGTCATTGTGTAAATATTACTAAACCCACAAAGCGATCCTGAATTTCCTGCTGTAGGTTATCTCCAGCATCTAATACGGACTTATATATGTGAAAACCTCAGTAGATACGGTCTATACGAGTATCTACGTCATTGTGTAAATATCACTAAACCCACAAAGCGTCCTGCGTTTCCTGCTGACACCTGCAGCTGTTTGACAGCGCCCTCTGTGTACAGAGCAGTGTCCTCGCTGTGTGTGAAGGTGCCCCGGTCCGTCCATGTCCTTTTTGTGTGTATTTACATGCTATTGTCAGTTCTTGGAAGATGAAACTTTTTACTGAGCTGCACTCCTAACCTGGAGAATCCGCACTGAATTCTCCCACGTCTCTGGCCTCATTCTCACGCCAGTAACTCCCATCACAACCCCCCTACTTTAAATCTGCTTATAATGTGCATCATATCATCTATAGCGCTAGAACTAGGTCATCTATCATCTGTCTGTAAACATCCATACGTATAGTGTATGACACATTTATCGTAGCCTGGTATAAACGTCCATAGACTTAACATTACGAACTCGTTCTCAACGGGCTTGCGAGTATAGTAACTCATACTCCGTGGGTGATAAACAGATAGATATTTCCAGAATAAACAGATAAATATTTCCAGGATAAGATAAAATCAGAAATATATTCGTGTTTCGTCCGAGTCCATGTTCACCATCTCGTTTGGAGCGCTCCAGAATATTCATCCTAACTCGATGGCGAACGAGGACACGGACCAAACACTCATTAACTTCCTTCTTAATATACATCACCTGTAGAGCTTTATTATCCATCGTATACAAACCCCCATTGAAAATGTACGGGGACTCAGTAAACCACGACCCATTGTATAAAACCTGTCAGATACCATAACTGTGGTATACGGATTCAAACCTGTGGTATACGGCCTCAAAACCATGGTATACGGGAAAAATAGTCCCTTTGTTCTATAGAGCAAAGAAATAGTCCATATTGTTGTACCTTTTAATATGGCAATAACTGGGTTTAATTTATTCGAAAAGATGGATAATAAATGCAACAAACGATGGTTTTGTGGACAGGCAGCTCTGTAAACCACTCGCGGTTGACCTCGTAATACACTCGATTATTGTCTATTTATATCACCCCTGGTATTTCTTCTCCATTGATTTAACACTGGGAACACTTATTCAATGCCCATGAGATACTTAGGAAAAATATCCAATGGGAGATTATGTCACAAATGTTAGCCCATTAGTCAATGTGAGGGATGGGAAGAATTCAGAAACCTATTCAATTTTATGGTCAGAGCTCGATCCCATCTCGTCTGAATCGCTACGTAATTCAAGCGGCTTTGCCTTGTGGATTACTACGTGATTTAAACTCGATGCGATACAAGCTCTAACCCTAAGCTCTGTCATTACCTGTCAGTTTGCTAGTGATGGCTGTACCTTTTTGGAATGCTTACCATGTGATACTCGAATGTAACGTCACCGTTAAATGAACCAATAAAGACTACATGAAAAACCATACTTATGATTTACGACAAATTTCACCTACAGAGGTAGAACTATATCAATTATCACATATAGAGCTCTAACTATATCTAAACATATCTGTACACATCACCTATAGATCTTTAACTCGTTCATTTATCTGTATGCATCCATGTAATGTATGACATATATAGAGCTATGATTAGGTTGTTTATTCCAGTTCTAGGGAGGTTGCGTGTTAATTATTTAAACAGTCATTCTCGTGATTAAATGTACCTGACCTGTACAAGGTTAACGTAGTATCGACGGAGAAGGAACCAGCAACTGGGAACCGTTTAACAAGTCCTGGTCCTAGCGGAAGAATCCTCCTAGGATCAGACTAGAAATACAAGACATATCTTAGGACCAAAGACCTTTCCCGTTTAACAAGTGGTGTCCCCCGCAGGGTGTGAAATCTTGTATAATTAATCTCCTAGGACTGAATTCAGTCTTGGGCTAGGACAAAACAGACTGTAAGACAGTTGTGGGATCCCTATGGAAGAGAGTTCCCAAGAACTGCAGGTAGTGCCACATAGTGGGGGTTGTAGAAACCAATTTCATCATTTTCAATTATCAAGGAATCTAACTAAATATTTAAGCTAAAACACTGCCAATTAGTATTACATACCATAATATACATATTGCCTGTAGTTAAAATGATAAGTAAAGTTGTCCTCTGTGAATTTGAATCATCTAAGACACCTATATGGGTGTCCCCCATCTAGGACCCTTTTGGGTATGTGGAGGACAGTTTGTAAGATATGGGTCAAACTTGTTCAACACTTTTTGACAATTTGGCTAAGATCCTTGGCTCAGAGAGTCCCCCGCTAAGATTGTCTTAGTAGTTAAACACAAACTGTCCTAGGACCTGTCTTACAGGAATAACTGTCCTAGGACCTGTCTTACAGGCATCACTCTCCTAGGACCGCATTGTTAAACTCCCCCCAGGTATTACGACTCGCATCTCAGAAGGCGCCCGAGATTATATCAGTTTAATGAGGTAGAGCCCATCCCACGACAGACCATTTACAGCAGATTATTATCATGTAATGCCTGCTATAATCATCCAGGTAAATATTGTGATAATTACTTAGCCTGACCACATAATAGAAACGTCCTAGGAATCACTGATGCTACCATATTGTCTCGTTTACTGCAATTAATCTGACTAACTCTTTTGTACATTGCTCTTCAGGCAGAACGAAATTAGAACTTCTATCTAAAATACCATTCCCCATTATGTATTTTTTCTAAATACTTCATGGGCGTTGAGTACGAGTTCCCGATGTTAGATCTATGAGGAATAAATAGACACATGTTGAATATGTGGATAATACAACATATCTGTATGTGCCGGGTATGTCCATACAGAGTTCCTATAGGTTGACTATGGACACTTTGTATAAGGTGGATAATACAACATACCTGTATATGCCGGGTATGTCCATACAGAGTACCTATAGGTTTACTATGGACACTTTGTATAAGGTGGATAATACAACATATCTGTATATGCCGGGTATGTCCATACAGAGTACCTATAGGTTTACTATGGATACTTTGTATAAGGTGGATAATACAACATATCTGTATATGCCGGGTATGTCCATACAGATTACCTATAGCTTTACTATGGATACTTTGTATTAGGTGGATAATACAACATATCTGTATGTGCCGGGTATGTCCATACAGAGTACATAAAGGTTTACTATGGACACTTTGTATAAGGTGGATAATACAACATATCTGTATGTGCCGGGTATGTCCATACAGAGTTCTTATAAGTTTACTATGGACACTTTGTATTAGGTGGATAATACAACATATCTGTATGCACTGGGTATGTCTATACAGAGTTCTTATAAGTTTACTATGGACACTTTGCATAAGGTGGATAATACAACATATCTGTATGTGCCGGGTATGTCCATACAGAGTTCTTATAAGTTTACTATGGACACTTTGTATTAGGTGGATAATACAACATATCTGTATGCACCGGGTATGTCTATACAGAGTTCTTATAAGTTTACTATGGACACTTTGCAAAAGGTGGATAATACAACATATCTGTAAGTGCCGGGTATGTCCATACAGAGTCCCTATAGGTTTACTATGGACACTTTGTATAAGGTGGATAATACAACATATCTGTATGTGCCGGGTATGTCCATACAGAGTACCTATAGGTTGACTATGGACACTTTGTATAAGGTGGATGATACAACATATCTGTATGTGCCAGGTATGTCCATACAGAGTACCTATAGGTTGACTATGGACACTTTGTATAAGGTGGATAATACAACATATCTGTATGTGCCGGGTATGTCCATACAGAGTACCTATAGGTTGACTATGGACACTTTGTATAAGGTGGATAATACAACATATCTGTATGTGCCGGGTATGTCCATACACAGTACCTATAGGTTTACTATGGACACTTTGTATAAAGTGGATAATACAACATATCTGTATGTGCCGGGTATGTCCATACAGAGTTCCTATAGGTTTACTGTGGACACTTTGTATTAAGTGGATAATACAGCATATCTGTATGTACCGGATATGTCCATACAGAGTTCCTATAGGCTGACTATGGACACCTTATAGGGGACAGAGCCATTGTTAGTTAATGAAGCAGTCACTAAGTGGTCGGGGGACAAAACCTGTATTCTGGCTATTTGTTCTTACGAAAAGCCTTTCAATGTACAATAGCTATGTCTATTATAGGGGACAGAGCCATTGTTAGTTCATAAAACAGTCACTAGGTGGCCAGCAGTATGTCAGGCCCCTTTGGGGGGACAGATCTATTTTCTAGCTCTTTGTTCTTACGAAATTCAACTGCCTTTCAATGTTATACCATGGTTCCTTTGACTCTCTACACCCATCCCAGAGAAGGATGACATATAATAATTAAACCCAAGACCTGATATTTTCCACATGGAACACTTTATATACATATGTGCGCAAGGCTAGAGTTGTGATACTTCCCCATTATCACTCACTTCTTTTCCAACTCCATTAGTGAAGAACACCTACTTTTTCACTTCCGTTAGTGAAGAACACCTACTTTTTCACCTCCATTAGTGAAGAACACCTTCTCGGGGGGGGGGGGGGCGTCATGGCGGCGCCCATGGATCATAGGCTATATGCCGTATATTAGGTGGATAATACATTATCCTACCCCTAATAACAAACCGCCATAGACTTAACATAGGCAAATTTTATGTGGCAGGCCGTGACATAAAGTGTTTTTTATGCTACTAGAGTAATAACAATATTGACCAATCAGAGAGTCAGCTACTATGAAAAAAGTTCTGATGGTCGTTGAGTCAATATTCATCTTTTAGAAATAGATAGACGGGGTAGGATAAATACGAAACCGAACTCGAGTTAGACTTGTCAATGTTTATGCCACTCTGGTCAGGTCTGCTACTCACTAAACTCGGCTAACGCCTCGTGTAGTAATTCACGACCTTCCCATCGTGGCATAAACATTGACAAGGCTGACTCTCGTTCAGTTTCTACTAAGTATGCCCAAAGCTCACATCAGCTCCCAGCAGCTCCCAGCATCTCACAGCAGCTCCCAGCAGCTCACAGCAGCTCACAGCAGCTCCCAGCAGCTCACAGCAGCTCCCAGCAGCTCACAGCAGCTCCCAGCAGCACACAGCAGCTCCCAGCAGCTCCCAGCAGCTCACAGCTCCCAGCAGCTCACAGCAGCTCCCAGCAGCTCCCAGCAGCACACAGCAGCACACAGCAGCTCACAGCAGCTCCCAGCAGCTCCTAGCAGCTCCCAGCAGCACACAGCAGCACACAGCAGCACACAGCAGCTCCCAGCAGCTCCCAGCAGCACACAGCAGCACACAGCAGCACACAGCAGCTCCCAGCAGCTCACAGCAGCACACAGCAGCACACAGCAGCTCCCAGCAGCTCCTAGCAGCTCCCAGCAGCACACAGCAGCACACAGCAGCACACAGCAGCTCCCAGCAGCTCCCAGCAGCACACAGCAGCACACAGCAGCTCCCAGCAGCTCACAGCAGCTCACAGCAGCTCACAGCAGCTCCCAGCAGCTCCCAGCAGCACACAGCAGCACACAGCAGCTCACAGCAGCTCCTAGCAGCTCCCAGCAGCACACAGCAGCACACAGCAGCACACAGCAGCTCCCAGCAGCTCCCAGCAGCACACAGCAGCACACAGCAGCTCCCAGCAGCTCCCAGCAGCTCACAGCAGCTCCCAGCAGCACACAGCAGCTCCCAGCAGCACACAGCAGCACACAGCAGCACACAGCAGCACACAGCAGCTCCCAGCAGCTCCCAGCAGCTCCCAGCAGCTCACAGCAGCTCCCAGCAGCACACAGCAGCACACAGCAGCACACAGCAGCACACAGCAGCACACAGCAGCTCCCAGCAGCACACAGCAGCTCACAGCAGCACACAGCAGCTCGCTCAAGTCGCCACCAACATCCAGCTGAGAACTATACTCTATACTCCTCTCGTGTGCCCTTTTCACGTTCCTGGTCCTACTCTTTCACAATACCACTCTCTATCAGTCCTGTTCACACAGTTCCCAAATGTAGATATCGCGTGATTAGATGACATTAGAGTAGATGCTAGGGAATAATATTGATGCTGTGTGTTTTCACTGCGAGATTAAAGTGCAGGACACAGATTTGACTCGAGCTATCGAGCGCTGTTCCACCGCACCATGGCCCCGCCCGTCATGAACCCGCATGAAAACAGTCTCTGGTAATACACCACGGAGGCGGGTGAGGGCGAACACGCCACACGCCCACACCTCACGCACCGATACATACACAATATTACCATCAATACGATCTGAGTGGCCGTATTCTCTGGGCTGTTATATTCATTGTAAACTGTAAATTCCCTACAGAAATGAATAAGGTATATATATATATATGTAAAAAAAATAATAATGAGGAGTATTGCGTAGCGTCAACTACAAGGAGAATACAGTCACACAGATCGAAATTATGGTAATGTTGTATTTATTACTCACCTTTCGACTAATTATTAGGAAAAAATCTTGTAAATGATGAGAAATTCGACGCAAGTGCCGTGCATTTTTATGTAAATTAATTCCTATAATGCCCTTCAGGTGGCCCAAAAAGCCATATTCTCCTACGGCTTTCCGTAGTCTACTCAGTAGCGATCTGTAGACTTTGTATGGAGACTCGCTTTGGGTGGGTAATAAAGGATCAGATCCAGGCACCAGGTCACAGCACCACACCAGTCTCAGATCCAGGCACCAGGTCACAGCACCACACCAGTCTCAGATCCAGGCACCAGGTCACAGCACCACACCAGTCTCAGATCCAGGCACCAGGTCACAGCACCACACCAGTCTCAGATCCAGGCACCAGGTCACAGCACCACACCAGTCTCAGATCCAGGCACCAGGTCACAGCACCACACCAGTCTCAGATCCAGGCACCAGGTCACAGCACCACACCAGTCTCAGATCCAGGCACCAGGTCACAGCACCACACCAGTCTCAGATCCAGGCACCAGGTCACAGCACCACAAGGTCTCAGATCCAGGCACCAGGTCACAGCACCACACCAGTCTCAGATCCAGGCACCAGGTCACAGCACCACACCAGTCTCAGATCCAGGCACCACACCAGTCTCAGATCCAGGCACCAGGTCACAGCACCACACCAGTCTCAGATCCAGGCACCAGGTCACAGCACCACACCAGTCTCAGATCCAGGCACTACACCAGTCTCAGATCCAGGCACCAGGTCACAGCACCACACCAGTCTCAGATCCAGGCACCAGGTCACAGCACCACACCAGTCTCAGATCCAGGCACTACACCAGTCTCAGATCCAGGCACCAGGTCACAGCACCACACCAGTCTCAGATCCAGGCACCAGGTCACAGCACCACACCAGTCTCAGATCCAGGCACTACACCAGTCTCAGATCCAGGCACCAGGTCACAGCACCACACCAGTCTCAGATCCAGGTCACAGCACCACACCAGTCTCAGATCCAGGCACCAGGTCACAGCACCACACCAGTCTCAGATCCAGGTCACAGCACCACACCAGTCTCAGATCCAGGCACCAGGTCACAGCACCACAAGGTCTCAGATCCAGGCACCAGGTCACAGCACCACACCAGTCTCAGATCCAGGCACCAGGTCACAGCACCACACCAGTCTCAGATCCAGGCACCACACCAGTCTCAGATCCAGGCACCAGGTCACAGCACCACACCAGTCTCAGATCCAGGCACCAGGTCACAGCACCACACCAGTCTCAGATCCAGGCACCAGGTCACAGCACCACACCAGTCTCAGATCCAGGCACCAGGTCACAGCATCACACCAGTCTCAGATCCAGGCACCAGGTCACAGCACCACACCAGTCTCAGATCCAGGCACCAGGTCACAGCACCACACCAGTCTCAGATCCAGGCACCAGGTCACAGCACCACAAGGTCTCAGATCCAGGCACCAGGTCACAGCACCACACCAGTCTCAGATCCAGGCACCAGGTCACAGCACCACACCAGTCTCAGATCCAGGCACCAGGTCACAGCATCACACCAGTCTCAGATCCAGGCACCAGGTCACAGCACCACATCAGTCTCCGATCCAGGCACCAGGTCACAGCACCACAGCAGTCTCAGAGCCAGGCGTCATATCCTGGTAGCTGCACTGGGTGGAACTACAAGTCAAACCTACTTAATTAGTTTATGGTAGAGTACATCCCTATCATGATATTTCCGTCTGGTGATATGCAGTTTTCCTCGCCTATCTCAAAGATCTTCACCTTCACATAACCTTTAAAAACATTGTGTCTGTGGGAAGGTAATGAGGGATGCACCCTCCTCATAACTTATAATAGCATTGTGTGTGTGAGAATGTAGAGAGGGGGGCACCCTCCTCATAACTTATAATAGCATTGTGTCTGTCAGAAGGTAGAAATGGGGGCACCCTTCACATGACTTAAAATAGCATTGTGTCTGTCAGAAGGTAGAAATGGGGGCACCCTCCACATGACTTATAATAGTATTGTGCTTGTGAGAAGGTAGAAATGGGGGCACCCTCCACATGACTTAAAATAGTATTGTGCTTGTGAGAAGGTAGAAATGGGGGCACCCTCCACATGACTTAAAATAGTATTGTGCTTTTGAGAAGGTAGAGAGGGGGGCACCCTCCTCATAACTTATAATAGCATTGTGTCTGTCAGAAGGTAGAAATGGGGGCACCCTTCACATGACTTAAAATAGCATTGTGTCTGTCAGAAGGTAGAAATGGGGGCACCCTCCACATGACTTAAAATAGTATTGTACTTGTGAGAAGGTAGAAATGGGGGCACCCTTCAAATGACTTATAATAGTATTGTGCTTGTGAGAAGGTAGAAATGGGGGCACCCTTCACATGACTTATAATAGTATTGTGTCTGTGAGAATGTAGAGAGGGGGGCACCCTTCACATAACTCTTTGACACGTGGTCCACCACGTCGCCCACGACATCCTGTCTCACAATGTCTCATCCAGGTAGTGTGTCTTCTAACCAACACCACATCAAAGGGGACGTTCCCCTAGGTGTCCCTGACAAATTGCTTTTTTTTTATACAAAGGAAAGAGGCACAATTAACCTATTTACCTACATGTCTATGAGCACTAAACCTTATCAAAACACGAGATCAGAGACAATTATCGAGGCCTTATTATCTAAAGACCTGCGATGCATAATATTTCAGATAATGATCTGAAAAAAATGTCCTACCTTTAACGACAGAATCAAAGGGGAAACACTGATTTATACTTTAGGATCAAATGAATAGTTTAGTTAGGGCAACGTTGATCCTTTACAGGTACCCTGAGGGCAATGAATGTCTCAGGAAAATGGTCCAAATTAACTATTGTGAAGTGTGATTATGGATATAGAGCTAAAAAGCCAATGTGAGGTGACACAGAGTATAACTGGCCGGGCGTTACTCAGGGCTCTATGCTAGGTCAATGTGAGGTGGCACATTGTATAACTGGCCGGGCATTACTCAGCGGTCGATGTTAGGTCAATGTGAGGTGGCACAGAGTATAACTGGCCGGGCATTACTCAGCGGTCGATGTAAGGTCAATGTGAGGTGGCACAGTGTATAACTGGCCGGGCATTACTCAGGGGTCGATGTTAGGTCAATGTGAGGTGGTACAGTGTATAACTGGCCGGGCATTACTCAGGGGTCTATGTTAGGTCAATGTGAGGTGACACAGAGTATAACTGGCCGGGCGTTACTCAGGGGTCTATGCTAGGTCAATGTGAGGTGGCACAGTGTATAACTGGCCGGGCATTACTCAGGGGTCTATGCTAGGTTCCCACTTTGCAATGCTATGTTTCCTGCCGCTTTCTGTGTGGGAAGTCGTCATTAGGACTCCATCCATAGTTCACAAGGCTGGGTAGGTGGGAGACTAGACTGGCTCCAGTCCCTGCATCCTATGCCTACCGTCCTCGCTGCGACTGGTACAATCGGAAATGGTGTTAGATATCCCGGCTACTAGTCAGGATATCTGCTTGGAGAAATTTTGCGTATGCTCCCTCTTTGTTCTATTGCATACAAGATTGGGAGAGGGGGTGGGGGGTACAAAATTTCAGAAATTCTGCGTACGTACTTTATGGATGGCCCCTCTCAATTGGGTCACAGTCAGGAGTGGGTGAGATATATTGCTATGACAGCACAGGCGGCCAGAGAACTGGAGGAGGGGAGATGGGAGAGGTAGGACATATACAGGAGGTTCTGTTCCTACTAGACAAGTCTATGATTCATGAGCCAGTCAGAGAAGGATACATACCTTAATGAACTTTATTCTGATTGTGTTTAATCATTGAATGAATGTTCATAATTTAAGACTTGAGCAAGTCTATATTCATGGGCCAGTCAGAGAAGGATACATACCTTAATGAACTTGATTCTGATTGCGATTAATCATTTAGTGAACGTTCATAACCAGAGACTTGAGCAAGTCTAGAGGGAGACGGACGTGGGCTGACGGTTCTCTGATTGGGTGCTCGCCGGGCGAGTGGGGCGAGCGGGGCGAGCTCATTCTCCCACCCATGATTCACACAAACATGATCATCAAAAAGAGAGAAATTTGGGATACTTCCAGTTGTTTTTAGTCATCATCATGATATGGGATATTGGGAACTGCCGTAAGTGGGCAAATATCTCGGGTACAGTGACAGAGGCCGAGGTGTGCTAAGGACAAGTATAGGGCATATAGCTATAGGGAGCCAATGTGAACCCACTGAAACCACAGATACCCGTTTACAAAACACTATTTCCGGTGGCCAGCAAGAACGAGGCTCAGTGCTAAACCTATGGGGTTTGTGAGGCTAGACTTTTGTTTTTGATCTCTTTTGTTACTTTTGGAGTGTAGTTTACTACTATCGTCTCTGAATAAGTCTGTCTCGAAGCTACGATGACAGTTGTTAAGTTTATCAAAATTATGGATCTAAAAGATTGGAGAATGAGACATATAATCTCGAACCTACATAGTCAAAGTACTGAGCGCCTACATCCGGAAATGGTATTTTGTGACCGGCTATCTATGGTTGAAGCGGGTTTACTTTGGCTCCCTATTGTGTTATGGAGCCGGCCATCCTGCCCCCCGACGCCATCCAAAACACCATGTGGTGGGACCAATTATCAAAGGATTTTTATCAAGAATATTCTTGTAGGCTTCCCATGGAGGAATTTTAGCCTCGTCTCATTATTATCTATATATTATAACAACTGACAACAGTGCCCCCCCCCCCCCCCCTCGACTACAGTGGCGCTAGCTTGCAAGTTCGTGGTGGATTATGGCAGAACTAGCAATCCCTCTGTGACCTATAGATACCTTTTCAGGATCTATTAAACCCACCGATTAATAACACTTTATTAGAATGATATCTCCCGTACCCAACCTTTGCTATAAAATAAACACATTTATGGTTACTGCCAGTGTTCATATAATGCGGCAGTATGTCTACACCATGTGTCAGAGTACAAGGATGCCTGGGCTCATAATGTATTTGATGGCTACATTTATAAAAAAAAAATTAAAAAAATTAAAAAAAGAAAAAACAACAGAAGAGTAGCTTTGTAGGCTGTGGATATTGTCATGTAGCACCTACATCATCTAGTGACAGGTATAAAAACAGAGAGAGTTGTGAAGGGCATTGTTAGGAGGTGCTCCGTGAGTGATGGGGGTCTCCTGCCGTGTAATGGGGCGGGTTTCCGTGCTGCGTTCACCGTCAGGGTCATACCAGGGCCGCCTTCTCCAGCACCACACCGACACCCAGGTTCTATACAACGTCTAGTGTGGACACCAACACTATACGGCATATGGCCTATGATACATGGGCGCCGCCATGACACCCCCGAGTAGGTGTTCTTCACTGAAGGAGGTGAAAAAGTAGGTGTTCTTCACTGAAGGAGGTGTGAAAGAAGTGAGCGATAATTGGGAAGTGTCACAACTCTAGCCTTGCTCACATATATGTATATAAAGTGTTCCATGCGAAAAACCTCATGTTCTGGGTTAAATCAGTATGTCATCCTTCTCTAGGATGGGTGTAGAGGGTCAAGGGAACCATGGCATAACATTGAAAGGCAGTCGCATTTCGTAAGAACAAAGAGCTAGAAATAGATCTGTCCCCCCAAAGGGGCCTGACATACTGCTGGCCACCTAGTGACTGTTTTATGAACTAACAATGGCTCTGTCCCCTATAATAGACATAGCTATCGTACTATGGAAGCGGCTATTCCCTCCCCCCCCCCCCCCTCCCCAATGCCATTTAAAAACACCAGGTGGCGGGACCAATTATCAATGGAATTTTTTCAAAAATATTTTGTGCGGCTTTCAATGTAGGAATTTTAGCCACGTCTCAATATTATCTATAGATTATAACAACTAACAACAGTGGTCCCTCCCCCCCCCCCGACTACAGTGGCGCTATCTTACAATTTCCTGGGGGATGATGGCAGAACTAGCAATCACTCTGTGCCCTAGATTAATAAATATTAATATTACACGCATTCTATTACATTGTAATTTGTATTTTTATCGCTTTTATAAAGTTTTGTTTTGAGTTGTTTAATGGGTTTTTACATATATCATTCCGGAAGAAAATGCCTTGGTAAATCGGAGACTTTCTATATTTCTCATGCCTTGGATTTAAAGAACATTGTGTTTTTCAGCTGCTCTGGTAGCCCCTCGATTTGTATTTTTTTCGTCCACTGTCCAGAGTTTAGGGGGAATTTCACAATTCCTATCAGCAAGATCAGTCGGCTAAGGTTGCAGGGTGGGAGTTTGTCTTGGAGTTTCGTATTACTGATCTGAATCTGTTACATCACTGCCTCTTTCTGATTGAAAGTGCCGCTGACAAAATCACCAATAAGAAGAAAAGAATTCTTCATCAAGATGGTCTTTATGTAGATCTGTAGAGTGGCCGCCACCTCTGTCTCCAGTCTGTCCACAAGAAGAGGGTGGGCAGGTTCAATTCCACACGGTATCTGCCGTACTTCTGTTCTGTGTGTACTCTAAAAGCAGACATATTCAATGGAAATATCCATAGCTGACACATTGGTAAAGAAACTAAGATTTATGTTCATTATTGTTTGAAAAGGATACACAAGAACGGAAATAAGAGAATGGAAAATTGGATTCGTGATTATGAAAAATACACTCTCCAGGCAGTACAACAGGTCTGGTCGGAGAGTAATAGATATGTCTCCGTACTGGGTCAAAGTGACCGCTGTTTTTACCCGACCAGGGACCTGTTTCACTAGTCAGTGACATGTCTAGATGGCGTCTAGATGGTGTGTCTGGTTTCATAAGAAGTAGACATTAGACTTCGTTTTTCCCGTTTTTGCTTGCACTGTTGGTGCCGCTTTTCATGTCTGTGTCACAAAACTAGTGAAACAGGTCCATGATATGTCTAGATTTGTCTAATTTTTATGTTTGGGGTCTGTATTTCCTAAAGGCAGCTACTTGTGGTGTCACGAAATTAGACAAAGCCAATGTCTATATGGTGTCACAGACATGTCACGAGACTAGTGAAACAGGTCCCTGAGCAGTGTAGCTCTGGCAACCAGTGTAGACGTAAATTAGACACCCACGTGAGGCGTTGTAGTTCGGCCGTCATCCTCGAGGTGGCGTGGCAGTGTGGGTGTCTGGTCGCAGAGTGTGGGAGGAAGACGCTCTGTCACCACGCTGGTAGCCTGCACATCTCCAGTCGCCCCTTACGATTGGCGCAGGTACAGTACTCTGCCGTCGCACAGTAGCGAATCATGTTGCTACCCTGTTTACTTAGCAACATACTGACGTTCTATTTTCGCGGTGTTTTTTTTCCCACAATTACCAACCGATAAACTGCACTCTACCCTATATATATATATAACAAATTGCTGCTAGAATGTGACAATTCTAACTAAATACTTGTAGCAGCTACTACCGGCAACCACCACACACCGTTATAACGTCCCCCTACGGGCCCCTACGTTCTGACAGAGCACTGTACCTGCGCTAATCGTAGAGACGCGAGGTGAGTGTTAGATGCGCAGGCTTCCAGCGTGCTCTGTCACAGGAAAGACACTCTACTGGTGTTTTTTTGGGGTTTTTTTTAATGATCATTTATTTACTCGTAACCTTCTCAGTATTACTCAATTTCTAATCGTTTCGATTTAACATTTTGCTTAAAGATAGTCTTAGAGCATTTTGTTTGTGCGCGGGCATCAAGTAAGTTCCATAGCTTGGAGCAGTTCTTGGTTTCAGCAGCAGCAGGTTCCTTTTGGATGATGATCTTGTTGGTCTTGCCGTCAGGTCTGGCTCATTATTTTCATAAGGCTCGTGTGCACTAAGACAGGATTCATACATACACAATATCAACTATTTTCAGATACCCTTTTTTAAATCATTTATTGGACATATCTATACAGTACCGTTAGTTTTGAATTGTGACCAGGGGCCTGTTTCACTAGTCTTGTGACATGTCTGTGACACCATACAGACATTGGGGTTGTCTAGTTTCGTGACAACACAAGTAGCTGCCCTTAGGAAAAGACATAGACCCCAAATATAAGAATTAGACAAATTTAGACCACATCATGGACCTGGGACCTGTTTCACTAGTTTGTGACATGTCTAGATGGCGTCTAGATTGTGTGTCCGTTTTTATAAGAACTAGACATTAGTCTTCGTTTTGTTCGTTCTTGCATGCACTGTTGGTGCCGCTTTTCATGTCTGTCTAACACTTTAGACACCACAGCACTGTTAAGCGTGGCAGTAATTCGGTGTAGACTTACACCAATTATATAGTTCGCCATAAACCTGTACTTTTAACATGCAAAGTGTATTATTACAATGATTTCTGATGATAAATGAGATTATTATGATTCCTTCTAAATAACTAACATTGAATGAACATTTAAGAAACTTATTTCGAAGTTCATGATGATTTGACCTCATTATGGACAGGACTATTTTTCCAGAATCTCCTGCAGGAGATTCTGACACCCCACAGAGACCAAGCTACCTGAACAAACTAACCAGGAAACAAGCAAGCCAAATATTCAAACTCCGCAACAGAATGTACCAAACCAAAGAAAACTTCAAATCTATGTTCCAAACATACGAATGCAGGCGGTGTGGCCTCACCAAGGAGACAACCCAACACATACTAAACCAATGCAAAATATTACACCCCACCGACAAAACTAAAACCTACATAAACCAGATCTTCTCAAACGATATCCAAACCCTAAAACAAGTAGCCACAATAACCAACACAATAGAGGAAAACCTAAAAACCCAAAAAAACACCCAAAACACAACAACCAAAACCCACCGAACCCACCAAACCCAACTAGCACAGCTCGCAAGCAATAATAAAACTTGCTTGAGCGACCCGGAAAACCGGGAGAGTGCACGAGGGAGTGAATAACTCCACTCTCATGAATGAAAAAATGAAAAATGAATGAATGCCAGAATCTCCGGGTAGTTGTTTCCAGGGGCCCTATACGTTTCCTATGGAGACTCCGTAATCGGTGGGTAATAAAGTTTATTGAATGGGTCGGAATTGTAGAATTAAATCAGGAGTAACTTCTATATTAATCGGTGCAGGTTCAATGACTCCTCAATCAACCTGCAGCCTTTCTGCGCAAGCACATTTGCGGCCCTTCCCCTTTTATTATTAAGGATACATTTGCCAAGGTCAATGTCCAAAAAAATCGACAATTTCATACAGGTTCTTACTCCTGTGCCAAATGATGGCAACTACTAATCAGTGGATACTGGTGTTTAACATGCTGAGTGGATGTAATGGCCATTTGTGCGGCAATTTGTAGAAGTTTGTATCCCGCTGTGATGGGGGTTTATGGAGTTTGGAGTGGGTTTGTGCCAGAGCCGGTCTTTGTTTGCTGGGTTCATATCATCTCAAATCTCTGTCCGTGGTTTGTGTTTTGGCAGGAGATCGTTCACTGAACAGCAATTCATTTTGGCGCCTTGAGGACTGTTGTTTATGACCAGTTAATATTAAGAAAGAAATTAATGAGTGTTTGGTCTGTGTCCTCCTTCGCCATGGAGTTAGGAGTGCGCAGTAATGTGAACGAGGCGATAGGCGAGTGAATAATCCGAGGCACTCCAAACAAGATGGTGTACAAGGACTCAGACCAAGCACGAATATGTTTCTGATTTTATCTTAGCCTGGAAATAAGTGTCTGTGTATCACCCGTTGAGTATGAGTTACCATTCTAACAAGCCCGTTGAGAACGAGTTCCTAATGTTAAGCCTATGGACATTTATACCAAGCTAAGATAATGCTAGCGAATAAATACACAATATTAACTGGTTTCAGATACAAGCGGCAGTAATCTCCGAAGACAAGACTTGTAATAATCTCCGAAAGATAGTGAGGTGATTACGAAGAGTATAGTCCCAGGAGATTTCAGTCGGTTCTATCTGAAACCAGTTTATATTGTTTTTATTAACCACGATTCCTTGCTAATAATTACGATGCTCTTCTGAAACTTGACCGATGCGCCTCCTATTGTTAATAATAATATCATTCCTAAATTGGCCACGAGGTTGCAGTCATGTATCCGTTCACCATGTTGGTTTTATGTTGTCATCAGAGAAGGGACTTAATGCTAAAATGTGGGACAAAACAATGTAAGAATTTGCTGATAACTGTAATCGGACCGATTATAGACCGATTATAAGACACTGCCAAAGATGAATTCACCAAACTTGAACTGTAGACACTGTCGATTGCGATCTTGTGATTGTAATATTGTCTGCTGCTGTCATATTGTGTCAAACGCTCTCTAGGGGCCCGTTGACGCTTTGGGAACTATTTCCAGTAATCTCCTACAGGAGGTAACGGGCCTCAGTAATCTCCTGGTAACCAAATACTCACACCCAGTGCTGTACTTATGGAGACTCCGTATTATGTGGTTAATAAAAGACATCCTCATCCTCCACACTTACACATTAACCGCTGTGTGAATGATCAAGTGGATACATACACAATATTGACTGGATTCAGAGACAAGCGGCCGTATGCTCCGAGGAGTTGACGCGTAGTAATATCCGAGCGTATGCGAGGATATTGCGTAGAGTCAACTCCGAGGAGCATACAAACGCTTTTATCTGAAACCAGTCTATATCATATTTATTATCCGCCTTTTCTGCACAAGTGACATGTCGATATCAGTTCATTTTAGTTATGCACTATTTTTTCATACGCACTATTTTGCCGTATGTGCCACCCGGAGCATACAACATATCCGTATGCGCCGGGTATGTCCATACACAATCCCTATGTATTTTCTATGGGCACTTTGTATTCGGTGGATGATAAAAAGACATCCCGATAGGTGTTCTACACCAGCACACTCCTAATATCCATCCACCTTCTCAGAGACTGTCCACACCCTCCAGTAGTAGTTGTCTTGATTTATCTCACCCCTGGTATTTTCCCCCATAGACTTAACATGGGGAACTTGTATCCAATGCCCATTGAGTATTTAGAATAAAATATTCGTCAATGTGAAGGGTGAGATCAATTCAGAAACCTGAGTAATTCACGCAGCTTTGCCTTGTGAATTACTACTCGATTCAATCTCAATGGGATACTATCATGAAACATCACAAAATTTCATAAGATCATTTATATGGCATGAGTTGTCTTCGCGGAATGATATCACAAAGTGGAGCTGAGTGATATATGTAGCGGAAGACAATGAATAGCATATAAACAATCATATGAAATTGAGTGATGTTTAGATTTTATCCTACCTTTTCACATGTTTTTAACTTTATATGTCACCAGTGGCATATAAATATTTTATGCCATAAGGGTGGCATACAGTCACAGCATGTTAAGTCTATGGAGACTTATATGAGGGGTAGGATAATAATCGTGGCATACAGTCAGAGCATGTTAAGTCTATGGAGACTTATATCAGGGGTAGGATACAAGTTCTGACCCTAAACCTGAATAGGTTTCCTCTATATTATGCCTTTGTCGTTTCCTATCAGCACCCCTTAAAGACCTCACCAAAAAGATCTGAGAGATTCGTTTTCCCATATCACATGTTTTTTGGGTTATTTTTGGGGGTTCATTACTGTGTTCGGGGGTAAGATCCTCTGTTGAACAACAGATCTTCCAGTGAACACAAAAGTGGAGCAACAGTTAGATATTCTCATACTAGACAAATGTAAGAATTAAGTGACTGGTGGGAATGAAGGTTTAGACATGATATAGTAATTAAGTGAATGGTGGGAATGAAGGTTCAGACATGATATAGTAATTAAGTGAATGGTGGGAATGAAGGTTTAGACATGATATAGTAATTAAGTGAATGGTGGGAATGAAGTTTTAGACATGATAGTAATTAAGTGAATGGTGGGAATGAAGTTTTAGACATGATAGTAATTAAGTGAATCGTGAGAATGAAGGTTTTGACATGATATAGTAATTTAGTGAATGGTGAGAATGAAGTTTTAGACATGATAGTATTTAAGTGAATCGTGAGAATGAAGGTTTAGACATGATATAGTAATAGGCCTTTTCCCCTAGGCCGGTGTCGCACGTTTTCTCCATAGTTACACCACGGATGAAGCCAAACATACCTGGCAACGTATTCTTTAACATTGGATCACTAAGAGTATTAGTGTAATACATTCATGATACCCATCTACATCATTTCCAGAGACATAATAATGATTGCTTCGTATTCTATGGTATTCCAGCTCAAATCTGGTATGTCATACATGCACATTGCCTCAATATTACTTTAGATATAACATAGATAACATCGGATCACCGAAATTGAGTACACTTTAGTACATTGGCAGGCCTAGCTATAATATTCTTATCTTTCTCCAAGTTAAAACCAAAACAATTATCAACTATAAAGTTTTGATAGTCCAGACTCGTTGATACAATGCCTTTAATTGTTTTAGCAGTCCAATCTGTCCAAAACCAACAGTTCTGTAATCATACAGAGACCCACCGTTCACACTCTAGCTGTGAATGCTGTACATCTCTATATGACTCGGCTGTGTTTGTCCAAGCGGCCTCATAACAAGACGGTGGGCCGTTAGGCGGCGCTGAACGGCAACACCTGTATAAAGTGACTGATGAAAATGAAGGTTTAGATATGATATAGTAATTAAGTGAATGGTGAGAATGAAGGTTTAGACATGATAGTAATTAAGTGAATGGTGAGAATGAAGGTTTAGACATGATAGTAATTAAGTGAAGGGTGAGAATGAAGGTTTAGACATGATAGTAATTAAGTGACTGATGAGAGTGTGAAGAAAACCACATTTTTCAATATTTCCACAAATACTGCAATTGTTGATCACCTTATTGTACCTCTTAGGTTGGGATGATTTTGGCAAAACTTAAAATTCACTCCCTTGGCACTAGAAGGAATCACAATGATTCTCTTTTGTCTGTTGATTGACAATATATAAGAATCACCAGGTGGCGCCGCTGTGACTTGTAGGATGTGCCTCTAAGGTCAGAGACTTGTATCACTCGGTGTGAGGTCCCATGACGGTGGCGCCATCTGTAGTGCTAACTGCACACCAGGATCATACATTGTATTGTAGTTTATTTTGGCCGGAGACTCGAGGGAGGTGCGCCTATATCCATCCAGATCCAGTGGCATCGAAATTATCCATGCATGTTTTTATAGAGTTTAGAAATTATGCTAGACTTTAACCGAATGAATCAATTTACCATCCACTTCATACAAAGAGTCCATAGAAAACACATAGGGAGTGTGTATCACCATACCCGGAGCATACAGATATATCCACCTAATACAAAGAGTCCATAGAAAACACATAGGGATTGTGTATGGACATACCCGGAGCATACAGATATATCTACCTAATACATACACGATATTGACTGGTTTCAGATACAAGAGGCTGTATGCTCCGAGGAGTTGACGCGTAGTAATATCCGAGCGTATGCGAGGATATTGCGTAGAGTTTACTCTGAGGAGCATACAACCGCTTTTATCCGAAACCAGTCTATATTGTATTTATTATCCACTTTTTCTTGACAAGTGGCATGTCGCTATCAGTTTGTTTTAGTTATGCACTATTTTCCCCATCGGACTATTTTTCCGTATGCACCACCCGGAGCATATAACATATCTGTATGCGCCGGGTATGTCCATACACACTCCCTATGTGTTTTCTATGGACATTTTGTATTAGGTGTATTAGGTATCACCATACCTGCAGCATACAGATATATCCACCTAATACAAAGTGTTCACAGAAAACCCATAGGGAGTGTGTATCACCATACCTGGAGCATACTATCGTAAAACTGGATGAGTTTTAGTCTTCGCCACCGTATGCCACGACTGGAGTTTGGCATAGTGATTTCACGAGGCGAAGCCGAGTGAAGTCTGGAGCCAAAACTCCAGGAGTGGCATGCTGTGGCCAAGATTTAAAATGAATCAGGTTTTGATTTTATCCTACCCTGTCTCCTGGATTTTGGAATATTACGTGATAACAATTCTGTATGCCACTAGTGCCATATAAAACTCTGTATGCCAGTCAGCGTGGCATACGGATACTCAGTGTAAAGCCTATGGGATTTTATATTAGGGGTAGGATAAAGATATATCCATCCAATACAAAGTGTCGTGTATCGACATACCCGGAGCATACATATATATTCACCTAATACAAAGTATCCATAGAAAACACATCGGGAGTGTGTATCATCATACCCAGAGCATACGGATATATATACCTAATACAAAGTGTTCACAGAAAACCCATAGGGAGTGTGTATCACAATACCCGGAGCGTACTATCGTAAAGCTGGAGTGGCATGCGGTGGCCAAGACTAAAACGAATCAAGTTTTGATTTTATCCTACCCTGTCTCCTGGATTTTGGAATATTACGTGATAACAATTTTGTATGCCACTAGTGCCATATAAAACTCTGTATGCCAGTCAGCGTGGCATACGGATACTCAGTGTTAAGCCTATGGGATTTTAGATTAGAGGTAGGATAACGATATATCCACCCAATACAAAGTGTCCGTAGAAAACACATGGGCAGCGTGTATCACCATACCCGGAGCATACAGATATATCCACCTAATACAAAGTGTCCGTAGAAAATACATAGGGAGAGTGTATCACCATACCCGGAGTATACAGATATATCAACCTAATACATAGTGTCCATAGAAAACACATAGGGAGTGTGTATTACCATACCCGGAGCATACAGATATATCCACCTAATACAAAGTGTCCATAGAAAACACATAGGGAGTGTGTATCACCATACCCAGAATACACAGGTGTGTTGTATGATCCGGTTTCTGATAAAACGCGCATACGGAAAAATAGTGCGTTCTGTAAAATAATGCTACCTAAGATGAACTAATATTGGTACGCAACTTGTCGGGAAAAGGTGGATAAATACACAATATTACCATGATTTCGATCTGAGTGGCCGTATTCTCCGCATAGTTGACGCGTAGTAATATTCCGAGCGATAGCGAGGAGTATTGCGTAGCGTCAACTACAAGGAGAATACGGCCACACAGATCGAAATTATGGTAATATTGTATTTATTACTCACTTATTTTTAAGTTTAAGCAAAAAATATGATCGTTAGAAAACTTTTAAACGTAATTAATAAGTTATGTTTGGGACTACTTTCATCTCCAAAATCCGTATCCTCCTAGGAGGGTACAGAGCTCCGTATCCTCCTCAGTAGCGATCTGTAATCTCCATAGGCTTAGTATGGAGACTCCGTATCAGGTGGGTAATAATAGATAAGATATAGACTGGTTTCATCTTCATGGGGTGAGAGTGGGGTGAGAGTGGGGTGAGAGTGGGGTGAGAGTGGGGTGAGAGTGGGGTGAGAGTGGGGTGAGAGTGGGGTGAGAGTGGGGTGAGAGTGGGGTGAGAGTGGGGTGAGAGTGGGGTGAGAGTGGGGTGAGAGTGGGGTGAGAGTGGGGTGAGAGTGGGGTGAGAGTGGGGTGAGAGTGGGGTGAGAGTGGGGTGAGAGTGGGGTGAGAGTGGGGAGAGAGTGGGGTGAGAGTGGGGTGAGAGCGGGGTGAGAGCGGGGTGAGAGCGGGGAGAGAGCGGGGTGAGAGCGGGGTGAGAGCGGGGTGAGAGCGGGGTGGGAGCGGGGTGAGAGCGGGGTGAGAGCGGGGTGAGAGTGGGGTGAGAGTGGGGTGAGAGTGGGGTGAGAATGGGGTGAGAGTGGGGTGAGAGTGGGGTGAGAGTGGGGTGAGAGTGGGGTGAGAATGGGGTGAGAGTGGGGAGAGAGTGGGGTGAGAGTGGGGTGAGAGTGAGATCAGGCGGAGTGGCAGTAAATACGGGTTAATCCCGTGAACATGGCATGAACTGCCAGATGGGTAATTCCCAGCTTCACAGGGAATTCTCCACTCGTTATCATTAATAATATTACATCGGTACAAAAAAGGAAATCTATGAAAGTTTAGGGTCAGAGCCCGTATTTATATAGAACGTCCTGACCATGCTGTACAATTCACAGAATGAAATGGTAATTTACGGTTTGTACGGACTGTTCCGTACAAACGGTAAATTACCATCGAGTTCTGTGACTTGTACAAGCATGGTTGGACATTATATATTTACTATATACCCGAAATTTAAAAAAACCATCAATTTCATTTGGCTTAACAGCCAATTTGTTAATAAACATGTATTGCAAGGTGGTCCGTATTTTAGTGTACGGACCAGCGGTCCGTACAGTACTTTTACGGAGCGTATTTACAGTATATATAGGGCATGGGTATATAGTAATCCATCGAGTTTGAATCATATAGTAATTCACAAGGCAGAGCTGTGTGAATGACGTAGCGATTCAAATGTGATGCTATTAGCTTAGACCGTGAACTTGAGTGGGTTTCTGAATTCATCTCACCCTTCACATTGACTAATGGGCTTACACTTGTGACATAATCCCCCATTGAGTATTTTTTCTAAATACTCAAGGGGTGTTGGATACAAGTTCTCAATGTACAGTCGATGGGGAAAAAATGCCAGGGGTGAGATTAAAAACGAGACACTGGTTATCTTATAGCAATGTAAGGCGATTGAAATGCCAGATGAATTTATTGAATGACTTTAACTTGCTAGTCTCTGGGAGTATAAAAATGAAGAGTCAGACCTGGGTTAATATCCAGAAAGAGGAACTCTGTAAGCCAGATTTTATAACGTTTTATAAGTGACTTCATTTAAATCACACAAAAAATCCTCTTAAAACATCAGATGCTGATTATTCTGATTTTTTTTCTTTAATAAGTTTGGTTTTGAGGGTTTTTGTGTGGGGGGGGGGTTTTCATGGAGAAACACAATGTGGAATATAATTCCCTGTATCTGATTTACCGGGCTTGTACGATTGTTGGTTTTGGGAAAACTCTCTCAAACACGGAATTCTCATTTCAACAGAACCGACTCCACGTAGGGACTGATACAAGTATCCCTGTCCATATTCAGGGACATGTTTCACAAACAAGACGAATACCGCCGATTATTGCCCGCCACGGGCCGTATTACCATCCGGGCCCTTTCTAAACGGAACCTGGGAACGTAAACTGAAGTAATTCTTTTCGCGTCGGGAAAACACACATCGGGATCTGGTTAGACTTGCTCAAGTCTTTGATTGTGAACATTCATTAAATGATTAAACACAATAGGAATAAAGTTCATTATAGTATGTATCCTCCTATGACTGGCCCATGAATCAAAGACTTGTCCACTATGAATAGAATCGCCTGTTTATGGATCCAAGCCACCCCCTGTAACCAGTCCCTGTAACCCTATACTTCCTCCTACCCCTCCCCCTTCCCCTCCTCCAGTTCCCCGGTCGCCTGTATTGTCATAGCAATAAATTTAACCTACTCCTGACTGTGACCTGATTAAGATCAAAGTGAGAGGGTATCAATCTCCAATCAGATATCTGACCAGTAGCCATGATATCTGTATGGAGAGTGTTGGAAGTACTGGCGTTAAACAGCGCCAGAAATCGGACACCATTACCGATTGTACCAGTCCCTGTATCCCAGCGAGGAGAGTAGCCATAGGATGCAGGGACTGGAGCCAGTCTAGGATGGGGCCTTTCACTCAGTTCACTGTTTACTGTGTTCAGGACTCGGGACGCCCGCCTCTCGCCGCGCCCTCTGACGGGACGCGCTGGTGGCGCAGGGACACCCACTCTCCCAGCAGATCTTTCGTGGCACTAGCGCTAATCTCTGCCTCAACCCAATGACGTCATACGCTGGTTCCCCCCAGGTACCTTCTAACGACAGGGGGAACCAGCCAACATTTCAGATTCAAAACAAGGCATCTGTCAAAGGTTATGAAATTGAAACAACTTATATATTATGAGCTGGGAAATATTGTAATTGTTAAATAAGCTTCACAGACAATCCAACTGTTTTCTTTTTACCACTTTAAACCACTTTATGATGTGAATCCACAGTTGATTAGACTGCCCCTTCAAGTGAGCACATGTGACATATTGACAAGCAAAACCTTGCAACACATGAGGTGCTTTCCACTGAAGAAAGTGATCCCTATGACAAAGTCTGATTTGAGATAACAAACAACTAAAATGAGTGTATAAAACTTACCATATAGATATGTGCATCTCTATTTACAAGTAACCACAAAAAAATTCCCAAAGCGCTAAGAATTTAGGATATTTAAAAAACACTGTCGTATGGGCCCAAACAGGCAGGTTGGCAGAGATATAAGCGGCCACAGGAAGTAGGGCGCAGGATCTCTGCTGGGAGAGTGAGGGACGCCGTATGGACGCGCAGTAGGTGGCGTATTTACTGAAATCGGATCCCGCGAGATCCCGCGAGACCTGGTAGGTTTCAATCACGTGACCTGCGATTGGCGTCTTTAGAAAATGAAGTGTGTTGAAGTCTAATATGCTGTGTTTGCATTTCCCTTGTGGGTCTATGCACAAATAGCGGTAAGGCGGCTGATTTCTGAGGACATTGCAGAAATAATCTAATCTGGTTTTTACAGGCTTTACGGTTGCCAGCATGAAACGGTAGCAGCGACTACAGCTTCATATATCAATTGATCGCTAATGGTATTATGATAGACCCGTGTACGAAGGTCTTTTTTAGTGACTAGGAGTGTGGATTCCATTCGTCACATTGTGAGAAAATAATATTCATACGTCCCTCCTTACTACGTGACTTGTTTTAAAATGGTGTTTTACAGGTATATGATAATAACAATAATGATGATTATGATAATAATGATAGTAATAATAATAGAAGTAGTAGTAGTAGTAATAATAATAATAATGATAATGATAATGATAATGATAATAATAATAATAATAATAATAATAATAATAATAAGGAGACATAATAAGTTTCATGTTGTTTGCGGTTAGAAATATTCACCTTGTTTGAAGAACGAGGTAAATATTTCCGACCAAAACAACGTGGAACAAATTTCATTCAGGCACATGGGGCCTGTATAATAATCCAGGGCCCTGTTTTTCAGTCATGATATCCTCTTTGTAAAATATCTTACAGCTGTCAGTGTACTATAGATAAGACATCTTTGGGGATCGGCCAACGATTGTCCGTCAAGAGCACTTAGGCTGCAGTCAGGTGTACTATAGATAAGACATCTTTAGGGTCACGTGGTTCCAAATGTCTTCCAAAGTGTCTTAGACCTAAGACATCTATGGACATGTCGTACAGAATGCGCAACTTCACTTCCCGTAGGAAAAAAGCAATGAAATTTCAACACGAGTAAGGTATACATATAACCTATAATCGTACCAAATATGAAGAATCTCGGCCGCACCGTCCCGAAGATATCGGCGTTTGAAGTTCGTCATAGCAATCTCTGCTCTGGTGGCCAGTGTACCCCTGTGCTCAAGTGACTCTAATTTATGCAGTGACCTCGAGTTCACTGGAGGTGGGAGGGTGCAATGGCCAGAGCAGACGTTTGCTATGACGAAGTTCAAACGCCGATATCTTCGAAACGGTGTGGCCCATCTTCTTGATATATGGTACGATTATAAGTTATATGGCTCCCTTACTCGTGTTAAAATTTCATTCCTAGATTCGTATGGGAAGCACGGGAAATCCTCTATATACACACAGTGAGCTTTGATAGAGACTGAGACAGTTCTAGACTTGAGACACTTTTAGCGGCGATCAAGCGCGCCACATTGAGACCGTGTCTATAGCACACCCGCCATTTTGTGTCTTGCAAATTGTCTTCCAATCGTGGAGACATCTTAGGGTATCGTTGGGCGATTATGTCTTGACTGAAAAACAGGGCCCAGGCTCGTACATGAAGACCCTTTTCTGTACCTTGTACAAGGATTATCATATGGTATTTAAGTTCTTTTGCTAAAACAGTGTTAGCCCTCCATAAGGTCTTCCATAACTGTTGAATAGAGTTGACCCACATCGTCCCTAGGTCTCCTTGGTGTACAGTGTGTTGGGGCACTAATTCCAAGGTCGTGGGTTCCAGTCCCGCTGTAGCCACCGTGAGTTAGGTCTGGCGTCCACCTACTACGATGGAAACTTACATCCGCTATGGCACCAATACAAAAAGCAAATATCGGAGACATATCGGGAAGGTGCAAAATTGTAGACATACATGCAAATCCACGTATTGTATTGGGTTTTTATCAGTGCCTAATCGCAGAAATGTGGTCAACTGCCCCGATATTAGGTGACCTTCCGACGCGATTTTGATTTTTTTTTATCGGGAGGTGCATCGTAGACCATTTTGAAGCCATCTCGTAGTAGGTGGACGCCGGGCCTTAGTGTCAGTCTGGGAGGTCTAGGGACCCAGACTGGTCAGGTATAGACCTTAATAGGAATACAGATTCAGGAGTACAAGGTATAACTAAGGTGGGGTTTTTTTCAAGTTTTTTTATTGACCACATAAGTTAGGTTTACATTTCTTTCACATTATGCTTAGGATATTGATGTTGTAGTCAATAAACCGCTTCCTGTCAGCGTTGGATTGTTTCCTTGCTGGTTTTCATCAGTTACCGGAAATATGTTTGGTAACATGCTTACTCTCACTCCATATGATACACATATCTTATATCAAAGTTCTTGATTCACTCTAATATATTCTCTTCTATCAACACATTTATACACTTTTGAGAATACGTTCTCCTGGAACCTTTCGGGTAAGTGGATGTACTTGTCATTAACTAAGTCAGTATTTTCTCGATCAACAGTTTTTTTGTTAAGGATTTGAACTCTTTATAGTTTTCTATTTCTCTAACATATATTGGCAGATTATTCCAGTGCACTCAAGATGAGTCAATTCGAAACTGGATTTATTGAAAAAAGGGAGGGTTTATATAATAACTCTAGGGGGTTGACTTGACCATGATAGTGTTACTATAAGGTGTGAATAATAACATGAATGAATGACTCCAAGGCTTCGTCCTATCACAAGCTTTATTGCTGGTGTTACTGCAATGCACTTCAGACTGATGATAGTACTAAAAGATCAAGGTTATATGCTGGCTCCGTGTTTACCACGTGGGGGCGACTGTGTTGATCGTAACCAAGGGTCACCTCCAGCGGCCTATTACGTAGAGCATAATCAGTTAGGCCAAGGGATAGAGCCTGTGCCGCTTTTCTCCTTCACCCCCAGCAGTGGTAGATTTACTGCTATATCAAAGGCCAGTCCTTCTCATACCATGTCTATGTGGTGTGGTGTACCGCCACCTTTCTCCTTCATTCCCAGTAGTGGTAGATTTACTGCTATATCAAAGGCCAGTCCGTCTCATACCATGTCTATGTGGTGTGGTGTACAGCCACCTTTCTCCTTCACCCCCAGCAGTGGTAGATTTACTGCTATATCAAAGACCAATCCTTCTCATACCATGTCTATGTGGAGTGGGAAGTAAAAGAACTCGCACCTCGGTAAATGTGTAGGGGTGCGGTTTCCACCTAAATTCATTTCATAGATTCAATCACCACCCTTGTGGTGTAAAAGAACCTTGAGAAAGTCTGGTGAGAACCTGCAATGGTTAACTGGACGTTAAATCAAACCAAACAAACCAGCAACAAATTCACATACAGATAATTTTGAACTACAGTGGGGATGTGTGTAGACCTGAACTTTATACCAGTGGTGAGGAGGGTGGTCTGCCCCCCCCCCCCCCCTCCCCCGACCGGCCAGGAGAGTGCTCAGAGATCTCAGCGGGCTGAGTTGGCGGGAGATCTGAGCAGACGACATCAGTGGAGGGTTTACTGACCTTCACCTCACACCAGTTATTGACCTCTACAGCCGCCAACTCACTCCGGACCGCTCACTACTCCTCGTTATCCGCCAGCAGGAGCAAAGTAAACATCTCTAACTATAGACCGTGAGGGGCAAGATGGAAGAGAAAGAGGAGAGAAAGAAAGAGAGGGGAGGAGGGGAGAGAGAGAGCGGAGGGAGAGAGACAGAGAGGGAGGGGGAGGAGAGAGGTAGAGGGAGGAGAGAGGTAGAGAGAGAGGGGAGGGAAGAGAGAGAAAAAGAGAGAAGGGAGAGAGACAGAGCGAGGGGGAGGAGAGAGACGGAGAAAGAGGGAGGAGAAAGAGACAGAGAGGGGGGAGGAGAGAGACGGAGAGAGAGAGAGACAGAAAGAGGGGGGAGAGAGAGGGGAGAGAGAGACAGAGAGAGGGGGAGGGAGAGAGAGGGGAGAGAGAGATAGAGCGAGGGGGAGAGAGAGGGGGAAGAGAGAGACAGAGAGAGGGGGAGGGAGAGAGGGAAAGAGAGACAGATAGAGGGGGGAGAGAGAGGGGAGAGAGAGACAGAAAGAGGGGGGAGAGAGAGGGGAGAGAGAGACAGAAAGAGGGGGGACAGAGAGGGGGACAGAGAGACAGAGCAAGGGGGGAGGAGAGAGAGAAAGGCGAGAGAGAGGGGGAGGAGAGAGATAGAGAGAGGGGAGGAGAGAGGGGGGAAAGAGACAGGGAGAGGAGAGAGAGGGGAGAGAGAGACGGAGAGAGAGAGAGAGAGAGAGGGGAGGGAGGAGAGAGACAAAGAGAGTGGGGAGAGATAGAGAGAGAGAGAGAGAGGTGGGGAGGGAGACAGACAGAGAAAAGGCACTCAAACATCATAAAAAGGGAAAAGGTAAAGTGCGAAACGCAGAGACAATTAAAAAAGGTCTGGAGTAAATTACTGATGGTGTTAAAGAAGTGAAATAGAGAGATCCTCTTTTAAGGTCAAGAGAGTGCGTGGGAATGAATGAATTATTTCACGTGAAATTGCAATAGCCTCTCTGAAAGGAAAGGCTCTTCATTCCTCTTCTATACATTCAGTGACTTGTAAACTTCTTATTTGGAGTTTTGTGATTTGTCAGTCTTGAATAGCTGACAGATGGCTTCCTATTTCACCGACATCATATAATTTCACAAAGCAGTTACTCCCCTGTCATTGTGCATCGTGTAAGGCGAATATAAATCTCAGTACCTCGTGCCATGTTCCACCTCCTTACGCCTACATTATGTATTCTTAGCCACGACTTTTTTTGCCATCTCTGTTCTCACACACCGATAACTAAATCGTCAATTACACACATTTACCTGCAGAAATACGTCATAAGAAGATGACTTTCTCCTCGCAGATTTTGTGATACAAGCTACTTAGGATGTGACGCCATTTATTGTTTCACCTCAAACAAAACACAATTAAACGCCCACTTTTATTTGTCAAATATAAAGAGAGAAACGTATTGTACAACAGCCGAGTAAATTACATTTGGACGTATATGCTCTAAACTGTGTAGAGCATGTGTACTGTTATATTAGGTACGGACTGCTATGCCCCAAACTCAGGTAGACTGTGTTTGGATATTAAGTTAAAGCTGCACTGAAATAACTAAAGGTTAGAGTGGTCACACTTTGAGTTTGCTGCAAAAAGATAACTCTTCATCATCTACGTGCTAACACTGTGACATTGAGAAAGGAGCAGAGGGTGCAAATAAGAATTTGTGGTGTTTTTCAGGCAGGAAATTCGGTTTGGTTCATTATCTGTTAGATTGATACTGCGTTTTGGACTCTGTGAGAATGTAGGAAGGTAAAGGTGTATGTTAACGTTGTTTAGCGTTATGATACCTTCGCAAAACTGGATGAGGTTTAATCTTGGCCACCGTATTCCACGACTGGAGTTTGGCAAAGTGACCAGTGTCCGGAACCAAAACTTCAGGAGTGGAATACGGTGGCCAAGATTAAAATGAATCAGGTTTTGATTTTATCCTACCCTATCTCCTCGATTTTGGAATAATACGTGATAACAATGTGGTATGCCACTAGTGGCATATAAAAATCTGTATGTGTGGCATACGGAAACCCAATGTTAAGCCTATGCGATTTTATATTGGGGGTAGGATAATAAAGAAGAAACCAACAAGTTTTGGTCAAAGTCATCGCTCTCCATGAGTTTGATGCAGAGTGATATGAACGAGGCGACAGCCGTGTGAATATCAGTAGCATTCAAACGAGTTGGAGAATGACTTCTTTAATCAAAACGAGTTGTTTTCTGTATTCATCTTATCCCTGTACACACTAAAAGAATGAACAACACACAGGATATAGACTATGGCGAACAAACTGGAATACTCGTAGGGGCATGGAGAACGAGATCCTAATGCTAAGTCTATGGGATGAAAATACCAGGGTTGAGATAAAGTCAATAAACTCCCACTGCCGTTTTAACGTATTCCTGTCAGTGTCCGCGCTATGTTTGATCTGTGTATTTGATATCTTGTCTGTCTCCGAATCAACATTGCAAAGTTTTATTCACTGGCAAACCACGTATCATGCTGGCAAAATCACGCTTTCCCAAGCACTTAGAAATAGATTTTTCAAGTGATTTTAAACAATTATGTTTGACGTCTTAGAGCATGAGCAGGCAGAAGGGAGTCGAACCTAGAGGATGGATAGGACTTTCTCACGGCTATTGGTCTCTCTTAGGCCCGGCGTCCACCTACTACGATAGAATCGTAGTCCTCCCGATATGGCACCGATACAAAATGTCAAAATCGGTGCCATATCGGGAAGGTGCAAAATCGTAGACATATCTTCTAGACAAGCCAATCCATTGTAATGGGGTTTTATCGGTGTCTAATCGCAGAAATGTGGTCAACTGCCCCGATATTAGGTGACCTTCTGACACAATTTTGATTTTCTATCGGGAGGTGCATCGTAGACCATATCGGAGCCATACCGTAGTAGGTGGACGCTGGGCCTAAGACTCTGCCTAGACTGGCTTCAGTCCCTGTCTCCTATAAACCCCAATGCACATCTACTGATTCAGGATTGAACGATTAGTTCCTAAATCGTATAGGAGTTGGTGAACTTTTCACAGGCAAATTACGTAACCCCTTGGCCGTGTCACCCACCCATTGAAAGGCCATTTACCAACATTCCGTTGAGGCCAACTGGATTTATCAACATGTTGATAAACTTTTGCTGACCGATTTAGGAACATTGAACGGCAACTCGTCGGCGACAAAAGAACATCTCAAGGGAGCGGGGTCAATAATCATTGGCTGACTCTTGCCTAGCTGCCCCAAATCTACTGACTAGGGCCGACTCCGTTAGGATGCCTTATCTGAGACGAAAGTCGGTCGGTGGTGGCCAACGGCTGCACGTCGGTATCTAAAGATCGGTGAGGGTACTGTGTATGCCTTGTTTCTGCTGCATTTAACAGGTCCATATCGACAGAACTGTCCTCCAAATACAATGACCATCACCGATTTCAAACCCCTTTGATTCTGTCGGTAATTGATCTGCATAATCTATGCACAATTAATCGGTGAACACTTCTCTGAATGTGTCCATTCACTGATTTGGCGTTGGTGGTTCCCGACTGCAGATCGGTGGCGAATAGTCAGCCAGTGGGAAATGGCTTTATACCTACCCCTCCACCTACCCAACCAATTATGTTACAAAGGGGATTATGTTCCTAAGATTCGTCAATGTGAAGGGTGAGATGAATTCAGAAACCTATTCAAGTTTATAGTCTGAGCTCTATCTAATATGAGCTCTGGCCCTAAATTTCCATCGGTTTCCCCCATAGTGCGGGGAGGTCAGGGAAAAATGTGGAAATATTTTCATGTGGATTTTTCTGCATCAGAGAGATCAGGGAAACTTGAATAATATATCTTTGTCGGCCATGGAATGGGGCTGAGGGTCTGGGGGAGGTTCAAACCACTTTTTTTATTGGCGTAAATGAGGCTAAACTAATATTATCTTAGTTTGACACAAGGGAATGTAATTACATATACTGAATATAAAAAAAGTGGATTTCCACGGAAAAAGGAAAACTGGCATTTCTGTATAATAGTTCCAAATTCTATGAAATACTACCCGTTACTGAGAATGACGGATCGATAATGTTGGGGCGCACCGTTAGGCTGTGCATTTTCTTGATTTTCAGGTATATTTTATAAGTTAATGTACTTTAATACTGAGCCCGTCAGTGGAGGTGCGGAGGTGTTCAGATTCATCCGGGACCACTCTCTGACGGCAGCGCAGGGCCCTGGGGCACGCCTCCTGAACGTCACACCTCTACACACTGTGCTCGCTCGATGCCACATTTAGGTTCTTGATCCCTGTCTTTCTGAGATCGTCGGTCCGTTCCACTTGTGTTGCCAACCGTGACCAGACTGTCTCCAGCACTGTAGCACCACCCCTAGACTTGCTCAAGTCTTTGATCATGAACATTCATTAAATGATTAAACACAATCAGAATAAAGTTCATTTTAGTATGTATCCTCCTATGACTGGCCCATGAATCAAAGACTTGTCCACTCTGACCAGAATCTCCTGTTTATGGCCCCAAGCCGCTCCCTGTAACCCTATACCTCCTCCTCCTAACCCTCCCCCCTCCCCTCCTCCAGTTCCCTGGCCCCATGTGTTATCATAGCAATAAATTTCGCCTGCTCCTGACTGTGACCTGATTGAGATCAAAGTGAGAGGGTATCAATCTCCCAGCGGATATCCTGCCCAGTAGCCAGGATATCTTTATCGAAATACTGGCGCTAAACAGCACCAGAAATCCAACACCATTACCGATTGTACCAGTCCCTGCATCCCAGCGAGGAGGGTATCAATAGTATGCAGGGACTGGAGCCAGTCTACACCCCCCCCCCTTCTGCACCACCACCTCCACCACCACCTCCCCCCTCCCCCTCCTACTGCCCCACCACCACCACCGACTCAGTACACATCCCAGCACATGCAGTAGACTGGCTCCAGTCCCTGCATCCTTTGGCTACCCCTCCACCCACCTCACCCCTCACTGTGGGTTTAACTCCTGGGCCTGTCAAGACTTGCTCAAGTCTTTTATTATAAACAGTCATTAAATAATTGAAGAAAATCAGAATAAAGTTAATTATAACATCCTCCCCTGACTGGTCCATGAAACCCTGTATCCTAGCCAGGAGGGGTGAGGTAGGTGGAGGGGTAGTCAAAGGGTGCAGGGACTGCAGCCAGTCATGGGTCTGTCAGGCGTTAGCTGAAATCCACATGTTGCAAAGTAGTTTTAATTCTTGATACTGTCCATACTCAAAGACTTGACAAGTCTACGTACGCAGCACGGTGAGGCGGGCAGGGCGCCACCAGAGGCGCCACCAGTGTGCGGCCTTCACGCTGGTCTCCCGCTGGAGGTCGCTGGCTGCGTGTGCCCCCTACCGCCATCACTGTCTCCAGTCCAGGAGTATCTCTACCAAGAGGAGGGTTACCGGGCCAGGAGGACTACCTGTCACTCTCCATCCGTTACTCTCTGCCCGTCACTCTCCGCCCGTCACACTCCACACGTCACTCTCCACCCGTCACTCTCCACCCATCACTCTCCCCTGTCACTCTCCACCCATCACTCTCTGCCCATAACTCTCCACCCGTCACTCTCCGCCCGTCACTCTCCACCCGTCACTCTCCAACCGTCACTCTCCGCCCATCACTCTCCACCCGTCACTCTCCGCTCATCACTCTCCACCCGTCACACTCTGCCTGTCACTCTCCGCCCGTCACACTCCACCCGTTACTCTCCACCCGTCACTCTCCGCCCGTTACTCTCCACCCATCACTCTCCCCTGTCACTCTCCGCCCGTCACTCTCTGCCCATAACTCTCCGCCCATAACTCTCCGCCCGTCACTCTCCGCCCGTCACTCTTTGCCTGTCACTCTCCGCCCATCACTCTCCACCCGTCACTCTCCACCCGTCACCCTCCACCCGTCACTCTCCACCCGTCACTCTCCACCCGTCACTCTCCACCCGTCACTCTCCACCCGTCACTCTCCACCCATCATTCTCTGCCCGTCACTCTCCACCCCTCATTTTCCACCCATCACTCTCCGCCCATCACTCTCCACCCGTCACTCTCCGCCCGTCACTCTCCGCCCATCACTCTCCCCTGTCACTTTCCACCCGTCACTCTTTGCCCGTCACTCTCTGCCCGTCACTCTCCGCCCATAACTCTCCACCCATCACTCTCCCCCCGTCACTCTCCACTCGTAGGGAGTCACGCCGCTGATTGATGACCCTCCTGGACCTCGTCTCACCTGCGTCTTGTTGTTGTTACCTGCAGAACTGGGGGAGCCTCCCCCTGGACGTTACCACGGCCACCGCCCCTTCTCCACGACCTTAGGGCCCCGGGACACTACGGCCCGGGACACTACGGCCCGAGATATGGAGCCGTGCACACAACACACTGCCACCACGTCCAGTTCCACCAGGCCCAAGGTAAGCCGCCTCTACGTATATCTGTAAACATTGTTCTCTTTCAGAGGTGTAATGACCCGCGGCCGTATTCATATGAACAAAGCACGGCGCTATGGTCGAATTTCTAATAATATACTAGATATGTATTTCCTGATAATTACTTGAAAGGTGAGTAATAAATACAACATTACCATGATTTCGATCTGTGTGGCCGTATTCTCCGCGTAGTTGACACTACGTAACACTCATTGCTATCGCTCGGAGTTTTAATACGCGTCAACTACGCAGAGAATATGGCCACTCAGATCGAAATCATGGTAATATTGTATATATATCACTAACACTGCACGAAAACCACTATTTTATTCATATATACGCCATCGCGGATGTGCATCTATCGGCTGAATATTGACTTGTTTTCATATATATGTATATATATACGCCCAGGCCTTATATACGGACGCTTCTTGGCTGTATTTCACACCCAGCGTATATGAGAGGAAATATCCTCTCCCCCCGCCGCCTCCGCCCCTTTGTGTTGGTAGAAGTCCAGGTGTCCTCAGTTGGAAGCCGTCCCCCCGCCCCACCTCCCCCACCTCCCCCCGCCCGCTCTCAGTGAAGTCCTCTTCACTGGATGCTTATATATACGCCTACAGATGAGGTGTATATATACACGGGGAATAGGACGACCTTATATACGCAAAATACCTACTTATATAGGCCGGGTGCATTCACATGTAAAATGGTGGTTTTCGTGCAGTGTAACATACTTTATTGAAAAAGTGTGGGTCCTGTTCCCTCAGTGAAGTTTGTGCCAGAGAGGCTATATGAGGTAAGCCTTGTAAAACACGTGCTGAAAGTAATTAACTCAGATCGAGCCCATGATGTTTCTTCACAGACACAGGAACTGAGTAGCTTCCAATACAGTGTAAAAGTTGTGGCCCTGTCTTAACCATTTCAGATTTATTTTTTGTAGTAATCAAATATATAAAAATCATGAATATATATCACATTTTCTTTTCGTGTTGGTCTTGAATGTGCCCACAAGGTGGCATGGTGGTCAACATGTTCACTTGACTGGAGCTTGGACACAGGCAGTCATTGGTCAGTCGATACTGGATTCTAATTGGTCAGTTCGTGAGCCAATGATTGCGCAGTAGGGCAGGGATTACTGTTTGTACCGACCCCTCCTTTCTGTGTATAAGTGGGTGTTTAATATGTGAATAAAACAATCTCTTCTAGACCTTGTAATTCTACCTCATGTATTCCAGTTTACTACTGCTTAAGTTTCTGATTCGGATTATTGTAGCACCAGAACGTTTACAACAGTTAGATATCAGGTCAGTATTTGACCAGCAGCTGTGTCATTCTGTGGTCTCAGACTAAAGGAGAAACCAACACGTTTTGGTCAGAGTCGTCATTCTCAACAAGCTTGATGCAGAGTGATATGAACGAGGCGACAGCGGAGTCAATATCACGTAGCATTCAAATGAGTTGGAGAACAACAACTTTGATCAAAACAAGTTGCTTTCTGTATTTATCTCACCCCTGTACACACTAATAGAATGTACAATACACAGGATATAGACCATGGGGAACGGACTGCAATACTCGTAGAGGCATGAAGAACGAGTTCCCAATGTTAAACCTATGGGACAAAAATACCAATGGTGAGATAAATATGTGAGAGATGAGAAATGATCCACGTAGATTCACGTCACCCTCCTTACACCCTGAAAACACCAGCCGAGAGTGTCAGCACCCAACCCCGAACAAAACCACCGAGAGAAATCCACATAAATTCACAACACCTTCTGTACACCCTGAAAACAACAGCCGAGAATGTCAGCACCCAACCCCGAACAAAACCACCGAGAGAAATCCACGTAGATTCACATCACCCTCCCTACACCCTGACATACGCCAGCCGAAAGTGTCAGCACCCAACCCTGAACAAAACCACCGAGACAAATCCACGTAGATTCACAACACCCTCTGTACACCCTGACGTACACCAGCCGAGAATGTCAGAACCCAACCCCAGACAAAACCACCGAGACAAATCCACGTAGATTCACATCACCCTCTGTACACCCTGACATACACCAGCCGAGAATGTCAGCACCCAACCCCATACAAAACCACCGAGACAAATCCACGTAGATTCACAACACCCTCTGTACACCCTGAGACGCACACACCAGCCGAGAATGTCAGCACCCAACCCCATACAAAACCACCGAGAGAAATCCACGTAGATTCACATCACCCTCCCTACACCCTGACATACGCCAGCCGAAAGTGTCAGCACCCAACCCTGAACAAAACCACCGAGACAAATCCACGTAGATTCACAACACCCTCTGTACACCCTGACATACACCAGCCGAGAATGTCAGCACCCAACCCCAGACAAAACCACCGAGACAAATCCACGTAGATTCACAACACCCTCTGTACACCCTGACATACACCAGCCGAGAGTGTCAGCACCCAACCCCGAACAAAACCACCGAGACAAATCCACGTAGATTCACATCACCCTCTGTACACCCTGACATACACCAGCCGAGAATGTCAGCACCCAACCCCAGACAAAACCACCGAGACAAATCCACGTAGATTCACAACACCCTCTGTACACCGTGAAACACACCAGCCGAGAATGTCAGCACCCAACCCCGAACAAAACCTCCGAGACAAATCCACGTAGATTCACAACACCCTCTGTACACCCTGACATACAACAGCCGAGAGTGTCAGCACCCAACCCCAGACAAAACCACCGAGACAAATCCACGTAGATTCACAACACCCTCTGTACACCCTGAGACGCACACACCAGCCGAGAGTGTCAGCACCCAACCCCAGACAAAACAGAGCGGCAAGAAACATTCAAAAAGAAATTAAATGGAAAGGTCTTTGAAGGCAAAGAGCAGGAAATAGTTTTCCGTTTACTTTGTCAATCACTTAAAGATATGGGAATGCGTCGGCTTTAGAGAAGAAAGTGGAGAGGAAAAATAAGCTAGTCAGTAAAAAGTCATTGAGTGGCTGAGAGAACGTTGGGCCACGAGGGACGGGGGTCGGGGGTCGGGGCACTCTCCTAGCGGAGATTCTGCGCCCCTGTGCCCGCTTATATCTCTGTCGTTGTCAAAGTGGTTGTTCTCAAACTAATTTGAATGCTACGTGATATTCACTCGGCTGTCACCTCATTCATATCACTCTGCATCAAACTCATGGGGAATGAAGAATTAACCACAACTTGTCAGTTTCTTATTTATTACCTACGAACAGAGGATGATTGGATGGCGGAAGACAGAGACTTTTTTCTTTCTTTTAATCATTTATCTATGCTCAGCATGAACATATGTTGGGTTTAATGCACGGCCAGTACCGTGTTACATTGTAAACTAACATGTAAAGAATATGATTAACAGTACCAAAAAATAACTTAAGGCGCAGCCACATATCATAGAGCTTGTTAAAGACAAATGTGGGTAGGTATCGCAGCGTCCCCTGTGTCTACTAAATCTAACACTGGTGCTGCCATCTAGTTTCATGAAAATATTGCAGTTTCACATAGACACAAAAAGATAAGCACTTACCTTCTTCAGATGGCTTTCACATAGAAATCAGCATGGTGACATAGTATTTTTTTTAGTATTTCTCATTTGTACATTTTCCCAACTATCATAATCCAGAATTATTTGAAGATAGTAATAGAATATCATTGTCATCTAGCCACGAACTCAAAATATTGCAGTTTCCCTTAGACACCAATAGTTAGGCACTTTTTAGATGGCCTTGCCATAGAAGTTAGCATGGTGACATGCCATTTTTTTGCATTTTCTTTTTGCTGATATATGAGACTTATATTTATTTGCAAAAAAAAACAATAGAATTTAGAAATCACCCAACTACCAGCATCTGTCTTTAAGTATCAGCACAGTAATACTAAATGAACATGAACAGCGTGATAGAGAAGAACAAGGAGAACATAAGAAGGAGCTGGGAGGATATTAGACTTGCTGAAGTCTTTGATTATGAACATTCAATATATATACTCAAACTAGATAAATTACAATATATACCCTTCCTCTGATAGGTCCAGGAATCATATACTGTATACCAGCAGGGGAGGTTAGGGTAAGTGGAGGTGTAACCATAGGATGCAGGGACTGGAGCCAGTCAAGAGAACATATATAAGCCGTGAGGATGGAGGGAGCTGGCAATGGGAGGTATGGGAGGCACATTGTCAGAAATATAAATATATTTTCGGCGGCAATTAGGAAAGAGATTAAGGAATTAGTCAGCAGCTAAGGTTTCAGGAGGGCAATAAAATGGAGAAAGAAATGTAGTTTACAAATGAAGGCAATTGGTGCAAGCGATTGTTTGAGGGCTGAAATCTTCATACAAAAAGAGAAGGAGTAGAGGTAGTGGGACTGTTAATTTGGCCCCATTTGTTAAGGTCATAGACTGTATGTGAGGCCATACATTTTCTGACTTTATTCTGACTTCTTTTCTTCTTTTTTTTCAAATTCTTTTATTGGTCTTGAAGGTAGAGTAGTCTCTCAGATATGTCTATTTCCATCTGGTCCCACTGGCCTGGTAGATTATTCTGGCATTTCTTTACCAGTTTACAAACATGGCTGCTTCATATAGACTTAAAGGCAAATGCGGGTAAGTATCGCAGTGCCCTCTATATCTACATTAAAAACTAAATTTTACATAGGTGCTGCCATCTGGTTTCATAGAAATATTGCAGTTTCCCATAGACACCAATACTTAAGCACTTACATTCTTCAGATGGCCTCCCCACAGAAGTTAGCATGGTGATATTGTATCTTTTCAGCATTTCTCATTTGTATATGTTCCCAACAATCAGAATCCAGAATTATTTGAAGATAGCAATAGAACATCAGTGTCATTTAGCTAGAAGTCAAAATATTGCAGTTTCCCATCGACACCTATAGTTAAGCACTTTTCTTTTCAGATGGCCTTCCCATAGAAGTTAGCATGGTGACATGCTTTTTTTCGCATTTTCTATTTGCTGATATATGAAACTTATATTATCCAGAGTTATTTGCAAAAATCAATAGAATTTAGAAATCACCCAACTACCAGCATTTGTCTTTAAACCAAATGGGCCAGTGGTAGGGATGAGGGAGAGAAGCATATTGTGGTCTACATATCTCTCTCTGTGCTCTATACCTGACGGAATGCTGACCATGGACCCCCCCCCCCCCCCCCCCCCCACACACACACACACACACACACGTACACAGTGACTGCGCATGTCAGACATACAAAACACAAGCCACTCTCCTAGCAGAGATCCTGCGCTCTACTTCCCGCTTGTATCTCTGCACTGACCTCCCTGTGTGGGACAAAATCTGCTGGGAGAGTGACCAACGGCGGTCCATCAACATTGTAGAAACATGCCTGTCAGAAGAAGCAAGAATCAGAAAGATTACACCACACTCATGCCTCACTCTACACAATCACACAGGCATATCTCACATCACACATTAGGGGGTCTGTGGAATAACTTATGCCTAAGAGAGTACAGGGCACAAGCAGACCTCGTATGAGGATTATCATTTTGTTATATTCAAGCCCATTTTCTAAGACAGGCTTAGTCAATGAAGTACCGCTACATTCTTGTGTGTTCTCTCTGAGAAGAGTGAATCCTTGGATCCTCATATTGCTGGGTTTTCCGAACCCTCTCGGTGGTTAGGTGAGTCCAGTACTCCGGTATCTGGAATAGCCTACCCAACTTTACTTGGCACACCTGTGCCAAGGTACTGTACTTTGGTAATGATCTAACCGGGATCACTTCGGGAAGTTGGTAATAAACATCCAATGTTTATTAAACTTGTGGAGTCTGGTTGTGTGTAAATAGGTTTGTCCAAACATTCCGAAAATACCGAACCGACCTATGTAATTGTGTATAGGGTGGCATATCGCGGGGAAGGGAGTATACAATCTTTCCAAGCATAGGCTTTACTCCATAAGGCCACATCCAGCGACAGCTACATTGTGTTGAAGTTGCTTGAATAAAGTTGATCCCTGGGTCTTATTGGCAGTCAGATTGTTGGCGACATTTACCTCTAAAAAAGAACAGAATCTCATGAGATTTTGAACACTGTGAGGTACATAAATCTCACTCTGTGAATTCCACTTAACAAGGAACAGAATCTCATGAGATTTTGAATGAGATTTTGAACCCTGTGAGGTACATAAATCTCACCGTGTGAATCCCACTTAACAAGGAACAGAATCTCATGAGATTTTGAACCCTGTGAGGTAGATAAATCTCACTCTGTGAATCCCACTTAACAAGGAACAGAACCTCATGAGATTTTGAACCCTGTGAGGTATATAAATCTCACCGTGTGAATCCCACTTAATAAGGAACAGAATCTCATGAGATGTTGAGCCCTTTGAGGTTCATAAATCTCACCGTGTGGATCCCACTTAACAAGGAACAGAATTGCATGGGATTTTGAACCCTGTGAGGTACATGAATCTCACTGTGTGAATCCCACTTAACAAGGAACAGAATCCGATGAGATGTTGAACCCTGTGAGGTACATAAATCTCACCGTGTGAATCCCACTTAACAAGGAACAGAATCCGATGAGATTTTGAACCCTGTGGGGTTCATAAATCTCAGCGTGTGAATCCCACTTAACAATGAACAGAATTGCATGAGATTTTGAACCCTGTGGGGTTCATAAATCTCACCGTGTGAATCCCACTTGACAAGGGACAGAATCTCATGAGATTTTGAACCCTGTGAGGCACATAAATCTCACCGTGTAAATCCCACTTAACAAGGAACAGAATCTCATGAGATTTTGACCCCTGTGAGGTACATAAATCTCACCTTGTGATTCCCACTTAACAAGGAGCGGAATCTCATGAGATTTTGAATGAGATTTTGAACCCTGTGAGGTACATAAATCTCTCCATGTGAATCCCACTTAACAAGGAACAGAATCTCATGAGATTTTGAATGAGATTTTGAACCCTGTGAAGTACATAAATCTCTCCAGGTGAATCCCACTTAACAAGGAACAGAATCTCATGAGATGTTGAGCCCTTTGAGGTCCATAAATCTCACCGTGTGAATCCCACTTAACAAGGAGCATAATCTCATGAGATTTTGAACCCTGTGAGGTACATAAATCTCACCTTGTGAATCCCACTTAACAAGGAACAGAATCTCATGAGATTTTGAATGAGATTTTGAACTCTGTGAGGTACATAAATCTCTCCATGTGAATCCCACTTAACAAAGAACAGAATCTCATGAGATTTTGAACCCTGTGAGGTACATAAATCTCCCATGTGAATCCCACTTAACAAGGAACAGAATCCGATGAGATTTTGAAACCTGTGAGGTACATTAATCTCACCATGTAAATCCCACTTAACAAGGAACAGAATCTCATGAGATTTTGAACCCTGTGAGGTACATAAATCTCACTGTGTGAATCCCACTTAACAAGGAACAGAATCTCATGAGATTCTGAACCCTATGAGGTACATAAATCTCACTGTGTGAATCCCACTTAACAAGGAACAGAATCTCATGAGATTTTGAACCCTGTGAGGTACATAAATCTCACCGTGTGAATCCCACTTAACAAGGAACAGAATCTCATGAGATTTTGAACCCTGTGAGGTACATAAATCTCTCTGTGTGAATTCCACTTAACAAGGAACAGAATCTCATGAGATTTTGAACCCTGTGAGGTACATAAATCTCTCCGTGTGAATGCCACTTAACAAGGAACAGAATCTCATGAGATTTTGAACCCTGTGAGGTACATAAATCTCACCGTGTGAATCCCACTTAACGCGCTCGTTCATATATCGTCATATCTGCAAAGCGTCTTGACTTTTTTACGGTTGGCAGAAGGCGAGGCGTTGATATACACCTGAACACTCTGTTTGTATACGTTCACTCAGTCTGAAGTATCGGCCTACTTTTACCTGCCCACCACACTCCACTTTTACCTGCCCACCACACTCCACTTTTACCTGCCCACCACACTCTACCTTTACCTGCCCACCACACTCTCGTGCAGAACTTCACATGTAAATGGTCCTCACATAAAGCCTCCCGAAATGTAGAAAAGATTATTTTTATCGCATGGAGTAAATACAGCAGCATTTCTCAGTATTCTATTAAGGATATACTGTTTGTTGTACTCTTATTTAGAAGTACCAAGCTAATTATATGGCCGCTGGAGCCCACGGAAAACAGGGTTTCTATATCCTAGAGGAAACTCCAGCTTAAATAAAAGCTTTGAAAAAAACAAAAACATTTTGAAGAACTGGCTACAGACTTAACCACCTTAGTTTTCAAGACAAGGTTAAAATCCCATTACTAGAGCGCTGTTTCCATTGTAGACGGAAAACCCAGGTTTTGGTGAAGCCCCAAAGAGTTTGCAGACAACTGATATTTTTGTAGACAGTAAAATTAAATCGACTGCGACCCCAAATTAAACGTCAGGCGGTGACGTCACGCCGGAAGCCAGCGCCCTGACGTCGGCAGGTGGCGCCACACAGCCTGACATGGTGGTGTCTACTGACATCACCAGGTGTCTCTGGGTAGATAGATGAGAGAACCACCTTCCGCTGGGACAGGTTGTTGAGACTGAGAACCGAGGGGAGTTTTCCCCGCGCGTCTTTTTGTACCTCCTCAGGTAAAGAGTCTACAATAACACGATTCAGGAGTTACCTCCCAGACACCTCTCTAGATAATGGATGAAAGCCCTCGATGATGATGGATCAAATGGTCTCCATTCAGAAAAAAATGGGTTGTTGATACTGATAGAAGTGGTTAGACTGTGTGTGTATAAAATTGTAGAAATTGTGAATTCTAGGTGGGACTTTAATTGTCCATTGTAATTTCTTTGCTGTTTGACCATCCCTAGCAGATGTTGATGTCATGAGGTGATTGTGGAAAGGTACTAATATCCAGGACTCACAAGACGAAATAAACAGGCCTCAGTCCCTGTGTCCTACCCCTCCACCTACTCCACCCTCCTCACCAGGACTCAGGCCTCAGTCCCTGTGTCCTACCCCTCCACCTACTCCACCCCTCCTCACCAGGACTCAGGCCTCAGTCCCTGTGTCCTACCCCTCCACCTACTTCACCCCTCCTCACCAGTACTCAGGCCTCAGTCCCTGTGTCCTACCCCTCCACCTACTCCACCCCTCCTCACCAGGACTCAGGCCTCAGGCCTCAGTCCCTGTGTCCTACCCCTCCACCTACTCCACCCCTCCTCACCAGGACTCAGGCCTCAGTCCCTGTGTCCTACCCCTCCACCTACTTCACCCCTCCTCACCAGGACTCAGGCCTCAGTCCCTGTGTCCTACCCCTCCACCTACTCCACCCCTCCTCACCAGGACTCAGGCCTCATTCCCTGTGTCCTACCCCTACCTCTTACTCCGTCCCTTCTCACCAGGACTCAGGCCTCAGTCCCTGTGTCCTACCACTACCTCTTACTTCCCCCCTCCTCACCAGGACTCAGGCCTCAGTCCCTGTGTCCTACCCCTCCACCTACTCCACCCCTCCTCACCAGGACTCAGGCCTCAGTCCCTGTGTCCTACCCCTACCTCTTACTTCACCCCTCCTCACCAGGACTCAGGCCTCAGTCCTTGTGTCCTACCCCTACCTCTTACGTCACCCCTCCTCACCAGGACTCAGGCCTCAGTCCCTGTGTCCTACCCCTACCTCTTACTTCACCCCTCCTCACCAGGACTCAGGCCACAGTCCCTGTGTCCTACCCCTCCACCTACTCCACCCCTCCTCACCAGGACTCAGGCCTCAGTCCCTGTGTCCTACCCCTCCACCTACTTCACCCCTCCTCACCAGGACTCAGGCCTCAGTCCCTGTGTCCTACCACTACCTCTTACTTCACCCCTCCTCACCAGGACTCAGGCCTCAGTCCCTGTGTCCTACCCCTCCACCTACTCCACCCCTCCTCACCAGGACTCAGGCCTCAGTCCCTGTGTCCTACCACTACCTCTTACTTCACCCCTCCTCACCAGGACTCAGGCCTCAGTCCCTGTGTCCTACCCCTCCACCTACTCCACCCTCCTCACCAGGACTCAGTTTCCATGCCCTGTCTCACTCTCACCCACTCCGACCCACTCTCACCCTCTCATACCCACTCCCGGCCACTCCCATCCACTCTCACCCACTCTCACCCACTCCCACCCACTCTCACCCACTCCCACACTCTCATGCCCACTCTCACCCACTCCCACTCACTCTCACCCACTCCCCACCTACTCCCACCCACTCTCACCCACTCTCACCCTCTCCCCACCCACTCCCACCCACTCCCACACTCTCATACCCACTCTCACCCACTCCCACCCACTCTCACCCACTCCCACCCTCTCATACCCACTCTCACCCACTCCCACCCACTCTCACCCTCTCTCACCCACTCTCACCCACTCCCACTCACTCTCACCCACTCCCCACCTACTCCCACCCACTCTCACCCACTCTCACCCACTCCCCACCCACCCTCACCCACTCTCACCCACTCCCACCCACTCCTCACCCACTCTCACCCACTCCTCACCCTCTCCCACCCACCCTCTCCCACTCTCACCCACTCTCCACCCACTCTCACCCACTCCCACCCACTCCCACCCACTTTCACCCACTCTCACCCACTCTCACCCACTCTCACCCACTCCCCACACTCTCATACCCACTCTCCACCCCTCTCACCCACTCACCCATTCCCCACCCACTCCCACCCACTCTCACCCACTCCCCACCTACCCTCACCCACTCTCACCCACTCCCACCCACTCTCCACTCACTCCCACTCACTGTCGCCGACGATCGTCCCTGATTCTTATCTCGTCTTGTAAGTTCTAATCGCATCCCAGGACTCAGAGACGGGACGCCGACAGCCGACACGTGCTGCCCTCTCACGGCCACCAGCCTCATCAAACCCCGCACCTCACACCGCCACGCCTGGCAGCCTGCCAACTGAAGCTGCCAAATTTGGCACTCTCACTGCCTCATTGTTCGCCGGCAGTTGATGGATAACCGGGGTGTAGTGTCGGGGGAGGGAGGTAGGGGGCGCCCATGAGGTGTGGGGGGGGGGGGGGAGGGGGGCTAGTGGCCATGAAGGTATATCGGATAATTTGGATTGAAAATTAAAAACTCGTGTAATTTTTCTCAAATTTGAATATGATGATCTGCAAGTGTTATATTACACATATCTAACTTAAAAATTGGGGTTCCCCTTGCTAGATTTTGGTTTAAAGATCATGACAATTTTATGATTCTAAAAAGTAGTTTTTTAACATAGTAAAATACATCTTATATTCCTCAGACTTATATTCCTCAGACTCACAAAATATAGTGTATACATAGTGCTACAGGTTCAAGTTTCAAAAACTTTTTTTCAATTTCGTTTTTTTTAATTCAAGTACATTTAAAGAGATTACAGATGTTCAACCATAGGTCACCATGCTTGTTTTTGAAGGAATTTGAGAAAACTACATTTTCCAATGTAAATCAAGCAAATGTAAATTAGCCTATTATACATATGAAAATTGGATAAACTTGACAAAACGTTAGTCATTTAGAATAACAATTGAACTGAGGAGAATTGCAGAGAACCAGTTTTAACTGATAATTAGTAATATTTAAAAATCACTTCAGGTGCCGCCACTGTGAAGTGTAGGATATGCCTTTAATTAAAGGTCAGGCCTCAGTCTCTGTGCCCACTCTCGCCCCCTCTCGCCCACTCTCGCCCCCTCTCGCCCACTCTCACCCACTCTCGCCCACTCTCGCCCACTCTCGCCCACTCTCACCCACTCTCGCCCACTCTCGCCCCCTCTCGCCCACTCTCGCCCACTCTCGCCCACTCTCACCCACTCTCGCCCGCTCTCACCCACTCTTCAGTGTTCGGATCGAGCCTGTTGTCATTTATCCAGCCCTAACTCCAATTCCCAATGCTACACTTTTCAACTCTAACTTTTCACACTTCCTTGCGAGTCAAGTACGTCTCAGTGGTCACAGAGGGCGCCTCGGTGGCTGAAGGGTATCGTGCAATGCATTCTGGGAAGGTGTTGAGACGTCTCGGTTCTCATAGAGTTAGTTTCATGATTTTGTACAGAAATTTATATACATTTGGAATATTTTAGAATGAACAAACCTCCTGGCAGGCAGAAAGGCAGCCCTTTAACATTCGTCAATGAGAAGTGGTTCATGTGTCCCGTGCAGGTGGCGCCACTTGTATGTGAAACACGCGAATTGAGGTTTACCCACCGACCATGATATCTATGAGGGTGGTTGTGGCCCACTAGATTCAGGTCAACTCTCGACTGTAGAGCTATCCCAAGGCGCTATAGATATCATGTATAAGGAGGTCAGGGTGAAGGTCGGGGTTTGCTCCGAATGCAGTCATTGGCTACTGTGTCTACTCTATTCCTTATATGGCAGTTAATGCAGTGGGACAACTCCATGCAGCTATACAAGACATTGCCTTTTTCACAAACGAAAATCAGAACATTATACAGAGTGAAGAGAAGGCCTTCTGGCTCTGGGGAAGTAGAAGAAATGGCATTTTAAAAGAATTGGCTTCGGTTGATGTTATCTGTACTTTATCTGTCTGTGGGGACGCCGACCCTTCACAGTGCAGGGTGGGGGGTAGTTTGGCAACCAACCCCTTCTACGATATAGGGCATATAGCCTATGATCCATGGTTGCCGCCATGACGCCCCCGAGTAGGTGTTCTTTACTAAAGGAGGTGAAAAAGTAGGTGTTCTTCACTAAAGGAGGTGGAAAAGAAGTGAGTGATCGTTGGCTGACCGTTGGCTGACCCTTGCCTAGCTGTCCTACATCTACCGACTACATCTAACTCCATTAGGATGCCTCGCCTGAGAAAAATTACAGTTCCATTGTCCCCGACAAAGGTACATCAATGTTCCGAAATCGGTGTATGTGTATTGTGCTTTAAGGACGGGTGTCTGTACACTGGTCACCAGAGCTTCACTACGTTAGCTTTGGTCGGGTTAAATCCGTGGCCGCCATGACCCACTACAGGGACATGTCTGTTAAGGGGGGGCGTCCACCAACCACGACAAGGCTACGACAAGTGCCGACATGAAAGTTCCAACCACAGCCTTGTCGCAGCCTTGTCGTGAGAAGGGCCGCTCTGCGACACCGTTGTCGGGGCGTGTTGTAGACTTCGCTGGATGCCGTAAAAAAGGTGTCCATGGTACCAACCCACTACGACAGTGATATCGAGGAAACCACAACACTCCACGATAAAAGTCCAGTCGTGGGGAAAATCGAACATGTTCGATAGTGTTGTAGCCTTGTCGGAAGGCCCCCGACAGGCCCCCGACAAGCTTCCAGTCACAGCCTGTCATGGCCTTGTCGTAGACTCTTGTCGGGAAATAGGCTCCACCAACCACGACAAGGCTACGACACGCTTTCCAATCGTAGGCCTGTCGTGGACCTTGTCAGAAAGCCATTGTCGTAGCCTTGTCGTGGTTGGTGGACGCCCGCCTTTACTCTCCTACCAGACCATTTGTACTGCTTGGAGATTGTGTTATTTCATATCCATGAAGCCAATTTTCCATTTTCTTATTTCCTTCCCTGTGTATCTTTTTTTTCAAAATATAATGAACATAAATCTTGGTTTCTTTATCGATTTGTTAGCTATGAATATTTCCTATTAAGTATGTCTGCTTTTAGAGACATTGGTAGAGTACCCTGCCCTCATGTGGACAGACTATGAACAGGAGCTGAGCGATAATAAGGGTATTGTAGGTCATTCAAAGCATGGCAGTCATACTGTAAACATCAGGGAGGAGGAAACTAACCAAAATGGCGACTGTTCTAATTCACTCAATCTGTTCACTAGTAATTAGGGGTGATTTAGATGATAACTTTCTTCTCATAGAAACCAATATTACTTAGCCGCGATAGGGATGTATAGACCGGAACTTACAGTTTTTAGTGGGTGATGCCTAGAGGCACCATGCGCCCTGTAAGGAGTGTTAAATCTGCCATATTCTCAGGACTCGGATTTCTCATCGTACTTTTAGCCGCCTATAACGAGCGATCTCTCAGCGACATTGACCTCAGCAGAACGTTTTCCCTGTGGACTGGACATGGCCGACGATAATGTCACTATATCTTTAATAGATCTCTGGCAGTGCGACTAAACACGGCCATGTGTTTGACGCTGAGGGCTGGTTTTTGTCCGCTTTGTACGACACGGGAGTTAAACCAGGCCGTTTACAAAGGTGAGCCTTGTCCGGGTAAGTGAGTAAAAATCGCCTAGTTATTTGTAGTCCACACAGGCCCTGAGCTTTAGAAGAATCTGTTCGCATGGTTATTCAGTCCCACTTCACCATAGATGCAGTGTGGATTTATCATAATTGATTGTATTATATTGTAATTGATTCTCTTATTGAGAAACTTATTTGGGTATTTTCCCCGCCTTTTTACTTTGAACATCAATCTCCTTTGCCACAGAGATCTATCTCCGGTATCTAGATTTTATTCATGTATCTGTAAATTAATTTGATTACTAAAAATCAACTCGACAGGAATCCACTGTGATGGCTATTTCAGTTTGAGTGTTCAAAGGTGTCTCACCGTCAAATATCTATGTCTTTTGAGTGACTATGTTTGTAAACTTGTGTAGTAACTCAATAGCACAGCTATTAACGAGATGAGTCAGCATTCACTGAGCAAAATTGAAGTTCTTGGATTACAAATCTATATCATATATTTCAATTATTTATATCATATATTTCAATTATCTCACCCCTGGTACAAGTTTAGCCATAGGAATAACGTTAGAAAAAATACTCAACGATCACCCCGGTAGAGTATGCGAGATGACGTCATAGGCGATTGACCAATCAGCGGCCAGGAGAGAAGAGAAGTCAAAACAAGAGATTTAAACAGCTTTAACAGTGAAATGGGTGAGATAGATATGGGATCGTCGTGAGATGTTTACTCAAAATCTATCATAATGAATTACCTAGTCTTGCTGTAAAGAAAGCTACTGCTGGTCGTTACGACTGTTTACCATTACAGATTGAATAAAGAATATTTATATATATATTTAATATATGTTATATAATTTATATATATAAATGTCACTGCATATCACGGTGTCCTCGTATGAAGAGCCATACTTCACACAGCATTCTAATGAAACCTGAGCGTTCTAAATCTAAAAATATATAGCAGACGACAGAAGCCCCACGTGACCTGTTAGAGGTCACATGACCTTCGGTTCACCTGGCCAGCCATCAAAACACCGTCTGAAATTTAATAGTGAAATAAATTACTTTATCGTGACAACGCCGATCCTGGCGGCTCTGATATAGGCTTTAAGTAGGCCGGGTTAGGCTCTGGTGAGGCTCCTGGATGACGTTTTATTGCCGGGGGCATTGTGGGATACGCTGCGTCCCGCACGGTTATCGGACGCAGGTGGGTAGGGACGCCAGGTTTTCATTGGCTGCCCGTCAAGCTCCGGCGAGCTTAGGTAAACTTCGGCAAACCCCGGCAGCTTCTGAAAACTCTGTCAAGCTCCATCGAATTCTGACAAGCTCGGCAAGCTCTTCAAATTCTGGCAGGTTCCTGCAGACTCCAACAAGCTTGGACAAGTTCTGGCAAGTTCCAGCAAAGTCTGGCAAGCTCCAGCAACATCCGTCAACCTCCAGCAATCTGCCGCCAGCTCTGGCAACCACCAGCAAGCTCTTGCTATCTCTGGCAAGCTCTGGCAGGCTCTAAAAGCTCTTGTCAAGCTCCAGCAAATTCTGACAAGTTCCTGCAGGCTCCAACAAGCTTGGAAAGCTCTGGCGAGCTCCGGAAAACACCAGCAAAGTCTGGTAAGCTCCAACAACATCGGTCAACCTCTGGTGGTGTCCCACGAGCATTGTCAAGCTTCGGCAAGCTCCACCAAACTCCAGTAAGCTGTGGAAAACTCTGGCAAGCTCTGACAAGCTTTGACAAGCTCTGGGAAAGTCCAGCAAGCTCTGGTAAACTCCGGCAGTAAACTTCTTGCAAGCTCACGCAAGCTTTAGCAAACCCTGGCAAGCTCTGAAAAATTCCGGTAATCGATCAAGCTCCAGCAACAATTGCAAGCTCTGACAAACTTTGGCAAACTCCGGCAGGCTCTGAAGGACTCCGGCAAACTCCGGCAAGCTCGCTTGGCTCTCAACTAAGCAGAGATCCTGCCTGAACCTAAAGTTCAAAAGGTGAACAAGTAAAATGGGGAGCTTAAGAATAACTGTGATATTGAGTTCGATGTTGAGGTAATTCTAGCCAGCACTCCACTGTATCCATTTTTAATACACAATCTATATTCGCTGGTCAGTCGCTCGGGGAAGGAGAGGAACCAATGGGATAAGCAGGTTTTGGTGGTAGTAGGTGTATTCGTATACATCCAGCATAGGCCCAATACAGGTGTTGCCGTTCAGCGCCACCTGACGGCCCACTGTCTAGTAACGCGGCCGCTTGGACAAACACCGCGATTCCAGCGGGATTCATATAGAGACATACAGCAATCACACCTAAAGTGTGAACTGTGGGTGTGATTGGAGGAGTGTTGTTTTTTGACAGATTAAATTGTTGGAACAAACAAGGGTATTGTACCAACGAGTCTGGGCTGTCTCAACTTCATAGTTGATAATTATCTTGGTATAAACATGGAAAAAGATAAGCATATAATAGCTAGGCCTGCCAATGTATTATTGTGTATTCAGTTTCGGTGTCCCTGTGTTATCTAAGCTATATCTAAAGCATCATTAAGGTGATATACATGTATGATACATCAAATTGTAGCCTGAATATCATAGAATACAATGCAATCACTCTTATTTCCCTGGAAATAATGTACTCAGGTATTATGAACGTATTACGCTCATACACTCAGTGGTCCTATACTAAAGTATACGTTTCCAGGTGAATGTTTGGCTTCAGTTGTGGCGTAACTAAGCAGATAAGGTGCGACACCGGCCAGTGGAAAAAGGCCTATTGCCCTGTCCAGGCCTCCCGGGCCACCCTGCACAGGCCACACCCCTCAGCCGCCCACCGACCCCTGCAAGATGGGTTAGGGCATCAACCATAAACATGTGGAGATCAATTGCTTTGGAAGCTGTGCTCTATTATCTTTATTAGAACAGGTCCAATCTGACCACATGTGTGCGGTACTCAATAACCCCCCATCTGAAGGAAGCCGAATGGTTGTTTATAACTGTATATGTCCTGTAATAAGGCTGGTTTACTAGAGAGGGAAACCCGAACATGGCTGAGGCTCATGGCTGCACACTTGATCTCTGTCAGGTAACTGTGTGAGATATCAAAAGGAGAAACGATTGTTACCGATTATTACTTATTTATATGACCGACCATCGGATCGGAGAGAACCAGGATAAAATGTTGATATCTTTACAAAGATACTATGAAGAGACATCACGAGTTTAAGTCTGAGTTTATTTATGCCACATATTTTGTTGGCTCCATAATTTCACGAGTCAAAGCCGAGTGACATTATGGAGCCAACAAAATGAGTGGCATAAATAAGCTCAAACTCAAACGAGTGGTGTCTAGATTTTATCCTACCCCATTTCCATATTTTTTCAGTATCAGAAAGTAGTGATATAAACAACACTTTATGTCACACCCGTGACATAAACCAATCCCATGTTAAGCCTATGGCGTTTTTTATTAGGGGTAGGATAAAGAGCAAAACTATAGATCATCTCGAGCTCCAAAAGCCAGCTAGCCATGGATGGACTGTAGTAGCACTTGTCGGGCGATCCTTATTTCTCTATTCTACATCTACACACAAATATTGTGACACCTAACATCGCATGACATGAATCTGTGGATAAAAGGAGGGACTCCTGTGAGGGATAAAAATAACGATCACCGTGTTTTACGTTTCACACAGCGTCGTGAATGGTGCGGCAGCTGTAATAACCTTGTAGCTTATCTCGGCTCGGGGTGTTTGAACGGGATTAGAACAGCAACATGTGCCGGGTCGCTCCCGGTGTGACGGATTTACAAAACAGTGAAATGGTGGCTGCTTCTTGGCAGGACTCCACGTTAGAGTAAACACGTTAAGGGGTGCGTCCACCAACCACGACAGGGCTGCGACACGCGCCGACAAGAAAGTTCCAATCGCAGCCTTGTCACAGCCTTGTCGTGAGAAGGGGGGCTGTCGTGACCCTTGTCGCAGCCTGTCGGGAAGTGCACGCTCCACCTTAATATTCTATCGTAGACCTCTGCGACAACCTCCCGACACGCCACGACACACCATGACATGCCACCAAAATCGAACATGTTCGATTTTGTCGTAACCTTGTCGGAAGGCCCCCGACAGGCCCCCGACAAGCTTCATGTCGCAGCCTGTCGTGGCCTTGTCGTAGCCTCTTGTCGGGAACTGTGGTCCACCAACCACGACAAGGCTACGACAAGGCTTCTAATCGTAGAGCGGTCGTGGACCCTGTCGGAAAGCCGTTGTCGCAGCCTTGTCGTGGTTGGTGGACGCACCCCCTTACTCTTTCACTACGCGGCATACCACCAAAAATACACACCCTGAAATACGCCGCGGCAGTACCATGTTCACCCCTGTAGTTTTTGTTGTTGTTTTTTTTTAAATTTCAGAGTCATTTCTGGCAGAGCCAGCTCTTCCAATGGATTGCGTTACATCGATGTATTACATTTAATTTCTTTGACATAATGTACAGTACTAAACTGAACAGGTAAAGTATGGTTTTATGAGCCAATGAAGATGAGATGGTATGTCAAATAGTCCACAATGTATGCTTTAGTAAGTAGTTAATTCTACCTTAACCTAGAGGTTGCTGTCTTTTAATCGCTCTCTTAAACTCCGCTATACCGGTTAGTTTTTACTTGGAGGTCTCTAGCTCACCCCACAGTGACAAGCCTCTGACCATGGCGACTTTTCATATTTTGTTGTTCTGTTGCTTATGTTTTATAAATTTTACTTTATTATCTTGCCTTGTTTTCCTAATTGACTTATCTAAGAGCAGTTGGTTTTTTTGATAACTTATACATTACCTTTTTGAGTTGTCTGTCTCTTCTTTCTTTGAGTGATTCGATAATACCAGAGTTGTTTTTTTAGGTCCTCAATCGTTTGCTTACGTGCTGTATAACCCTGTACTACGCGCATCGCTCTGTTCTGGAGCCTTTCTATCTTCTCTATTTATCCTACCCCTAATATAAAATCCCATAGGCTTAACCTTCGGTTTCCGTATGCCACGCTGACTGGCATACAGATTTTTATATCCAACTAGTGGCATACAGCATTGTTATCACGTAATATTCCAAAATCGAGGAGATAGGGTAGGATAAAATCAAAACCTGATTCGTTTTAATCTTGGCCACCGCATTCCACTCCTGAAGTTCTGGCTCTGGACTTCACTCGGCTTCGCCTCATGAAGTCACTATGCCAAACTCCAGTCTTGGAATACGGTGGCCAAGACTTAACCTCATCCAGTTTTACGATAGTCCTTCTTATGACCACCATCTATCATAATTCTAAATCCACAGTACGCTGGCGCTCTTCAAACTATCCACAGTGACGCCATCATATCACATGGTAATCCAGAATAATTAGGATTTTTTATGATAGTAGTGATATCAACTATGATATAGTTTTATATAGGCTGGGAAAATATTCGCATCATTTCATGATGGCAATTACTTAAATTTCTAAAATCATACCATCATAGTGTACTATGCCTGGATATGCCTCCAGGCATCGTGGTGTACTATGCATGGGAATGCCTCAAGGCATTATGGTGAAGCAAAAGGGGTTTTTTTTAATTCTTTTTTTTATCTTATATTATCTTAAAGCAGTTCTAACACAGAGGTTAGATCTTCCACTGCAGTGGGCTACACAATCCATCTTTAAAAAGTTGCCAACCTCATACTAGGGTTAATTTCAGGACAGATAGCTGTGCCGCTAACCTACTGCAACTAGGGACAGGTGTGTTGCAAACTGCTGCAACTAGGGAGGTGTATTGCTAACCTGCTGCAACTAGGAACAGGTGTGTTGCTAACCTGCTGCAACTAGGGACAGGTGTGTTGCTAACCTGCTGCAACTAGGGACAGGTGTACCACTCACCTGCTGCAACTAGGGATAGGTGTGTTGCTAACCTGCTGCAATAGGGACAGGTGTGTTGCTAGCCTACTGCAATAGGGATAGGTGTGTTGCTAGCCTACTGCAATAGGGATAGGTGTGTTGCTAACCTGCTGCAATTAGGGATATGTGTACCACTCGCCTGCTGCAACTAGGGAGAGATGTGTTGCTAACCTGCTGCAACTAGGGTCAGGTGTGTTGCTAACCTGCTGCAACTAGGGCCAGGTGTATTGCTAACCTGCTGCACCCAGGGACAGGTGTGTTGCTAACCTGCTGCATTCATTTGAGGTCGTCTTTGAGTTTGTAATAAACACGTTGGCACTCAGAGTATGATAACTTTAGACAAACTTACAGCTCGGCCAGGTCTAAAGAGGACAACGTTCGCTCAGAACAGTTATCTACTCCATCATAGACCTGTAGCCATGAAAACAGCTCACTCATTTGGGATGGGCGCCTGAAAATGGTTCACCGTTATGGTTTGGCGATCATATTACAGAAGGTAGATCAGAGGTAGTTGACATCATGTAAATGTACAGGAAATAGCTTAAGGCAGGTACTTAAAGAACTGTAGTCACATATTGAACACTTAGAAAAAAGATGAAAAGAGATCAATCCTAATCCATGGCGGTTTCAGGCTGTAATTCTGATCTAGGTCTGATGAATCACCGTTCCTGTGGTGATCTCCCTCCTTGTTCTCTCTGTCTGATCTATCACTCAGTTACCATATCGACATCTGTCAATGTATGCTTTACTTTAAGCCACTACATCAACATCTGTCAATGTGAGCTTTACATTAAGCCACTACATCTACATCTGTCAATGTATGATTTACATTAAGCCACTACATCCACATCTGTCAATGTATGCTTTACATTAAGCCACTACATCTACATCTGTCAATGTATGATTTACATTAAGCCACTACATCCACATCTGTCAATGTATGATTTACATTAATCCACTACATCTACATCTGTCAATGTATGCTTTACATTAAGCCACTACATCTACATCTGTCAATGTGAGATTTACATTAAGCCACTACATCAATATCTGTCAATGTGAGCTTTACATTAAGCCACTACATCTACATCTGTCAATGTGAGCTTTACTTTAAGCCACTACATCAACATCTGTCAATGTGAGCTTTACATTCAGCCACTACATCTACATCTGTCAATGTGAGCTTTACTTTAAGCCACTACATCAACATCTGTCAATGTGAGCTTTACATTAAGCCACTACATCTACATCTGTCAATGTATGCTTTACATTAAGCCACTACATCTACATCTGTCAATGTATGATTTACATTAAGCCACTACATCCACATCTGTCAATGTATGCTTTACATTAATCCACTACATCTACATCTGTCAATGTATGCTTTACATTAAGCCACTACATCCACATCTGTCAATGTATGCTTTACATTAAGCCACTACATCTACATCTGTCAATGTGAGATTTACATTAAGCCACTACATCTACATCTGTCAATGTATCATTTACATTAAGCCACTACATCTACATCTGTCAATGTGAGATTTACATTAAGCCACTACATCTACATCTGTCAATGTGAGCTGTACATTAAGCCACTACATCTACATCTGTCAATGTGAGCTTTACATTAAGCCACCTTATCTACATCTGTCAATGTGAGATTTACATTAAGCCACTACATCTACATCTGTCAATGTATGCTTTACATTAAGCCACTACATCTACATCTGTCAATGTGAGCTTTACATTAAGCCACTACATCAACATCTGTCAATGTGAGCTTTACTTTAAGCCACTACATCTACACCTGTCAATGTATGATTTACATTAAGCCACTACATCTACATCTGTCAATGTGAGCTTTACTTTAAGCCACTACATCAACATCTGTCAATGTGAGCTTTACATTAAGCCACTACATCTACATCTGTCAATGTATCATTTACACTAAGCCACTACATCTACATCTGTCAATGTATGATTTACATTAAGCCACTACATCTACATCTGTCAATGTATCATATACATTAAGCCACTACATCTACATCTGTCAATGTGAGCTTTACATTAAGCCACTACATCTACATATGTCAATGTATGCTTTACATTAAGCCACTACATCTACATCTGTCAATGTGAGATTTACATTAAGCCACTACATCTACATCTGTCAATGTGAGCTTTACATTAAGCCACCTTATCTACATCTGTCAATGTATGCTTTACATTAAGCCACTACATCAACATCTATCGATATTCACTCTACATTCATAGACAATATTCGATGGTTATGTGGACAGGTGGCTGTAGACCACGAGAGGATGAGGTGTAGTAATACACGAGCGTCAGCCAGTGTATTTCAAGGTCAACTACGAGTGGTTTACAAAGCGGCCTGTCCACAAAACCATCGTTTTTTGTATTTATTATCCATCTTTGGAAATAAATTAAACCCACTAGTTGCCATATTAAAGGGTACAACAATAGGGACTATTTCTTTGCTCTATAGCACAAAGGGACTATTTTCCTGTAGTACCATGATTTTCAGGCCGTATACCACAGATTTGAATCTGTATTCGACAGTTATGGCATCTGACAGATTTTATACATTGGGTCGTGGTTTCCTGAATCTCCGTACATTTTCAATTGGGATTTTGTAAACGATGGATAATAAAACCATAATAACCATTTCTCACATACACATATCACTGAAGAGTTACAAGCTGCAGGGTTTCCATTGACCAACAACAGCCTCAGCGACTTGTGGCCCTTTCCTATAAGATCTCGATCCATTATGGGGCTGATAAGATCCCTAAAGCCTGTCGGTGACCCTGACAATCGAGGGGGGGGGGCAGTTTTCACTTTATTACCGACCTCTTACTTACCAACTGATTGTTGGAGCTGTGTCCCATTTCCTCAATGACAGAGTGGCAATAAGTCTGCCCATGGAAACTCGGTTATAGGTTTTATCCTACCCCTAATAAAAAACTCCATAGGTTTAACATTGGGTCACTGTATTCGGTCTGGATTTCAGAAAAATGAAAAATATCGCTCTAGTGGGATACACTTGACAAATGACGTCATTCGTTAATGTAGAAGTAATTTAGACAGGCGGGGTAGGATAAATTCTAAACCAAACTCAAGTTAGTCGTGTTATTGTTCATCGCGTATTACTTCTCTCGGCTTTGCCTCGCGCAGTAATATCGCGATCTTGCGGTCGTGCGATAAACAACAACATGACTAACTCTTGTTTGGTTTCTCCATAGTACACGTTACATACACTGCTCCTGCCGTCCCCCCTCCCACTGACCTACTCACCTTGCCATTTTTCTGAATTTAATGTAGCAGAGGACTTGGCAGTTACCGGTACGCTACCACGAATGCCTACCCGTGTCCGAGCTCTCTCCCATGTTAACTCTGTCACAGATTTCCTCCGTTCTGATTGGCTGTCGCTCGCCAAACAAAATCTTGTACCCTAGTAACGGGTGTGGTTTGTTTGGGACCAGCAAAACTTCGCTGTGCCCTCTCGATTTGCAGTGTTTTTTAATGTCGGCTTTGCTGGTAGCCAGCCTCTCCCCGCGGTGTCTCCGCTGGGTGCCCTGCAAACGCACTGTGAGACAATGTTTCACTCGCTTGTACCTATAGTGGTGCTGAAGCTGGTGCATGGTTGGTTCTTAACGTTCAACGCGCTCGAATGGGAAAAGATTGTCAACACATTTTTCTGAATTTAACAGTGTTTTCACTCTAGGTCTAGACTGGCTTCAGTCCCTGTTCCTGCCAGTTTGCTGCCTCCCTCACCCCGACACCTGCCTACATTTCCACCTCATAGCGACACAGAATTTGTTTTTTATTAGGGGCCAGTCAGGGAAGGATACATGTCATAATGGACTTCATTCTGATTTTCTTCAATCATTTAATGACTGTTCATAATCAAAGGCTTGAGCAAGTCTACTCCAGGCCATATCGGGACAAGTGTCACTGTGTCGCACTGGCTCTGCCCAGAAAGCTGCATGATTATATGAATTATAACACAGACACGTATGGGTCCCAGCACAGAGCCCTGGTGCAGGCTGGGTCACAGTGATGGATAGAGGTAGGCTTTTTGTAACGAAACATGTAAGAACAGGGCCACAATTAGACTAGCCTCCGTCCCTGTGTCCTACTCCTACTTGATTCCTGAGCCAGTCAGAGGAACCTTACACATTGTAATTTATTTTATTCATTGAATTTATTTTCATAATCAAAGATTTGAGCAAGTCTAGGCCACAATGAGAACGGCAGTAATTCACCTCCCGTGCCGCTCCGTGTGTGCGCCTTTTTACACCGAGTCAGAGGCCAACAGGTAATTACTGAGTAACTGGCTACCACGAGAAACAGTGATGTACAGTAAAACCCCGTGTCCGGGACACCCCGCTTCAGCAGACACCCTGCTTAAGGGGGCAACCACCTTAAGGGGGCAATTTGTTCGGAACGGAAATTTTTCCCTCTATTAAGAGTTTGTTTTAACCCTGCTTAAGTGGGCACCCTACTTAAGGGGGATACCCGGCTTAAGGGAACAGCCTGCTCGAGGGGACAATTTTATCAGAATGGAAAGTTTTCCCCCTTTTAAGAAATTATTCTAACGCCGCTTAAGGGGAGAACCCTGCTTAAATGGACACCCTGCTTAGGGGGTCACCCTGCTTTAGGGGTCACCCCGCTTAAGGGATCACCCCGCTTAAGGGTCACCCAACTTAAGGGGGCAGTTATTTCGGTACATAATGCTTCCTAACCCTACTTAATGGAACACTTTGGAGGGACACCTTATCAAATCTGATGGGACAGTGTGAGAACAACACTCCAGATTATGGTGTGTGACTGATGCTTAGACAATCTAGACAGTCTAGACTCCAGGCAGCGGCCTGCATAGGCTCCTGTAGGCATCAGGGACCTGTTTCACTAGTTTTGTGACATGTCTGTGACACCATACAGACAGATTGGGTTGTCTGGTTTTGTGACAACACAAGTAGCTGCCCTTAGGAAAAGACAGACCCTAAACATAGGAATCCATGGTAATTTCTCCGCTTTCTGCCCGCTGCTACCTATGACGTATTTATGGCCGTACGTCACACTAAGACGTACGGGGTAAGACATCACGTGATAAGCTAAGATTTCGCCCTTTTTATGTATAATAATACCAAAATGGGCTGACTCTCTTAGTATGTCACAATACTTGGTAAAATTATCAATCAGATCGAATTTGGCATCGGGGTATATTAGCTCAGAGATAGCTACTGCAGATATACCATTCGTTATGGTTTGCCACGTAATCTCACTCGACTTTGCCTCATGAGATTATTCCGCAATAAAAACTCATGACGTATTTTCAGTGGCTACGGATCTCTATGCAGTTCTTTATTATGCAAATTGCTATAAAAAAAGGATCAATTATCTTTTTAATTCGTTGGGGTGAGGATACCTCCATAGTCCCCCTTCTCACCATGACGTCATACATGACGCAACATGACGCACACTGCGTACGACACTGACCGCTTCAGGGGGTTTTCTCACTTTGTTGGGTGCTTTGATCCTCAAAAGCCTCGGGCGTAGAACCAACGAGTAGTACCTACAAGGGCCGCTAGGAGGCTCAGATGTTTGTACGTCATTCTTACGACACAAACCCCCCTAAGACATGGAAAATAGACGCCCCCTAAGACCTAGCAAACAGCACGCGTGCTTTGCGTCTTTAATGGAGCTGCTGGAAGTTGTCTAATACCTAGACTTGCTTAAGTCTTTGATTAGAAACATTCATTAAATGATTAAAGAAAATCGGAATACTATTCATTATAGTATCTGACTGGCCCATAAATCAAAGACTTGTCCACTAAGAACAAAATCCCCTGTTTATGGCCCAAGCCACCCCCTGTAGCCCTATACTTCCTCCTTCCCCTCCCCCTCCCTTCCTCCAGTTTCCTGGCCCCCTGTGTTGTCATAGCAATAAGTCTCGCCTGCCCCTGACTCTGTCTCGATTGAGATCAAAGTGGGAGGGTATCAATCTCCCAGCAGATATCCTGACCAGTAGCCAGGACCTCTGCTTAGGGAGTGTGGCGCAAAATCGCGACAGTCTACACGGCCGATTACGGATGAGACCAGTCCCTGTGTCACTCAGAAGGGGTGGAGGGGTAGGATACAGGGACTGAGGCCAGTCTATCTAATACCACTTACATCAATATCAGCGGAGGAGAACTCAGACTGGCGGCTTTGGTGTTTATTGATTCGTCAGAATTTGAAGTCCTCACACACGACGGTTTAGTCAAAGAGGACAAAGCCCGCTCAGTAATTGCAAATGGCGGACTTTTCGCCCGCGGGGAGCAGGCCGCCGGGTACCGACCCGCCGTGTCAAAGGTGCGGCGAGGAACCAGCGAGTGGGTAACTTCACTGAAATGTCGTCTGGCACGTTGCCATGACAACTTCATGACGGTCCACTCTCCCAGCAGAAATCTGAAATGCACCTGACGGAATTCAGCCTGACCCAGAGCGCTAAACGGCTAGCTTTATTAAAGTCCACTCTCCCGGCAGAGGTCAGCCATTATTCAGTCTGTTTACAAGTTCCGGTGTTCGCTGGTTGCCGACGTCGTATGGTGGTAGACCCTTGACCCGTAACCCAGAATTGATGCAGTTTAACCGTTTTCAGAAATCTTCAAATTGAAATTCTAATGCCAGAAATGGAAATTTCAGCTATTTCTACTTGTAAATCCGAAATTATATTTGGTTTCTCCAATTATAAATCAGGAAACTGTGGTTCATGCAGTCGTAGTGGCCAGTCTGTCGGGAGCGGAACTTTTACTTACCCGGGGCGATAATTGGGAGTTTAGTAACCTCTGGAGGGTCTATGCGATTGTGGTCTTATTTCCGCTGTGCCCCCTAGCGGATGACCGGGTAACCAGTGTAGCCCATGTTGATGGTATACTCATGATCAAACAGCCATGTCAATAGGCCTTTTTCCATAGGTCTGTGTCGCACGTTATTTACGTGGTAACGGAAAGCTTGCAGCCAAACATACCCCTGGCAACGTATACTTTAGCATTGGATCACTGAATTTACGAAAGTAATACATTTATAATACCCATGTAGATAATTCCGATAGAGATAGAAGTGATTGCACTGTATTCTATGGTATTCCAGCTCTAATTTGGTATGTCATACATGTATATCAACTCAATAATACATTAGATATAGCTAAGATAACACAGGTATACCCAAATTGTATACACAATAATACATTGGCAGGCCTAGCTATAATATGCTTATCTATCTCCAAGTTAAAACCAAGATAATTATCAACTATAAAGTTTAGACAGCTCAGACCTGTTGATACAATACCCTAGTTTGTTCCAGCAATTTAATCTGTCATAAAACAACACTCCTACAATCACACCCACCGTTCACACTTTAGGTGTGATTGCTATATGTCTCTATATGAATACCGCTGGACTCGCGGTGTTTGTCCAAGCGGCCGCATAACTAGACAGTGGGCCGTTAGGCGGCGCTGAACGGCAACAACAATATTGAGACACACTGTATGGAACCAGAGGAGGTGTGAAGCGCAGTGCCCCCTATCGTTTTGGCAAGGTCTCAAATGACAGCTGAATGGAGATTCCTATACAAAAATAGGCTACTACATACAAACTGTTAGAGCTCTATCAAAAATCTTTTCAGATATTGATAGAGTGATATCTAATGTACTCCAAACCACAATAGAGCTCAATAGAGCTCCACGTTTTATGCCTGTTCTGTGCTGTGGAATACAGCCTTATTTCTCATAGGCTAGGGCTTGCTGACCACACACAGTCCATTCTCTAGAGCTCCTTCCCCAATGCTGGCATGTTTGAAAGTGGTGCCTTGAACCCTGCCACGATGGCATATATGAGTTGGGTCCCTATAGGGGGCGCTGCGCTTCACACCTCCTCTGGTATGGAACCTTCAACTGAAAGTGTGGTGCATTGATCTAGATTCAGATCGTGTTCGATGTGTAATATTACTGAAGAGGAAACCTATGGAAATTTAGGGTCAGAGCTTGTATCCCATCGAGTTTGAATCGTGTAGTAATTATATAGAACTGCATAGAGAATCGTATAAATACACAATACTCCACGAGTTTGGAAGGGCCGCAATCTTCATCGAGGCGAAGCCGAGTGACGATTACGGCCCTTTCAAACGAGTGGAGTATTGTTTATTTTACAATTCGAGTGCGGTTCTGGATTTATCTCACCCCTTTCAAGGTTAGGGGAGTTGAAATTTCTTGTCTTGTCTTGTCATCTCTCTGAAATCGGCTATGACGTCATCTCATATTCACTACGCCACGACCATGGCGTAGTATTGTCACTTTACCGGGGTGATCGTTGAGTATTTTTTTCTAATGTTTTTCCTATGGCTACACTTGTACCAGGGGTGAGATAAATCACAAGGCAAAGCCGCGTGAATTACGTAGCCATTCAAACTCTGACCCTAAACTTGAATTGGTTTCTAAATCTATCTCACCCTTCACATTACCTAATGGGCTAACCTTTGTGACATAATTCCCCATTGGATATCTTTTCTAAAGATCTCATGGGCATTTGATACGAGTTCCCAATGTCAAGTCTATGGAGAAAAAATACCAGGGGTGAGATAATATAGGATCCTGTAAGTGTGCCTTACATGAGCTTATACTGCTATATTAAATATCAGAGTTGTTCTATGTGTGGTACTATTATAGGGTTTTATGAGTTTATACTGCTGTATTAAATATCAGAGTTGTTCTATGTGTGGTATTATTAGAGGGTTTTATGAGTTTATACTGCTTTATTAATCATTAGACCGTCGAGTCCGGGTGGGTTTAGTTCATGAAGCCTCCGCTCTCTGCTAGTGTCGCCACTCGCGCCTTGACATATCATGAGTATGCTGACAATAATGAGAGAGGTCAAGGTAACAGGGACAAGGTCAGAGGTGGTGGATGAAGGCAGCGTGAAGGTCATAGGTGTGGGGTCGGAGTAGGAATACATGTGTGTGTAATAGCATGCTGGCGATAATAACCTGTATTTATAGTCAGCCCTTTGGATCCCTCCCCATACATGTACATACAGTAAAACCCCGCTTAAGGGGACACCCGGTTTAAGGGGGCACCCTGCTTAGGGGGACACCCCGCTTAGGGGATCACCCCACTTAAGGGAACACCATGCTTAAGGGGACAGCCCGCTTAAGGGGACACCCCGCTTAAGGGGACACCCCGCTTAAGGGGACACCCCGCTTAAGGGGACACCCCGCTTAGGGGAACACCCTGCTTAAGGGGCACCTCGCTTATGGGGATACCCCGCTGAAGGGGACAGTTTGCTCTGAACCGAAATTTTCCCCTCTATTAAAAATCTATTTTAACCCACTTAAGGGGTCAACCCACTTTAGGGTGCACCCCACTTCAGGAGACAGTTATTTCAGTATAGAATGCTTCTTATAAACAAGGACACATTGGAGGGAAACCTATCAAATCTGACGGGACAGTTTGGGGACATCATTCCAAATTATCCTGAGTACTTGTTTTTGTGTGTGTGTGTGTATGTGTGTGTGTGTGTGTGTGTGTGTATGTGTGTGTGTGTGTGTGTGTGTGTGTGTGTGTGTGTGTGTGTGTGTGTGTGTGTGAGAGAGAGAGAGAGAGAGAGAGGCAGGTAGACTGGTGTCTAGATGATCAGACACCAGGGACCTGTTTCAGTAGTTTCGTGACATGTCTAGATGGCGTCTGTGACACCATACGGACAGATCAGAAGATTGCAATCGATGACACACAGAGTTTCACTCACTTCTCGTAGGAATTAAGCAATGACACTTTAACATGAGTAGGGGATACATATAACATATAACCCTTCCAAATATGAAGAAGATTGGGCACTCCGATTTTCTGATATTTGCCTGTCTTTTTCCGCTGTTGCTTGCACTATTGGTGCCGCTGTTGATGTTTGTCTAGGCCTAATGTCACGAGCCTACTGAAACAGGTCCCTGGTAATAATGGCCTGCCTAGGCACCTGTAAGTTGTCTGTGTAGTCATATCAGTGTCTCTATAGCATAGTGCTACCTGTATATGCTTTGATAACTTATCCATCAACTGACTGAAAACCCCGCTTAAGGGTCCACCCCGCGTAAGGGGACATTTTGCTTGGAACAGAGAGTCCCCCCTTAAGTGGGGTTTTATTGTAGGTGCCACGCTGATGAATGTTGCCCTACATAAATATCGTTCCCTCTTAAAGCATTCCCACTTCTGTTTTTGATGGAGAGTAAATGGGAAAGTAAACATAGGCATTGAGGTTGGCCGACACAATAGGCGTGTGTCAAAGGATCAAGAGCCAGGCGATAATAGAAGTACCTGTAATAAGTACGTTCTACAAGGCCTGGGTCATCCACTCTCCTCCCAGATCTTTCGCGGCGCCAGCGCTTGCTTAATCTCTGCCCCAACCCAATGCTGGTTCTCAGGGTATCCACTAAGGACAGGGGGAACCAGCCAATATTTCAGATTCAAAACAAGGCAACTGTCAAAAGTTACGAAACTCAAACAACTCATATATTATGAATTATGAATTGTTAAATGATCTTCAGAGACAATCCAGTTTTTTGGGGTTTTTTTAACCCCTTTATAATCTGAATCCACAGTTGATTAGACTGTCCATTCAAGTGAGCACATGTGACATCTTGACAAACAAAACCCTGCAACACATGAGGTGCTTCCCACTGGAGAAAATAATCCCTATGACTATGACCTTGATATAACAAATAACAGAAATGAGTGTATATCATTTACCATATAAATATGTGCTTCTCTATTTACAAGTAAACCACAAAATAATCCCAGAGTGCTAAGAATTTAGGAGATTAGTGTAGCCAAATGCAGATATTTGATTGCTCATTGTTGGATTATTCCCCTGTAAAATCCATCCTGTAAAAAACTTTCTTTTCGGATTTTATTTTAGGAGATTTAAACTGGCGTATGGGCCAGATTGGACCCAAACAGGCAGGTTGGGGCAGAGATATAATGAACCACAGGAAGTAGAGCAAGGTCTCTGCTGGGAGAGTGTGGTCAATCACAGGGGAGGTGTTTATTAGGTCAATATATACAATCTGCATGGACCCGGTGCCTGGATGGGACGCTGTGTCATGGTGCTGGCGGGGGACCAGTCCCCTCAACACACACGGGTCAGCCTGGTCACCTGCCAACACCGGACTCGTATTGTTATATAATGATTTCTTTCGGGACCAGTATGAATTTATGCAAATACGGATAGAATGAGAACCACCGTGTATCAATGGCGCTATAACAGTTAGTAAGACTTATAATAGAGGATAGGATCGCAGCACTTGTAACTTACATGACTATCCAGACTTTATAGTAATGCTGATCATAAGATAAAACTAGGAGAAAATGGTATGTTCATCATTAATGAATGAGCGTGCAATTATAAATGAATAACAATTAAAAGGTTTGGGTTACATTCAGTGTTTGGATAGTTTTCTGTAACCCACTTGCACCCAGTCACCTTGCCATTTCTGCAACTGCCTATCTAGGATCCAAATAGATCAAGCACCATTGGGTCTTGAGGTATTTTGGTGTTGAGTGTTTGGTCATGGTCAGCTGGGCACTCCTCTAAGACCCTGGGACACTGGCTCCCTGCTCTGTTCTCACTACCACAGGGAACAGCATGCATATAGTGAAGGGATTGTATTCTGGAAGCATGCTGGAAGTTCAATTAGACCACTCTAATATCTAGGCGATGTATAAAGTACATACAAGCTCTAATAAAGCACGAGATAAAATGGCAATTGCTCTCCTTTGGTTAATTACTCTTCTATGTGTTGTACTCTGTCGTCTTGTAGTTGCATATTTTTTATCTCACCCCTGGAAAAATGTCCATAGCTTAGCATTCGGAACTCGTTCTCCATAGTCTATATCCGGTATAACGTCCATTCTTTTAGTGTGTCCAGGGATGAGATAAATACAGAAAGCAACTCGTTTTGGTCAGAGAAGTCATTCTGCAACTTGTTTGAGTGCTACGTGATATTCACTCGGCTGTTGCCTCGTTTATATCACTCCGCATCAAACTCGTGGAGAACGACGACTTTGACCAAAACTTGTTGGTTTCTTCTTTAGTCACCGGGACATAGTTTCCCTCTATTCCTGAAAAAAAGAAATATAAAAAACTTATGATTAGGTGTACCGGAGGATGAGACTGTACGTTTAGGGGAGACCTTTCCCTGAGTTCAACCTTTGATGCACTACTAAAGCCGTCTATTCACTGAGGGGAGGGCGGGTGGGGATATGTGAGAGATCTTCACAACGGGAGAGTTTATATTCATGTCAGGTAGCACACTAGGATGTGTCTTCATTCTTTATTTACGTTAGCTCTGAATCACACTGTCAGACTGTAGATATACTTACAGATACACCTAATGACCCAGTAGTTTCAGGAAGCTCTGACTCACACTGTCAGACTGTAGATATACTTACAGATACACCTAATGACCCAGTAGTTTCAGGAAGCTCTGACTCACACTGTCAGACTGTAGATACACTTACAGATACACCTAATGACCCAGTAGTTTCAGGAAGCTCTGACTCACACTGTCAGACTGTAGATATACTTACAGATACACCTAATGACCCAGTAGTTTCAGGAAGCTCTGACTCACACTGTCAGACTGTAGATACTTACAGATACACCTAATGACCCAGTAGTTTCAGGAAGCTCTGAATCACACTGTCAGACTGTAGATACACTTACAGATACACCTAATGACCCAGTAGTTTCAGGAAGCTCTGACTCACACTGTCAGACTGGAGATATACTTACAGATACACCTAATGACCCAGTAGTTTCAGGAAGCTCTGACTCACACTGTCAGACTGTAGATACACTTACAGGTACACCTAATGACCCAGTAGTTTCAGGAAGCTCTGACTCACACAGTCAGACTGTAGATATACTTACAGATACACCTAATGACCCAGTAGTTTCAGGAAGCTCTGACTCACACTGTCAGACTGTAGATACTTACAGATACACCTAATGACCCAGTAGTTTCAGGAAGCTCTGAATCACACTGTCAGACTGTAGATACACTTACAGATACACCTAATGACCCAGTAGTTTCAGGAAGCTCTGACTCACACTGTCAGACTGTAGATACACTTACAGATACACCTGATGACCCAGTAGTTTCAGGAAGCTCTGACTCACACTGTCAGACTGTAGATACACTTACAGATACACCTGATGACCCAGTAGTTTCAGGAAGCTCTGACTCACACTGTCAGACTGTAGATAAACTTACAGATACACCTAATGACCCAGTAGTTTCAGGAAGCCCTTTAAAGGGAGAAAGAGAGCCAGGAAGACAGGAAAAAGTAAGAACGACCAAGACACCAGACAATGGCAGACACATTCAGACTGTGGTCCCGCCCCGTCTTGACTCAGACCTGACAACGGCAGACACATTCAGACTGTGGTCCCGCCCCGTCTTGTCTCAGACCAGACAACGGCAGACTCATTCAGACTGTGGTCCAGCCCGGTCTTGTCTCAGACCAGACAATGGCAGACACATTCAGACGGTGGTCCCGCCCCGTCTTGTCTCAGACCAGACAACGGCAGACTCATTCAGACTGTGGTCCCGCCCCGTCTTGTCTCAGACCAGACAACGGCAGACTCATTGAGACTGTGGTCCCGCTCCGTCTTGTCTCAGACCAGACAACGGCAGACACATTCAGACTGTGGTCCCGCCCCGTCTTGTCTCAGACCAGACAACGGCAGACTTTAACAGTCTGAGTTAGTATTTGATAGTTGGCAGTTGAAGGTTCACAGTTCACAGTTGGCAGTTCACTGTTGGCAGTTCATAGTTGGCAGTTGATAGTAGGCAGTTTACAGTGAACAGTGAACAGTTTACTGTTGGCAGTTCACAGTTGGCAGTTTACAGTTGGCAGTTCACAGTTGGCAGTTTACAGTTGGCAGTTTACAGTTGGTAGTTTATAGTTGGTAGTTTACAGTTTACAGTTGGCAGTTCACAGTTGGCAGTTCACAGTTGGCAATTCACAGTTGGCAGTTCACAGTTGGCAGTTCACAGTTGGCAGTTTACAGTCGGCAGTTTACTATCGGCAGTTTTCAGTCGGCAGTTCACAGGCAGCAGCTCACAGTTAGCAGTTCACAGTTTACAGTTGGCAGTTCACAGTTGGTTGTTGGCAGTTGGCAGTTGACACTTGACACTTGACAGTTTACAGTTCGCAGTTTACAGTTCATAGTTGGCAGTTCACAGTTGGCAGATCACAGTTGGAAGATCACAGTTGGAAGATCACAGTTGGCAGTTGGCAGCTCACAGTTGGCAGTTCACAGTTCACAGTTCACAGTTGAGGTTCCGGGCTCAGATCGGGTTGGAGGTGGCTGGCAGCCCGTTGTTTGTTTTAATACAAGGCTGTAGAGACTGACACAACAGGATGTGATGTTTACACTCCGTCCTCCGACCACACACCCACGCAGGAGACCAGAGTACTCAGTGTGAGTGTCCCTGCTGTACGCGTGTTTCACAATTTTGAGGAGACAGGGAGTGCCTTAATATAGAGAGACATGGTTAGTGTGGCTGAATGGAATCTGTTCAGAGATATTTTGGTCGGAAATACTCACCGAAGTCGTAGACTGAGGTGAGTATTTCTGACCAAAATATCGAGGAACAGATGGAATTTGGCCACACTCACTATGTCTTTTTATTACTATATGCCGAAATTCGATTAAAATGCCATTTATGTACTTAAGTTATCAACCTATTTCAACCTCCGAAATAAGCAAGGCAGGTATGTCAACAGATCACGTGGTACAGTGTGGCGTAAAAATATTTTACGCCACGGTGCGGCCGAACGGTATCTTTTCTCCTATTGCGTAAAAGTGAGACATTCGTGCACCGGTATATAGTAATAATGTTTTATTAACGGTGTAAACATTATTAAAAGAAGAGATCATGTTGAAATTGAAACGACATGAGATTGATAAAATAATAAGTGAATGAAGTAAAAGTGAATAAGACAATTGTTCAGTTTAAAACAGAGTGTACATAATAATGATTTTGGTAATCACAATAATACAATTATTGATAAAAGTTTTGTTGATTAATTGAAAAGTACAACAGTACAAATGAGTAATAAATCACTAAAGTGAGTGATTGAAATCAGTCCAAGCTGCAAAGCAGTCTTTGTAGATTGTATAGTCATTTAGTAGCCCTCCCTGACATAGAATATGTCCTCTAGGTGTGGGTGGGTGGGAGAAGAAATGTCCGGATACGTATTGTATCGTTAGAGTGTGGCAGCAGACTGGCGCGATGAGGGTGGTCACGTGGTGACGCTAAGTGGCGCCAGTAAGTTATGTGAGTTCGATTATAGGCCACAGTGGTGCTTATCAGGAAAAAGTTCGATTAGGTCACTCCTGTCACAAAATTAAAAACAATTTACAATTATTCCCCAATATCAGTAGTTAGTATTCTGTGAGACGAGTATTTAGTGAATTTAGAACCCAACCTTTTTGCATTTTGAAAATGTGAAAGTTTGATTTCTGTAGTAATCTCTAGTTAAAAACATTGGAATTTGGCATCTGCCCTTTCTTTGTTTATATTTTGTATCAGAGGCCTATTCCACCAAAAAGGCCCTCAGCAGGCGGGTTTTTGCGCTCCAGCAGGTGTTTGCCGCCGGCGCCGGCCGTCCGGCCGCCCCTAAACCCCTAAATTCTAGGAGCTGTTCCACCAAGGCCCCACGAGGCGACCAACAGGCGTACACAAGGCGCCCGGCAAGCGCCCGGCAAGCCGGCCGGACCCGGCGCGGCGTTACACCCGGGTGGGTTCGCTATTGCCGTCTGGTGGACATTAGCAGCACTAACGCACAAGGCCACGGTTCTCTATCGATCCGATAGGCGGCGCGGCGTGCGGCGATACACTACGCCGCTCTGAACCCGCGAAAGTCGCGTATCGAGCGGAGCAGTGTGTCAGCGTGTCGGGAATTGTACGGGAACGGTCAGAAAACGTCAAATAACCGCGGATTTACAGGTTAAATCGAACAATGAAGGTAAATAAAGATAAGGATTGATGTTATGAATGTGTATGGCACGCTATGGTGCTAGAATTCTGCCGAAAGTGTCGGAATTTTCGATGTCCTTTCGCGGCTTCGGGTATCGCCGGTGTCGGCCGAGCAGTGTTGTCGGCTTTCCCTTGCCGCGGGTCCCGGCAGGGCCCGCGGCCGTGCTTCTTTCGGCGTAGCTCTTGACACGCCGGCCGGCCTGCCGGGGGTTTAAAATCAAATGAATCGGTTTTCCCCTGCCAGGGCTTGCGGGGGATGTTGCGCTCATAATACCCGCCCGCCCGCCCGGCCTTCTCTGTGGTTATCACTATATTTTGGTGGAACACCTCCAAAATTGGCTGTTGCACCGAGTATTGTCCCCGGCCGGCGTCCGGCGGCCACCAACAGGTCAGCCGATACTGCCCGGCTACGAAGTTTTGGAGGCACGGTGGCCGGCAGGGTCCGGCCGTGAGGGGCCTGTGAGGTCTCATGAGCTGTTCCACCAAGCAGATTATCGCCGCCGGCGGGAGGTTTGGGCCGGCTATTGCCGCCGGTCGCCAATAGGCGACCACAAGGGGCCCGGCCTGGGCTTGTGCCTCCTTGGTGGAATAGGCCTCTTATATTGAAACGGGTGGGGGTGGGGGGTCAAATGTTCAGATTTTTTCCGTACGTACTTTAAAGGATGTCCCGTTTGTCAACATTAAAGTCACTTAACTTTACAGAGTGCTAAGAATGTCAATGTATGTGAATTGAATTGACCTGAACTGAATGATAAAGACCAAATAGAAAAAAAAAAGAGGAATTCTTTAACATGCGCCCCACCTCTCTCCTCATGCACACACACTTTCAACATGTTCTGACGCACAAGGTACGTACATCGTTGTAGAATGAGCGTGGTATTATCAAAAGACAGCACTTCAATGGTTGGGTTTTCTCCAGTCTGTGGTTAAGGAGGTTGAGCGTCCCCTGACAGCAACTCTCTGTCTCTCAGACCCCAAATCCGCATTAAACACTTGACTGTTTATGAAAAGCTGCCACCTTGTACGATCACTGGATCCGGGGCGGCGGTTTAATGGTTTTTGTGTCAAGTGTTCAGCATTGAGGGCCGAGGATGGCGCGCTGGGTCAAGGTCGGACTGCTGTGTGCCGCTATAGGGCACAGAGTGATTGCTAGTTCCGTCATCATCTGCTAGGATAGTGTAAGATAGCGACGCTGCAGTCGGGGGACAACCACTATTTTCTGCTGGCATAATCTATAGATAATCGTGAGACGAGGCTAAATCCCTTTTATGGCAAGTCAAATATTAAAAGAAATTCATAACTGGACCCGGTGCCTGGTGGTTTTTTTTAGCGTTGGGTGGACAAGATAACACAGTAGCTATGTGCCATATAAAAGGTCCCGCGATCATGTAGGGCACTGGAAAGTATTTATTGTTGATTTGAGATCATCATATTGCACTTTCAGGGAAATGACATGGGTTTTGATTTTAATGACATATTGTCTGATATGCCTTTAAATGGATTGTGGGCTTAGGCTATCTCCGGGGCAGACATCTCGCCACGTCTCTATCCATCTCCTCGAGGCCGGTCTTTGGGGCAGTCTCTGTCTGGGTCCCCGAGGCCAGTCTCAGGGGCAGTCTCTGGGTCCTCGGGGCCGGTCTCCAGGGTAGACACCTGGAAAGTCTCTGTCCCTGAAGCCAGTCTCTGTCCGTGTTCCGGAGGCCGGTCTCAAGGGCAAACATCTGGCCATGTCTCTGTCCACGTCCCCGAGGCTGGTCTCTGTGGCAGATATCTCGTTCGTCTCTGTCCCCGAGGCCAGTCTCTGGATACACATCTGGCCATGTCTCTGTCCATGGTCTCTGGGGCAGTCTCTGTCCGGGTCCTCAAGGCCAGTCTCGAGGGCAGACATCTGTTTGTGTCCCTGAGGCCAGTTTGCAGGCAGGCTTCTGGCCACGTCTCTGTCCGTGTCTCGGGGATAAATATCTTGATAGTCTCGGTCCCCGAGGCCGGTCTCGAGGGCAGACATCTGGCCAGTCTCTGGGTCCTCAAGGCCAGTCTCCAGAGTATACGTTTTGCCTGTCTCTCTCTCAGGCTTCCTGGGTTCCTGAAGCCAGTCTCTTGGGCAGTCTCTTTCTGTGTCCTTGAGGCTGATCTTCAAGGCCGGTCTTCAGGGCAGACATCTCGCCATGTCTCTGTCGACGTCCTCGAGGCTGGTCTCTGGAGCAGCCTCTGTCTCTGGTCCCCAAGCCAGTCTTTTTGCCTGTCTCTGTCTCTGTCTGGGTCCCCGAGGCAGCCTCTGTCCGCATCCTTGAGGCCCGTCTCTGTGGCAAACATCTTGCCAGTCACTGTCCCCGAAACTGGTTTCCGGGGCAGACATCTATCTGGGTCCTCGAGGTCGGTCTACAGTGCAGACATCTTGCCAGTCCCTGCCTGCGTTCCTGAGGCTGGTCTCGAGGGCATGCATCTTACCACATCTCTGTCCACGTCCCCGAGGCCTGTCTCCGAGGGGTCCCCGAGACCGGTCTCGAGGGCAGACATCTGGCCATGTCCTCGAGGCCGGCCTCCGGGGCAGATATCTGTCCATTTCCTCGAAGCCGGTCTTCGGGGCAGACATCTGGCCATGTCCTCGAGGCCGGTCTGCGGGGCAGACATCTGTCTGGGTCCCCGAGGCCGGTCTCCGGGGCAGACATCTGGCCATTTCCTCGAAGCCGGTCTCCGGGGCAGACATCTGGCCAGTCTCTGTCTGGGTCGCGGTTCGTAACGGGAGACGACTGAAGTGACAGGATCTGTTGTGATGATCTCCCACATCCGTGTAGCAGGAGGTCACCGTGCAGCCATCTTCTCACACGGCACTCGATCATCTTTACTGGGTTCACTAAAAGGTGCCAACGTGAACTACTCCAGGAAACTGAGGACACTAGATATACCCTGAACGAAAACGATTTATACACACTGCACGAACATCATCATTTTACATATGGATGCGCCCGGCGTATATAAGTAGGTATTTTGCGTATACAAGGTCGTCCAATTCCCCATGTGTATACACCTCATCTGTAGGCGTATATAAGCGTCCAGTGAAGAGGGCTTCACTGAGAGTGGGCAGGGGAAGGTGGGGGAGGGGGGCAGGGGGAGGGCTTCCTACTGTGGACAACTGTACTTCTACCAACACCAACAGGTTTGGAGGCAGTGGGGGAGAGGATATTTCCTCTCATATACGCCGGGTGTGAAATACAGCCAAGACGCGTCCGTATATAAGGCCTGGACGTATATACATATATATGAAAACAAGTCAATATTCAGGCGTATATATGAATAAAATAGTGGTTTTCGAGCAGTGACAGAGATATACCTTTGATGGTTTGTCTTTTTAATTAAATAAAAATGGTTATTACAAGGCAGACTGCGAGTGGTAGGTTGTTTGTGCCTTCATAAAGACAAATGCGGGTAGGTATCGCAGTGTTTCATGAAAATGTAGCAGTTTCCTATTTAAGTACCAATAGATAAGCACTTACCTTCTTCAGATGGCCTTCTCATAGAAATTGGTATGGTGACATGGTATTTTTTTAGCATTTCTCATTTGTACATGTTCCCAACTATCATAATCCAGAATTATTTGAAGATAGCAATAGAACATCAATGTCATTCAGCAACAAAGTCAAAATATTGCAGTTTCCCATAGACACCAACAGTTAAGCACTTACATTTTCAGATGGCCTTCCCATCGTAGTTAGCATGGTGATATGCTAAATTTTTTTTGCATTTTTTATTTGCTGATATATGGAACTTTTATTATCCAGAGTTATTTGCAAAAATCAATGGAATTTAGAAATCACCCAACTACCAGCATTTGTATTTAAGAATCATTAAAGTCAACTTCTCAGGCAGCTTTGGAAGTCTAGTGTGTATATACACGGGTGATACATTATGAGCACAATGAAAAGGAATGAATGCACAGTATACCGCCCCCTATTAGGTCAAATGATTTTCATAGATAATTCCGCTCTTGGCTTTGACAAAGTTTTTGAACTGATACATCGAGGTAGCCTTTTGTATTTCTACTATTGTTCCAGTACTGCATTCCTCCATAGAGAGGAATTTTCCTAAAAAAGAAAACTTGTTCTTAGCCTCTTTAGTTTCACAACTATCTTACATCGTCGCTGTGGTTCCTGTCTGTCTGTCTTCCTTAACTCCTAGATTCACTCTCGCTGTTATAAAAGCCTGGACACAATTTAGGGGCTCTCACAATGGTTTATTTTGTGGGAGCCCCACTACCGACCCATCTCCTATAGAGATATGTAAGTTAAGCAAATGTAAATTGGCATATTTTACCTATCAAGATTGGTTAAACTATACAAAGCATTAAATATACTCATTTAGAATTAGAATGAATCATAAAGAACTAGATTTGACTGATAATTGACAATATTTAAAAATCACCTGGCGCCACTATGAATTGTAGGATATGCCTTAAAGAAGGAGAAAGAACTAAGCCTGGAAGCCTGGCCTAGTTAGACTATAGGCCAGGTAACGGGTTCCATTTTTATGGTGCATTATTGGTAACGCCTCCTGGTTCCCCAGTCATCTGCTAGAGGGCTCGACGGAATTAGGTGTATGACAAGTGGATACCAGCCAAACCACTAGGCTGGTTCCCGGGGTATCTGCTAGTCACAGGTGGGCATCAGCAAAAGTTGGTGTGGTGCCCGTAGGATCCCGTGTTATTAGCTCTAGTGTTACACTCTGAATAGTAAGCTCAATGAATGACTCCAAGGCTTCGTCCACTTACAAGCTTTATTGCCAATGGTATTACTGACCGGACTGATAAGACTACATCGAGATCAGGATTATATGCTGGCTCTGTGTCTACAGTTTGTGGGCGACCATGTTGATCGTAACCAACGGTCGCCTCCAGCAGCCTATTACGTAGAACCAGCTTGGTCAGTTAGGCCAAGGGATAGAATCTGTATGTTTCACATATCGATGTTTTGGATCATAACACTAGCCATCGAATTGACCCTGTTGAGGTATCCCATAATTCAGTCTGTTTACAGGATCCGGTGTTCGCTGGTTGCCGACGTTGTATGGTGATAGACCTTTGACCTGTAACCTACAATTATTGTAGTTTAACGGGTTTTCATAAATCTTCAAATTGAAAATCCGATGTCAGAAATGGAAATTATAATTATTTTCACTTATACATTTCAAATTATATTCGTATCTCCAGTTAGAAATCAGAAAATGATTGTTCATCGGAAGACAGGCTGCGGAGTTGCGGCCAGCCACTCGGGAGCGGAACCTTTACTTACCAGGGGCGATAATAGGGAGTTTAGTAGATGCAGATAAAGGTTCCCCATCGTGGACCACCCTGACGGTCGGCGAGGGACGGCGTAGAGGCGGCGGACAGGGACGAGTGGATGTGTCAGAGGCGGGGTGCGGTTGGGGGTAGACGAGAAGCATCTTTTTCCCGTCTCTGAGTGCAAAGCACTAAAACTGCTGTCATCTTTCATCCTGCATTAACTCACCAGCGCCGACCCCTCCTTTACGAGGGTTTGAGTGCTGCTCTGTGAGACTGACGCGACGTCTGGTGGCCAGTGATCACGTCTGAGCTTTGACCTCGTCGTGACACCACGTGACGGTACGTTCTGACGCCACGTGACGACTCGTTATGACACCACGTGACGACCCGTTCTGACACCACGTGATGGTTCGTTATGACACCACGTGACGACTCGTTCTGACACCACGTGACGGCTCGTTCTGACGCCACGTGACGACTCGTTCTGACACCACGTGATGGTTCGTTCTGACACCACGTGACGGTTCGTTCTGATACCACGTGACGGCTCGTTATGACACCACGTGACGGCTCGTTCTGACACCACGTGACGGCTCGTTCTGACGCCACGTGACGACTCGTTCTGACGCCACGTGACGCCACTGGTGACTCGTTCTCACAACCACCACAGAGGGTGCCACTGTCGTCTGGGCCTGGGTTTACTAATTTTACGGTAAAGTCTATTAATATTTGGTATATGCTGAGTATAGAGCAATCTACGATACTTGTACGAGTTAAAAAAACTCAATGTGCGGAACTCGGCCAAACACCTCGTTCCGTACGGACCTAAATCCCCATCTCGTTGTGTAGCTTGCTCAGCATGGTCAGGTCGTTCTATACGAGTATTACACAGGTCTATAGCGTACCAGAGTTAGTTTGTGTACATTGTGTCTCAGCTTATTTCTCCTTGACCTAGAGTGAGAATCATTGTGACACTGGTGAGAGTGCGTGGCTTCAATAAAAAATTGTAAAACAACAGAAGGAAACACCAAGATCCATGTCTATGATCTTAGTTTGTGAATGGATTAGGTGGAGTGTTGGGTGCAGTAGTTATGACTGTTACTATATACCCATGCCGTATATACTGTAAATACGCACTGTTTCGGCATATGACGTAAAAATACTGTACGGACCAGTGGTCCGTACACAAAAAAAAATACGGACCACCTTGCCATACATGTTCATTAAAAAATTGGTTGTTAAGCCAAATGAAATAGATTTTTTAATTTTGGGTATATAGTAAATATATAACGTCCAACCATGTTTGTACAAGTCACAGAACTCGATGATGATTTACAGTTTGTACGGAACTCGGCATAAACGCCTCAGTCCGTACACACCGTAAATCATCATCTCGTTCTGTGACTTGTACAGCATGGTCAGGACGTTCTATATATAATTATATATATACAGTAGAGGGAGTTTCTGAACTCTGTCGTTCATGAAGATCCATCTGCTTACTTCTCTGGTACTAGACTAGTTCCCTGCCAAATGAATAATGGGACAGGTAACGCACATCTTGAGCAGCATGTGAGCGACCTTGAACTTATGCTGGTTCCCTGCTCCATTGCAGTGGCAAGGAGATCCAGCACAACCTCTCTCCATCATGAGATTTCTCAAATAACACCTTATCAAATAACTCATCCACAGTCGTTTGAAATACGTAGAAATATAAGATAAAGGAATAGCAACGTTTCTAAACAAAGACAATAACTTATTATCAGGGATGCTAGTATGTAGGATTTTGCCTACATGTAGGAGTTTCATTCTAGTCTAAAACATATATGGAAACTTCAAGAAATTGTATATGTTTTAAGAACAATATAGATTCCAGCTTTTCTAAATCAAAATTTTCTAATTCAAAATTTTTAAGTCAGCTACCCCCAGTGCACACAATTAGAAAGCCTGTGAGCCTAGAGCTGTAGGATGGTAGGATTCCTGTAGGAAATCCTCCTATGGAGAAGGGCAAAACAGAATGCTGACATCTGATTGGCTTATAATATGTCCTGTGAGAATACAATTATGGGGGGGCCTTACCAAGTGTAACAAGAAATCAGAGGAATACCTTATGAACCTGTAATGATATTTTGCAGAATATAGAACTGATAATGTGTGGTAATCTATTCCAAATGGATTTCTTTGAATAATTCCCCATTTTGTGCAGAACTACACATAGACCCACTCTCAGAGCAGATATCCAGATGTCATATACTGCCAGTCTATATCCGAGGATCTGCTGGGAGAGTGATGGGGATTCCCCTAAAGCATATGCGTTTTAGGTAAGACATAGTCTGGCCTCAGTCGCTCAGTGTACCCCAACTGGCATCCCTGTTATTAAGTATCTGTCAGGTACCAGCTATATGCAATCCCACAATGCCCTAGATGAATGGCGGGCGTTACCTGGCCTAATATGTGAGTGCACATTGCTCAGGCTTTAAGGGGCTCGTTGAAACCTTTTCTATACGCCAACGAGACCCATGGACGATGTGGGTCAACTTTATTCAACACCTATGGACGACCTTTGGTCAGGTAGAACAGTATTAGCTGAACGGGTTTAAATATTACTGAACAATAACCCTCCTACGAGGTCTCCTTGTACCCTGGCTGTTCTGGTGTGACAAGCCGCCCGTGATGGTAGGATTCCTAGCTTTTAACGACAAATGCAGGTATGTATCGCAGTGCCCCCTGTGACTACTAAATTTAACACTGGTGCTGCCATCCGGTTTCATGAAAATATAGCGGTTTCCCGTAGACACCAATAGATAAGCACTTATCTTCTTCAGATGGCCTTCCCATAGAAATTAGCATGGTGACATGCCATTTTTTTTAGCATTTTCCAATTGCTGATATATGAAACTTATGTTATCCAGAGTTATTTGCAAAACTCAAAAGAATTTAGAAATCACCCAAGTACCAGCATTTGTCTTTAACGCCAACAACAGCAACAAGAAGACACGTAAACAGGCATCAGGACCGCCGTGAGAATGTCTCTGTCTTCTTGAGCATGTTCTGTCGAGAAGGACGCTTAATAATGTCTAACAAAAACGAAACGTGTGAAAAAGGCGCAATATCATAATTATCATGTTGGTGGTGGCGCATCTTTACCTACTATATCTAAAACGGTAGAATTTCGTCGAATCCGCTTGAAGCTGCTCCCGCACATAGAGACAGAGTGAACCCGACCTATGTTTGGAGACTGAGAGCCCACGAGAGTGAGATTCTCGTGCAGTGAAAAACTCGAACCTGTTCTTCTTTTTTGTATTTCTATACTCAGACAAACTTCTTCTCTTATGATTCATTTCACACCATGCCAAAATCAGAGTTTAGTATTGTAGTTTTCTGATCTATTTTTCTCGTGAGAAACCAATGAGATCTCAACTTTCGCTGGTAGCCCTTTCAAAACTCCGCTGATTCCCCCCACCCACCACCAGCTTAAGTATTTGGCCCACATATCTACCTGTCTTTGTGGAGCAATCGGTAGGGCCTTCGTCTTGGGATGCGGACCTCGGGCGTTCGAACCCCGCGGTCGGTACTTCATTTTTTCATTTTCCTATATTTTTCGTACTCGGACTCGACGAAGTCGCTAGTAACGATGTAAATCTTCTGGGCCACTGGCCAATTCCATTGGATCGTATCTGCATCTACCTACTCACTGAAGTATCCTTCTTAACATGCACGCGGATGATGTATTGTATTTACCTGAGACACCACACAGGAAGACGATCACTGGGATGATTTGTGTGTAATAAACAAAAAAAAACCATAAAAACCAAAAAAATATCAAACCCAGGCGTTGAGCTTTTTGACCTTTGACACCGACGCCTGCCGTAACGTAGTTTCAGGGTCACTTCTCGGCTGAACATCAGGTGATGATAAAATGCATTTTAAACTATATGTCACTAATTGCCTGCACTCTAATTGCTAATTCCAATCAAATGGTTTCGGAACATCCATTTTCTTTTTGTCAGGAACATCCATGTTCTTTTTGTCGGCAACAAAAGAACGGTCCTTTGTCTTAGGCAAGTAAGGCCACTCAAAAACAAAAACATGTTTCTCATCACCAAGCCATGAAAAATATGACGAGGGCGTTTTTTTTTTTGCTGGATCAAAGATGGCTTAAAAGTGTCATGAAATGGGCTTTAGACATGCAGTAAAACCCTGCATGAGCGGTCACCCTCCGTTCCAGGCCAAAATGTCCGGTTATGCAGGGTGTCTGCGTACAGGGGGTTTTCAGATTTATACGCCCAATTTCCCGCCAGCCGCCATCTTGGACTGTTTTTGTTTGTTTTTGTTTTTAAGCTTTTATTTTAATTGGAGTGTCCACAAGGGTGTGGATACCCTATTTTCGGTGGGTTTCGGTGACAATTTCTTTCAATAGAGTATACGATAACCAAGAAAATTCACCTGGGTAATTACAGGCTAAGTAGATTAACATTCAACATAGGATCGATAAACATAGAACACAGGATGATATTTACAATGATAATCGTCTGCATGGATGACTTCCATGCGATATGTCGATGTTTTATCATGTAGGAGTTTTATCGTAAAACCAGATGAGTTTTAATCTGGGCTCCCGTATACGACGACTGGAGTTTGGCGTAATGATATCACGAGGCGGAGCCGAGTGATATCCGGAGCCAAAACTCCAGGAGTCGTATACGGGAGCCCAGATTAAAACGAATAAGGTTTTGGTTTTATCCTACCCCTGTGAACGATACCGGTATTTTTATGTGAGGTTAATAACAAAAAACATGATAAGAAACTTCTGAAGTCCTCCATATAGCTCTCCTTGCGCTTGGAACTACTTTCAGCTGCTGATCTCTGATTGGTCCATTTTTTTTACGCTCCTAGGAGCGATTTTTCATCCGTATGCGACATACGGGCGCATACGGAAAGTCAATGTTAAGCCTATGGGATTTTATATTAGGGGTAGGATAAAGAGACATTCCGTACGACTGTTACCTACTATTCCATATAATCTCTTGTCTATGTACTATCATTCTGCATTCCCTTTAACAATTGTACATCCGTTTCATACAATACAACTTATTGTTGTATCAATATTTTTATACTGCTCTTATGATATTATGCCAACATTGTAATAAACTTAAACGTAACACTATACTTGGTGTATGAGTAATGACGATTTGTGGCGAGGTTCATTGTTGACCATGACGCACAGTTCTGGCGTCTCGGCTGACAACGTAATGGCCGTCTAATGGAGGAGGCTTTCCGAGGCAGCCCCGGGTGTGAATAGACCCTGGAGTTTTTCTCCCCTTCGCCTGCTGTAACGGTAGAATATCAGTGTAGAGAGGTCAAGAGCAGAGGAACCTGAGCTTGGGATGCCGGTGTCCCTTCTGAGAAGCCTGTCTATACGTACACACTGTGCCGTATGGATGTCTATACGTACACACTGTGCCATACACCCCGCTCTGAGAAGCCTGTCTATACGTACACACTGTGCCATACACCCCGCTCTGAGAAGCTTGTCCATACGTACACATTGTGCCATACGGATGTCTGTACGTACACACTGTGCCATACACCCTGCTCTGAGAAGCCTGTCCATACGTACACATTGTGCCATACACCCCGCTCTAAGAAGCCTGTCCATACGTACACATTGTGCCATACACCCCGCTCTAAGAAGCCTGTCCATACGTACACACTGTGCCATACACCCCACTCTGTGAAGCCTGTCCATACGTACACACTATGCCATACACCCCGCTCTAAGAAGCCTGTCCATACGTACACACTGTGCCATACACCCCACTCTAAGAAGCCTGTCCATACGTACATATTGTGCCATACACCCCGCTCTAAGAAGCCTGTCCATACGTACACACTGTGCCGTATGGATGTCTATACGTACACACTGTGCCATACACCCCGCTCTTAGAAGCCTGTCCATACGTACACATTGTGCCATACAGATGTCTGTACGTACACACTGTGCCATACACCCCGCTCTAAGAAGCCTGTCCCTACGTACACACTGTGCCTTACACCCCGCTCTAAGAAGCCTGTCCATACGTACACACTGTGCCATATGGATGTCTGTACGTACACACTGTGCCGTACGGATGTCTGTACGTACACACTGTGCCGTAGTGATGTCTGTACGTACACGCTGTGACGAACGGATGTCTGTACGTACACACTGTGCCCTACACACCCCTCTGACGGCCGGTAGGGGCGACACCTGTGTTTGAGTTTCGTCTTACTGCCCGCAGGAATTCACGGCGCTCCTGAAGAAGGATCCAGCTCATATTTGGGCGAGTGTGACCCGGATAAAGGCGGAGGATGTGTGCGGGGTCGGCTGACGGCGAGGACGCCTCACGCCGCCACTGTGAGGGCGAACAGCCACATATAGACTGAAAAGACATCTCGGTTTTTATGGTTGCGCAGTTCCTGTTTGCCCATAAAGAGAAGGGAAAGTTCTGGTAGTCTAAACATGTTTTTAAATGTTTATTTATCACAAATTGAGATTTACAGCAAAAGGCCATGATTTTAAAGTTTCTGCCGGATATTAACGGGAATAGATGATGCAGTAATTGTTTGGATGCCATCAGTGGCTACTTCGTCAATGAACGCCGGAGTCTCAGGTTGAGTAGACTGTTAGATGGTGTGACTTTATGATCCATCGATACAAAGTGCTCAGTCAGAATGTATGGGGACTAAGTAAACCACGACCCATTATGCAAAAAGATGTCAGATAGCATAACTGATAATTACCCCAGGTACTTACCTAGTACTGAAGGAGAATTGATGTTCCTACGAGCCTAGGGCACGTTTCTATGGAGCCCTAGGATAACAGAGAAAGTAGTTCCCGTAATTAGTAGGAACTGTGGTATAAGGATTCAAATCTCAGGTATACGGCCTCAAAATTAAGGTATACAGGAAAATAGTCCCTTCGTGCTACAGAGCAAAAACATAGTCCCTATGGATCTACACTATGATATGACAGTTCTTGGCTTTAATTTATTTGGAACAAATGGATGATAAATGTAACACACAATGGTTTTGTGGACAGGCGGCCCTAAAAACCACTTGAGGTTGACGTCGTAATACACTCGCTACCGCTTGTGTATTACAACTTGTCAACCTCTCATGGTTTATGGCTTTGGTGGCAGACAACATGAATGCGGCTATGACTAGACTGGCTCCAGTCCCTTCATCCTATGGCTACCCTCCTTGCTGCGATACAGGAACTGGTACAATCGGTAATGGAGTCCTATTTCTGATTTAGCACCAGTATTCCCAACACTCTCCATACAGATATCCTGGCTACTGGTCAGGATATCTGATTGGGAGATTGATACCCTCTCACTTTGATCTTAATCAGGTCACAGTCAGGAGCAGGCGAAATTTATTGCTATGATAACACATGCGGCCAGGGAACTGGAGTTGGGGAGGGGGGAGAGTAAGGAGGAGGTTTAGGGTAACAGGGAGCAGCTTGGGGCCATAAACAGGAGATTCTGTTCACAGTGGACAAGTCTTTGATTCATGGGCCAGTCAGAAAAGGATACATACTAAAATGAACTTTATTCTGATTGTGTTTAATCATTTAATGAATGTTCATGATCAAAGACTTGAGCAAGTCTAGGCTATGACATGACATGGACGTACACTCACACAGACAAATATAAGGATAGAATGTGAGGGGACAATTATTCTGAATCTAACTAAACCAATCAGAAGGCAAGAGAATCTAGATTATATCAAGACATGCTTCACAAGAGTAAGTTACATGGAAACTGAGAGCCTGTAATAGGCCATCAATATATACACCGGGCTATCAGTCCAGGTAATAAGCTATCAGTACTCGCAATAGGCTATTAGTACATGTAATAGGCTATCAGTACATGCAATAGGCTATTAGTACATCTAATAGGCTATCAGTACATATACAATAGGCCACCAGTACATGTAATAGGCTATCAGTACTTGCAATAGGCTATTAGTACATGTAATAGGCTATCAGTACATGTAATAGGCCATCAGTACATGCAATACGCTATCAGTACATGTAGTAGGCTATCAGTACATGCAATAGGCTATTAGTGCATACAATAGGCTATCAGTACATGCAATAGGTTTTCAATACATGTAATAGGCTATCAGTGCATTTACAATAGTATATGTAATAGGCTATCAGTACATGCAATAGGTTTTCAGTACAGGCAATAGGCTATCAGTACATGCGATAGGCTATCAGTACATGCAATAGGCTATCAGTACATGTAATTGGTTTTCGGTACATGTAGTAGGCTATCAGTACATATACAATAGGCCATCAGTACATGTAATAGGCTATCAGTTCTCGCAATAGGCTATCAGTACATGTAATAGGCTATCAGTACATATATACAATAGGCCATCAGTACATGTAATAGGCTATCAGTACGTGCAATGGGTTTTCAGTACATGTAAAAGGCTATCAGTACATATACGATATGCCATCAGTGCATACAATAGACTATCATTACATGCAATAGGTTTTCAGTACATGTAATAGGCTATCAGTACATATACAATAGTCTATCAGTACATGTAATAGGCTATCAGTACATATACAATAGGCTATCAGTACATGTAATAGGCTATCAGTACATGCAATAGGTTTTCAGTACATGTAATAGGCCATCAGTACATGTAATAGGCTATTAGTGCATACAATAGGCTATAAGTACATTCAATAGGCTATCAGTACATGCAATAGGCTATCAGTACATATACAATAGGCTATCAGTACATACAATAGGCTATTGGTACATGCAACAGGCCATCAGTATATACAATAGGCTATCAGTACATATACACCAGGCCATCAGTACATACAATAGGCTATCAGTGCATATACAATAGGCCATCAGTACATACAATAGGCTATCAGTACATACAATAGGCTATCAGTATATACAATAGTAGATCAGTAGATGTAATAGGCTATGATCATGTACTTAAGCTGGGTCTCTCTGCTGGGGGTGGCCTGTGTTCACCGCCTGCATTTAGACTGTGTTTAGACTGCATTTAGACTGCGTTTAGACTGCGTTTAGGCCACATTTAGAGAGCGTTTGGACCGTGTCTAGATCCTGTTCAGACCGTGTCTAGACTATGTTTAGACTGAATTTAAACTGTGTTTAGAGCAGGTTAAGACAGTGTTTAGACTGCATTTAGACCAAATTTAGACTGTGTTTAAATATTTAGTCTGTGGTAAGACTGTGTTAAGACCATGTTTGGACTGCATTTAGACCGTGTTTAAACCACGTTTAGACTGTTTGTAAACCACCTTTATAACATGTTTAGACCGTAATTAGACTGTGCTTAGACCATGTGTAGTCCGCATTTGGACTGCGTTTTGCTGCTTTTAGATCGCTTTTAGACCATGTTTAGGCCGTCTTTACACTGTGTTTAATCTGTGTTTAGACCGTGATCAGCGCTCTCACTAGTAAAACAGGGATGTCAATGAGGTCAGGCGAATGACACATGATGCTGAATGGTGCGGAGTTTGGTGTAAAAACAACACAGAGCTACAGACCGGAGAATACGGCGTCTTTTTGCGCAGAGGATTCTTTAACTGCGCGTCACATGTGGTATGCTGCAGAGTGTACCTGCCTGGTGTTCTGGGGCTGTCTGAAAAGACGTGTTACTATCCACGTTTATTACCCACCTAATACGGAGTCTCCATGCTAAGCCTATGGAGCCTACAGATCACTATTATTACCCACCTAATACGGAGTCTCCATGCTAAGCCTACGGAGCCTACAGATCACTATTATTACCCACCTAATACGGAGTCTCCATGCTAAGCCTATGGAGCCTACAGATCGCTAACTGGGCCGGATTTTTGAAACCTGCTAAATTCACTTTGAACCTGGGATAAAAAACGCAAAAAAAAATTTCTGAATAATACTTCTTTTTATATTTTATGTTACTCACCTACTAAGTACGTTCCAGAAAAATATTATTCCAACAAAATCAGATCAATGGTTTAGATTTGAGAGCCTTTTGAAGTTGTGTATAATACTGCATGTTGTCCAACCCCCTAAATATCTGAAATTTCAAGAAATGTTATAAATGCTTATATCTTTAGAATGACTAATATTATACGGTGACACACATTATATTTAATTCAAAATACCTTATTCATATATTAGATTTAAAAGAAAAGCTCTAAACCATATTTGGGGTGTTGGGCAACACAGGGGTGTCGGACAACACGAGGGGTGTCAGACAACACGTTAATAGAATTACTCAGAACAATGAGAAAAATAATATTTGAGGCTATAATACTTTATATTTTTAATGAAATGATAATAAGCTATATTTCACAAAGCAAACCACTCAATTACTGATAAAAAACAACCCCAAAATCATAACTTGTAAAACAGCGTGTTGTCCGACACCCTGGGGTGTCGGACAACACGTGTTCAGTTTTTGAACAATAAAAAGTATATTTTTTTATTTAGAAAAAAACCAACCTGGGTATTCATGAGTGGTAGGGGTACTTAACATAACCAATGATATTTGTTATTCTATTATGATTATTTTTTCTTTTACACATCCTTTAGAGGTGTGTTGTCCAACAACCCATGTTTTTGGAAAAATATCATCATGGGATCATAATGTTCTGATATCAGGATGGATAATCTGATTGTGTTGAAACTTTCAGGTATCACAGTCAGGATTCTGGTCAACATTGTACAATAAAGAAAAATTAATTTCTCACTATATATCTCATTAGTATTTTCCTCTGAAAGTCGGGGTCTTGAACAACATACTCTATGGGTCTCTATGTTGGAAAATTTGAAGGTCCTGGATAGTTTTTACCATTTTAATATTTTTTCAATCTTTTACCAATTTTCAAAATTATATTGTCTACACTTCTCATGACATATGCTTTAAACATGTTAATAAATACAATTGGCTCGAAATTGTGTCTCCCAGATTTTGAACAAAGCAAAAATCAATAGAAAATCACAGTTTTTGTTGATTTTTGGAAGGAAAAATTCCTCAGAGCTCTACAAAACCCTATGTTGGAAAGAAAGATTACCAAAATATACACCAAATAATTTCATTTTTACATTCATGAGATACTTTTATACAACATGAACCTTGAATAAGCTTATTTTGGCAATTTAGCAGGTTTTAAAAATCCCACCATAGTACTGAGTAGAATACGGATCTCCGAAATCTCCTAGGAGAATACGGCTAATTCGGCCACCTGACAGGCATTATAGGAGCTAATTTATATGAACAATGCACAGCGCTTGGGTCAAATTTCTAATTACTTGAAAGGTTCGATCTGTGTGGCTGTATTCTCCTTGTAGTTGACACTACAAATACTCCTTGCTATCGCTCGGAGTTTTACTGAAAAGGTGGGTTACTGTCCCCGTGTAGCGGTAGGCTGTGAGCTGGGGCTGTGATAAAAGGTGGGTTACTGGCCCCGTGTAGCGGCAGGCTGTGAGCTGGGGCTGTGATAAAAGGTGGGTTACTGGCCCTGTGTAGGGGCAGGCTGTGAGCTGGGGCTGTGATAAAAGGTGTGTTACTGGCCCCGTGTAGCGGCAGGCTGTGAGCTGGGGCTGTGATAAAAGATGGGTTACTGGCCCCGTGTAGCGGCAGGCTGTGAGCTGGGGCTGTGATAAAAGATGGGTTACTGGCCCCGTGTAGCGGCAGGCTGTGAGCTGGGGCTGTGATAAAAAGTGGGTTACTGTCCCCATGTAGCGGCAGGCTGTGAGCTGGGGCTGTGTTAAAAGGTGTGTTACTGGCCCCGTGTAGCGGCAGGCTGTGAGCTGGGGCTGTGATAAAAGGTATGTTACTGGCCCCGTGTAGCGGCAGGCTGTGAGCTGGGGCTGTGATAAAAGATGGGTTACTGGCCCCGTGTAGCGGCAGGCTGTGAGCTGGGGCTGTGTTAAAAGATGGGTTACTGGCCCCGTGTAGCGGCAGGCTGTGAGCTGGGGCTGTGATAAAAGATGGGTTACTGGCCCCGTGTAGCGGCAGGCTGTGAGCTGGGGCTGTGATAAAAGATGGGTAACTGGCCCCGTGTAGCGGCAGGCTGTGAGCTGGGGCTGTGATAAAAGATGGGTTACTGGCCCCGTGTAGCGGCAGGCGGTGAGCTGGGGCTGTGATAAAAGGCAGGTTACTGGCCCGTGTAGCGGCAGGCTGTGAGCTGGGGCTGTGATAAAAGGCAGGTTACTGGCCCCGTGTAGCGGCAGGCTGTTAGCTGGGGCTGTGATAAAAGGCAGGTTACTGGCCCCGTGTAGCGGCAGGCTGTGAGCTGGGGCTGTGATAAAAGATGGGTTACTGGCCCCGTGTAGTGGCAGGCTGTGAGCTGGGGCTGTGATAAAAGGTGGGCTACTGTCCCCGTGTAGCGGCAGGCTGTGAGCTGGGGCTGTGATAAAAGGTGGGTTACTGGCCCCGTGTAGCGGCAGGCTGTGAGCTGGGGCTGTGATAAAAGATGGGTTACTGGCCCCGTGTAGCGGCAGGCTGTGAGCTGGGGCTGTGATAAAAGATGGGTTACTGGCCCCGTGTAGCGGCAGGCTGTGAGCTGGGGCTGTGATAAAAGGCAGGTTACTGGCCCCGTGTAGCGGCAGGCTGTGAGCTGGGGCTGTGATAAAAGGCAGGTTACTGGCCCCGTGTAGCGGCAGGCTGTTAGCTTGGGCTGACTGAAAAGGTGGGTTACTGGCCCGGTGTAGCGGCAGGCTTTGAGCTGGGGCTGTCTGAAAAGGTGGGTTACTGGCCCCATGTAGCGGCAGGCTGTGAGCTGGGGCTGTGTTAAAAGATGGGTTACTGGCCCCGTGTAGCGGCAGACTGTGAGCTGGGGCTGTGATAAAAGATGGGTTACTGGCCCCGTGTAGCGGCAGGCTGTGAGCTGGGGCTGTGATAAAAGATGGGTTACTGGCCCCGTGTAGCGGCAGGCTGTGAGCTGGGGCTGTGATAAAAGATGGGTTACTGGCCCCGTGTAGCGGCAGGCTGTGAGCTGGGGCTGTGATAAAAGATGGGTTACTGGCCCCGTGTAGCGGCAGGCTGTGAGCTGGGGCTGTGATAAAAGGCAGGTTACTGGCCCCGTGTAGCGGCAGGCTGTGAGCTGGGGCTGTGATAAAAGGCAGTTTACTGTCCCCGTGTAGCGGCAGGCTGTTAGCTTGGGCTGACTGAAAAGGTGGGTTACTGGCCCGGTGTAGCGGCAGGCTTTGAGCTGGGGCTGTCTGAAAAGGTGGGTTACTGTCCCCGTGTAGCGGCAGGCTTTGAGCTGGGGCTGACTGAAAAGGTGGGTTACTGGCCCCATGTAGCGGCAGGCTTTGAGCTGGGGCTGTGATAAAAAGTGGGTTACTGTCCCCGTGTAGCGGCAGACTGTGAGCTGGGGCTGTGTTAAAAGGTGGGTTACTGGCCCCTTGTAGCGGCAGGCTGTGTGCTGGGGCTGACTGAAAAGGTGGGTTACTGGCCCCGTGTAGCGGCAGGCTGTGAGCTGGGGCTGACTGAAAAGGTGGGTTACTGGCCCCGTGTAGCGGCATGCTGTTAGCTGGGGCTGTCTGAAAAGGTGGGTTACTGGCCCCGTGTAGTGACAAGGTTTTAGCTGGGGCTGTGTAAAATGGTGGGTTACTGTCCCGTGTAGCTGGGGCTGACTGAAAAGGTGGGTTACATGTGGTATTATGCACAAAGGAAAATAATAATGATTCTGGTAATGATAATTAAAAAGACGAAGTACATAAAATGTACAGATATGAAAAATGGCATAACTAGTCCTCGGAGATTGTATCTGAAACCAGTCGATATTGGGTATTATAGAAGAAACCTGTAAACGTTTAGGTCAAGTGCTCGTATCCCATCAAGTTTGTATAATGTAGTAATTCACAAGGCAAAGCCGCATGAATTACGTAGCGATACAAACCAGATGGGATCGAGCTCTGACCCTAATCTCGAATAAGTTTCTGAATTTATCTCACACTTCACGTTGACTAATGGGCTAACCTTTATGACATAATCCCCCATTGAGTATTATTTTTTCTAAATACTCAATGGGCGTTGGGTACAAGTTCCCAATGTTCCCAAAGTCTATGTGGAAACATAGACTATGGCGACTGAGTGACCGGACGCGGTGTGCTGCACGCGGAGCCCACTTATGCCTAAATATACCAGTTAACCTCGGAATAACCTTCTGCAAACTTGCAATATGACGGATAACCAGGCCAGGAATATGGATGAGATAGTTGAAGCCCCCAAACCTCCTCGTGATGCCCGTGATAAGACCAAGAAGCAGCGACATAACAAGCCCAGTGATAGTGCAGTGGCGGACACGCCACCTTCCACCCCGCCGGTGGTGAGCAAGGCAACCTCCAAGTCGGTGAGTCCACTTAAAACGAATGCGCCACTGAGTAGTGTAATCGAGAGGCTAAATCTTCTTGAGAAAAGACTGTATGACCAAGAAAAAACTGTGAACAGTACTGTAGAAACGCTGAAAAAAATGGATAAAAGAATAGAGAAGGCTGAAAAAATAAACAACAACACCGCCCAGTTACTGGACAAAGTTAGCTCTAGATTGACCACTACCGAAGCAGCGAACCGTGACCTGTCAACCGCAGTACGGGACGCCAAGATTGAACTAGACGAGCTCAAGTCTGATTTGCTGAAAACCCATCTAACAACTATTCGAAACAGTGATAAGATCTGTCAAATTGAGGGCGAAAAAAGGAAAAAAACTCTCATAATTGCAGGAAAGCAAGAAAGAAAGGATGAATCTCCCCGGGATGTTGTTATGCAACTGATAAATGATATCCAGGTGCCTCAGGGAAATATCATGATTGAAAATGTGTATAGGAGGGGCAAGTTCTACGAGGAAAGCAAGCGCCCGAGGGATATAGTGGTAAACCTATCATCAATCTCTATGAAATCGATGATCTTCAGGAGCTTATTTAGGCTGAAGGGAAACAACGCTTGGTATAAGGTGTCAATACGGGATGAGCTCTGTAAGGAGGATCTTGAAAAACAAAAGGTTATGAGAGCTATTGCTGCGCATGCTCGCTCAAAGCAGACGAAAGCTTATGTGAAGGGCATGTCTCTTGTGGTGGAGGAAAAAACCTACGCCTTTTCCCAACTAGATCAACTAGAAACAGATAATCCTGACTTGACAATAGCCAATGCCAAAACCCAGCCCACCGAGGATGGGATCGCATTCCAAGGGCCCTATGCACCACTATCAAACTTGTACCAATGTAGGGTTAAAGTAAATGGTGCCTATTATGACTCTGCGGAACGCGCCTTTCAGACCTCAATGGCTATAAACTGTGAGGACGGGAAAGCAGCTGAAAAAATCTTGGCGGCCAGTGATGTCTACGAAGTTATGTCTATTGCAAAGACCGTCAGGAAGACCCCTGAGTGGAACAAGACCAAATTTGATGTGATGGAAAAGATCCTTCTAAACAAGTTTCAGCAGAACGATAACCTAAAAGAGCACCTACTCAACACTGGTGAGCTATTTTTGTACGAGGCTACCAGGGACCTCGAGTGGGGGTGCGGTAAGCATCTGGGTCAAATCGATGACATTGTCCAAACGAAATTCGCTGGAAAAAACCGACTTGGTACCATCCTCCAGAAAATACGAACCACGCTGAAAGTTGACGCTGAAACTGCATCGGATTCTGACGACACCATTGAGGGAGCGGAGGACCGAGACGATGAATCGGATAGTGAGGAAGACATCGAAACACAGAGTGAGGAAGGAGAGTGAACCTCAAGCTCTGAGGAGCCAAAGTAGCGGAACCACCGAACCGTTAAAACAAAGTCAATGGACTGTACCTGACCTGGATATACTGAACTGAACGGGACTAGTACAAATGACTAGGGTCTGACCTACCTCATGATAAACATGAAAGCACGACAGCTATATACCACAAAACTATATTTTTCTAAACCACCCTATATTTTTAATGTTATGCTATCTAACAAATGTAGATTACCACCCGCAAAATTCCAAAACTGCCTTCCTGGGTCGCTGAAACAGAAAGGAGTTTGATCTTATCGATCCTTTTCTCTTTTTTTTTTTTTTTTCTTTTATATCTTCCCATCCACCACTATTATACTCAGAAATAAAATATTTACGATAGATATAATATGTTTAGCTGAACTAAAATGTGTTAATACACAAAGGGTGGAGAGAAAGGGTCCATGTGCATATGATTGTAAGGTAAACACGGATCATTGAAACCATAGATAAAAATATCCAAAACACAAGACTATAACTGAACCCAGGCCAAATGGGACCTGAACGAAAAGCGTCATCCTGGGTCGCTGAACCAGAATGAAGCCCTGTTTTGTAAAAGACTCGTTTGATTTACTAGTAACTATTAACAATGTTGACTCTAATTAGTGGAACTCTCTGCGTGTTTGCACTGCTATGGTATAAATCTCAAAGCCAAAAAATTGTAGCCTTTTTTTTTTCTATTTTCTGAAAGGATGAGCAATGACCAAGAGTGTCTAAATTGCTTAATCCTTGTGTCAGTACACAACGACCAAGACAGTCGAGGTTGTGTACATGACAGTGTTTTGTTTTATATGTTTAAATTTTTCTTAAATGTTTGCGATGCATATACATTATTTTATTATTTTGGACTCGCAAGAGCCGCGATTGCTGATAACCATGTGGTATATATTAGTGAATCTGTGTCTAAGGAAACTGAAATAAGAACAAAAGGATAAACTCAATTAATGGTCTAGCCAAATTAAAAGGACTTGTACTAGCGCACCTTAACATATGGAGCTATAAAGCCAAGTATGATCGTCTTAGAGTAGAATTGGTTAATAATAATATACATGTTCTAACAATTTCTGAAACTTGGATGACTGATAATGATGATATACACTCATATAAATTCCCTGGATATAATATTGTTAGGCTGGACAGGGCCTGGAAACAGAATCTAACGGATGCTAATCCCAAAAAGGGAGGTGGATTACTAATTATGGTTAAGGACACCCTCGAATATGATAGCCACTGTTACAATAATTATAATACTAGTACAAAAGATATTGAGATTCAAATTATTAAAATTATACAAAATAAAGCTAAGGATATAGTAGTAATAAACACCTATAGACCTCCGAAAGGAAATAAACTAACTTTCATTGAGACCCTTTAAACCATAACGGAAGAGATTAATGATAATGCAAGTAAAGAAATATTTATAATGGGTGATATGAATATTGATATCCAACAAACTGAAGACAATTATCGAAACAATTTAATAAACTCACTTAACCAAATCGGCCTAATACAAGTGATAAATGAGATAACCCGATATTCTGAAACAAACTCAATTCTGGATCTGATTTTTACAAATTCTGACAAAGTTGATCAAAGGGGTTGCCTTGAAACAAACATTAGTGATCATATGATGGTGTACCTAAATAGGAAAAAAGGGAAGGAAGTAACTAAACAAAATGAATTCTTATGCAGAGACTACCGTAAATATAAATCTGAGGATATGGCTGAATATATCAAAAACAAGGCTAACTGGATAGAATATAATGGATTGGACTCAACAGGTAAATGGGAAATGCTTATTGGTAAACTTAATGAATATCTAAACAAAACATGCCCGCTTAGAAAATTTGCTGCAAAAACCAAAGGTGAACCATGGATTACGGGGGACTTAGCCTATCTGATAAAACAAAAGAATTATAAACTAACAAAAGCAAAGAGAACAAAAACAAACAAAGCATGGTCAGAAGCCAGGAAAGCCAGAAATGAGGCAAACAGAGAAGCTAGGCTGGCCAGGGAAAATTATATACTAAATTTAGCCGAGGACAATAAATCAAACCCCAAAAAGTTTTGGAGATGTATCAACAGCATACTTCCTGGAACAGAAAATAAGGACAAAACCACGATCAATTTAAAGGATGAGACGGGACAAATACCGGAAAAAGACACAGCCCAGTATATTAACAATTTTTTTCTTAACATAGGGAAAGATAAATACACCCCATGGAAGTTCCATGGTAATAGGGTAGAACAAACACTTGATGACATAAATATAACGATTGATGAAATGACAGAGGAGATTAAAGCTATGAAAACGAGCAAACCCTCAGGTATTACAAATATCAAAACAAAGGTGTTAAAAGATTTTTTGATGACTTTTAAGAATGAATTCACACAACTCTGTAATGAGATACTAGTAACTGGTAACATTCCTAAGGAATGGAAAGGTAGTCTGGTTACACGGTGCCAAAGGGAGGCGATCCTGGAAAATGTACAAACCTTAGGCCGATATCAATAATCCAAGCTCAAGGAAAATTACTTGAAAAGTGTGTAAATACGAGGGTGTTATCATATCTGGAGGAAAACAATATATTGTCCAGTTTACAGAGCGGCTTTCGAAAGAAGCACTCCACTGTAGGAGCTGTTGCAGAATTTGCTAACAATATTTTTTCTGCTGCCAATGTGGGTATGGTAACAGGGGCTGTTTTTGTTGACATCAAGAAAGCCTTTGACACCATAGACCACTCCATCCTCCTTCAAAAATTAGAAAATTATGGTATAAGGGGGAAAAACTTAAAATTTATGAGAAATTATCTTGATTCTAGAACCCAAACAACGAAGGCAAATGGAACTCTCTCGGCAGAGGGTGGGGTGGTCTGCGGTGTCCCACAAGGCTCCAATTTGGGACCAACACTCTTTTTGGTATACGTCAATGATTTGACAGATTATATAAAAAATGCTAATTTGCTATTGTATGCCGATGATACGGTGATTTATGTAAGTGGAAATGGAATTGAGGACGTACAACCAAAATTACAATATGCTATCGAATGTTTCGACCTCTGGGCCGACCAGAACAAGTTAACTGTTAATGGTTCTAAGACAAAGTTAATGACCTTCGGCACACCTTTTAGGTGCAAGACTGTTGAAAATTTACAGATTACATTAAATAATACTCCATTAAAGAAAGTATATGGCTACAAGTACCTGGGAATATATCTGGACACGAACCTCAATTTCAAATCACATACAAAAGAAATGCTTAAGAGAGTTGCTTACAAAACTTACCAATTATCTAAGATGAGATCATTTATAACCAGGACAACGGCAATATATATATATAAGACCACAATCCTGCCATATCTGGACTATGGTGATCTGCTCTATATGAACTGCTCAAACCATTTACTTGACAAAATGCAGATAGCACAAAACAGATGTCTAAGGATTTGCCTTCGTGTTAAAAACAGAACAAGTGTCAGATCTCTACATGTAAATGCTAAACTACCGTACTTGATATATAGAAGGAAAAACCATCTACTGAATCACCTATATCAAAAAGCCCAGAGGGATCAATATCTTGACAAAAGAAACTTGCCTACTAGGGGACATACTGCACCTGTTTTGTATGTTAAAACTCCAAATAATGCAATGTATACCAGGAGCATAGAATATTATGGTCACAGACTGTGGAATGAGATCCCCTCTATCACGAGGTTGATACCTACCTACAAAGTATTTAAAAAAATAAATAAGGACAATCTGGTGAACTCTATACCCACTTACTAGGAACTGAGTATGATGTATGATGAAATCGATCTAGACCAAAATCCTGTTGGACTCACTTATACCTGAATATACAATATACTACTACAACCACATGCTATAATATTGAATTGTTAACACTAAGCTGATGACGTAAACTGTTCAACTTTCGCAACAAAAATGTTACTAATGCTATTGACGGCATCTACTATGAAAACCAGCCTCATGGCTGATAGATATGCTGTAACTATTGTCAATTGAAGCAAAATCAAGAACAATCTACTGTACATTCTAACAATGTAATACCTAAGATTGACAATAAACAAACTTTGATAAAAAAAAAAAAAAAAAAACAATACCAGGGGTGAGATAAATACACATACATCACTAGTTTAAAAGCAGCACACGTCAACAGACCGCTGTTCTCCCCGCGGCGATGGCAGGAGTCTGGCGAATCGCAGAAGGCGTTTTCCGATCAGACAATCAGCCCAATAACTGAAACATCCAGTGACCACATTCTACACAAAGTGTCGGCTTTAAACAAACTACAGACTCATATATTGTACACAATGTCTCTCACTTCTTTACCAAAGTTAAATAATCGTGGGTTAAAAATTTTACTCGGATTCAGATCAAGACGAAAATCAGCAACCAGCATGTGCAAACTATGTAATATTGACACTCTGGATCATAGAAGACAAAAGCAATTGCTATGTTTTATGTTCGGACATAAAAACAAAGAGGAATGGATAGAAAATGTTGCAAGGAACACTAGATCCCAAGGGAAGATTTTATTTAAATTGCCAATAACCAAAGCAGCATCTGTCTATAATAGCCCCTATTATAGGGGAAGCAGGTCGTGGAATGGACTGTCTCCTGAAATGTCATGTCAGTGATAAAGATCAATTTAAGAAACTTATAAATGCTGTTATATGATTACAAGTGTTGAATGTCTACCGAGCAGTGCCGATCACCAATTGTACTAGAACTTTATTTCCATCTACATTTACTAATAATAATACTCTTCATATATGTTGTTATTGTAAAATGTCAACCTGAATGTAAATTGTGATATACCTATGGAGTGCCTGAAAAACTCGACATTTTCGAGAGGTACTGACAATAAAAAGAAAAAAAAAAATGTTAAATTAAAAAAAGCGGTTTACTTTGTGAAAGGGCTACTTTGATAAGAAAAAAACGAACTTTAAAGGCGGAGGTAGATTTCCTTTTTTCGGTTTGACTGTAGATGTACCTCATAGGGTTCAGAATTGCAGGGGAAATAACATGTTTCAGGGAAATGGAACCCTACAATTAAAACGAAGATATTGTATTTGAGTACAGACAAACACCCTGTGAGGTGCATGAATCTCACCGTGTGAATCCCACTTTACAGGGTACAGAATCTCAGCAGGATTTTTACCAGACAAACACCATGTGAGGTTCATGAATCCCTCCGTATGAATCCCACTTTACAGGGTACAGAATCTTAGCAGGATTTGTCTCAGACAGACACCCTGTGAGGTACATGAATCCCTCGTGTGAATCCCACTTTACAGGGTACAGAATCTCAGCAGGATTTGTATCAGACAAACACCCTGTGAGGTTTATTAATCTCACCATGTGAATCCCACTTTATAAGGTACAGAATCTCAGCAGGATTTGTCTCAGACAAACACTCTGTGAGGTACATGAATCCCATCATGTGAATCCCACTTTATAAAGTACAGAGTCTCAGCAGAATTTGTCTCAGACAAACACCCTGTGAGGTGCATGAATCTCACCGTGTGAATCCCACTTTAAAAGGTACAGAATCTCAGCAGGATTTGTCTCAGACAAACACCCTGTGAGGTTCATGAATCCCATTGTGTGAATCCCACTTAATAGGGTACTGAATCTCAGCAGGATTTGTCTCAGACAAACACCCTGTGAGGTACATGAATCCCTCCGTGTGAATCCCACTTTACAGGGTACAGAATCTCAGCAGGATTTGTATCAGACAAACACCCTGTGAGGTTCATGAATCTCACCATGTGAATCCCACTTTATAAGGTACAGAATCTCAGCAGGATTTGTCTCAGACAAACACCCTGTGAGGTACATGAATCCCATCATGTGAATCCCACTTTATAAAGTACAGAGTCTCAGCAGAATTTGTCTCAGACAAACACCCTGTGAGGTGCATGAATCTCACCGTGTGAATCCCACTTTAAAAGGTACAGAATCTCAGCAGGATTTGTCTCAGACAAACACCCAATGAGGTACATGAATCCCACCATGTGAACCCCACTTTACAGGGTACAGAATCTCAGCAGGATTTGTCTCAGACAAACACCCTGTGAGGTTCATGAATCCCATTGTGTGAATCCCACTTAATAGGGTACTGAATCTCAGCAGGATTTGTCTCAGACAAACACCCTGTGAGGTACATGAATCCCTCCGTGTGAATCCCACTTTAAAAGGTACAGAATCTCAGCAGGATTGTCTTAGACAAACACCCTGTGAGGTTCATGAATCCCATTGTGTGAATCCCACTTAATAAGGTACTGAATCTCAGCAGGATTTGTCTCAGACAAACACCCTGTGAGGTACATGAATCCCTCCGTGTGAATCCCACTTTAAAAGGTACAGAATCTCAGCAGGATTTGTCTCATACAAACACTCTGTGAGGTACATGAGTCCCACTGTGTGAATCCCACTTTATAAAGTACAGAATCTCAGCAGAATTTGTCTCAGACAAACACCCTGTGAGGTCCATGAATCCCATCGTGGTAATCCCACTTTATAAGGTACAGAATCTCAGCAGAATTTGTCTCAGACAAACACCCTGTGAGGTCCATGAATCCCATCGTGGTAATCCCACTTTATAAGGTACAGAATCTCAGCAGGATTTGTCTCAGAAAAACACCCTGTGAAGTACATGAATCTCAGCAGGATTTGTCTCAGACAAACACCCTGTGAGGTACATGAATCTCAGCAGGATTTGTCTCAGACAAACACCCTGTGAGGTACGTGAATCTCAGCAGGATTCCTCGTTCATATCCTTAAGTGCTCCAAACTCGATAGCCTACGGGAAAACAAACCAAACATTCGTCAGTTTCTTTGTTACTACGCTGCAATGTTGTGATATCTTCTGAGAAGCGGTGGATACGTTCCCTCCGTCGTCCACTACCCTTCTGCAACTTGAGACACAACTGGTGAGAGAAAGACTGAAATCTCCTTTGAGACTGCAGACTATAACCTTATTGATAGGAATCCTTAGATTATTGCATGTGTTTGTCATGTCTTGTGGCATTTGGCCAAGCGTTGTTGGGTCGAACTAAATATCCAACAGCTCTGTATAACTTTGAAGAGGATTTATTCTGTAAATGCTTTTTCATTTGAAGTGTTGCACTTCCGCTGTTTCCCTCAGGTCCTGCCTTCATCACTGTACAATAATGATAACAGTTATGTCTTTTTTTGACAGCTCTCAGAAAGAAATGTCAATGTCTGACTTGTCACTTGTATTTATGATTGTGTTTTCTTTTGCAGGTGAGTACCTATCTGTTAGATCCGTCACCCATCAACTGCCCGTTAACAAAGATAAGTACAGTGTGTGTTCATAGTAAGCTTCAAATCAGCCCTCAATGGCAGCGACGTTCATTTAACAGGAATTGACTGGTTTCAGATACAAGAGCTCTGAGGAGTTGATGTGTAGTAATATTAGGAAACGTCCTTACTGTGGACGAAACGGTTCCTGTTCGAGGTCAGTCGTCGATATCATACTGCCTTACGCCATAGGCGGAAGGTATTATGAAAACGAAGACTGACCGAGAACGAGAACCATTTCGTCTACAGTAAGGACGTTTGCTTATTATTATATACCTTTAATTGGTGAAAAACCGCCATTTTAATGACATACAAAATCGCAGTCACAGCGGGCACGAACATTATTATTACTGCACCCCTAGCAGCTGGCAGTATTTAATAGACATTCGGACATAGGTATATACACAATATTACCATGATTTGGATCCGCATGGTTGTATCCTCCGAGTAGTTGATGCGTAGTAATACTCCGAGCGACAGCGAGGAGTAATGCGTAGCGTCAACTACGAGGAGGATACAACCACGCGGATCCAGATCATGGTAATATTGTATTTATTACTCACTTATTTTTAGATTTCAGCAATAAATATGATCGTTAGAAAACTTTACAACGTAATTAAGAAGTTATGTTTGGGACTACTTTCATCTAAAAAATCCGTATCCTCCTAGGAGGGTACGGAGCTCCGTATCCTCCTCAGTAGCGATCTGTAATCTCCATAGGCTTAGTATGGAGACTCCGTATCAGGTGGGTAATAAATAATAATATCCGCGCGCATGTGAAGATACTGCACATAGTGCTGTTCCACTGTCAATAGAAGTCACGTTTGCTTCTAGTTCCTGAAGACTTTTCTCACAGTTTCTCACAGCTTAGGGCCGCCGGGTACCGACCTCAGAGACACTCTGTAAGACGCGGGGAACAAGCTCAACGTGACCTGAGGGCAGCATGAAGCGACACCTGCCGGCCCTGTGCTTGACCTTTGACCTTTAGTAATGGGGGTGGCGCAGTGTATTGTGCTGCGTGACACACCGTTCCGCTCGATCTCTTAGTGGCAAACGGCCGGTGGGTTCTCATGGGTTGTGTTCTATAGAGGAAACACGAGTTAAAATTATACTGATAGTCCTGATACTTTATTTATTTATTGGTCATAATTCAACATCATAAGTTGGTTTTAAATTATGGCCGTAACAGCTACACGGTATCTGCATCAGGAGATACAAGTCTACGTATATATTATTATTACATACCTATGGCCGAACGTCTATGAAATACTACCCGCTACTAGGGATCTAGTATAAATAATGTTCGGGTGCACTGCGCCCGTAGTGGATATTCGGGCGCACTGTGCCTGTAGTGAATGTATCATGTCAAAATCTACATAAAGAAGTATATAAAATGAGATTTTTCGTGATATTTAGGTATGTAATAATAAGAAAACGTAGTGACTGAGCCCGCAGGGATGCCATTCTCGGCCTTTTGATGCCATAAATACGTCCCTCTGCCTGCGGCATCAGGACATATTTATGGCATCAAAAGACCTTGAATGGCCATCCCTTCGGGCTCAGTAACCATGTTTTCTCTTATTATATATCTGTGTGCGAATGTCTATGAAATACTGCCCGCTGCTAGGGGTGCAGTAATGATAATGTTCGCGCCCGCTGTGAGAGCGACTTAATAAGTCATCAAAATGTCGTTTTTTCATCAATTTAAGGTATATGATAATAAGCAAACGTCCTTACTGTGGACGAAACGCTTCTCGTTCTCGGTCAGTCTTCGATTTCCTGCTGCCTTCCGCCTATGGCGTCAGGCAGTATGAAATAGAAGACTGACCTCGAACAGGAACCGTTTCGTCCACAGTAACGACGTTTTCTAATATTACAACATTGAGAAAATATGGATGCTGATGGGCATTTTGGAACAGATGAGTTCCCGAGAAAATATGAAGGGGTGGACAATAGCTACTAATATATAGAAACAGGATTCCTGTGTTGTAAGTTTCCGGATTACGAACTCGTTTCACCGGAGGTTTAAACCGAGGTCTTTAGAACGAGGTTTAAACCTCCGGAGAAACGAGTTCGTAATCGGAAACTTACAAACACAGGAATCCTGTTTCTATATTACTAAATACCTCAAAAACAGTGCAACATTTACCTTATCTAAGCCATGGCAGGCATTCGTAATCCGATTTGGGCACACAACGCTCATAGTGTAACGTAGATTACACCCCAACCTTCAAGTACCCTGTAGTAGTAGTGGTTTCAAACTGTGACGTCATCATTGCCAACGTCGCAATTTGGATGTTGAGAATCACGGCAGCTAGATTGCCTCAGCTTGTCGGTGAGTGGCGATGATATTTAGGCTCTTTCTTTGATATCTCGATGTATTTGCGTATTTGATTAGGATTACATGTATTCATCTGTGTATTATGATATATATCGCGGTGCCGATTGTCGAATCGACGTGCCGGTTTTTTTTCGGCCGCCATTATCCATCCACTAAGACCTTAGGCGTAACGTGCATTACTCCCCGGCAGTGCCGAAACCGTAGTTACCGTATATATAGCAACGTGTGGTATGGCCGTAACAGCTACACGGTATCTGCATCAGGAGATACAAGTCTACGTATATATTATTATTACATACCTATGGCCGAACGTCTATGAAATACTGCCCGCTGCTAGGGGTGCAGTAATGATAATGTTCGCGCCCGCTGTGAGAGCGACTGAAAAGGTCATCAAAATGTCGTATTTTCATCAATTTAAGGTATATGATAATAAGCAAACGTCTTTACTGTGGACGAAACGCTTCTCGTTCTTGGTCAGTCTTCGATTTCCTGCTGCCTTCCGCCTATGGCGTCAGGCAGTATGAAATAGAAGACTGACCTCGAACAGGAACCGTTTCGTCCACAGTAAGGACGTTTCCTGATAATACAACATTGAGAAAATATGGATGCTGATGGGCATTTTGGAACAGATGAGTTCCCGAGAAAATATGAAGGGGTGGACAATAGCTACTAATATATAGAAACAGGATTCATGTGTTTGTAAGGTTCCGGATTACGAACTCGTTTCACCGGAGGTTGAAAACCGAGGTCTTTAGACCGAGGTTTAAACCTATGTTTCTATATTACTAAATACCTCAAAAACAGTGCAACATTTACCTTATTTAAGCCATGGCAGGCATTCGTAATCCGATTTGGGCACACAACGCTCATAGCGTAACGTAGATTACACCCCAATCTTCAAGTACCCTGTAGTAGTAGTGGTTTCAAACTGTGACGTCATCATTGCCAACGTCGCGATTTGGATGTCGCGAATCACGGCAGCTTCAGCTTGTCGGTGAGTGGCGATGATATTTAGGCTCTTTCTTTGATATCTCGATGTATTTGCGTATTTGATTAGGATTACATGTAATTATCTGTGTATTATGATATATATCGCGGTGCCGATTGTCGAATCGACGTGCCGGTTTTTTTCGGCCGCCATTATCCATCCACTAAGACCTTAGGCGTAACGTGCATTACTTCTCAGCAGTGCCGAAACCGTAGTTACCGTATATATAGCAACGTGTGGTATTTACGTTAGTTACGGCAGTAGGTATATAGTATTATGATATACCTATGTTAGTATAAGCTACACATACCGCCCTCTCCTACTCATGTCGTATTTATACCCGTACGACAGCTACATGGTGTATGTAGCGTTATCACGTGACCGTAACGACGGTCAAACAAAGGCAACGTCCTTTTCGCTAATCATTCTCCAGGCACATACTAGGGAACGAGACATTCAAGATGGCTGCCGCTACTGTCGAATCGACGATTCGACGCAAATTGCGGAAAACAGCGGTAATACCGTAAATAACATGTCTAAACTTGAAATATGTTGTGAATAAAATTGAAATGGAGTACTTCCCAATGGCCGATAAACCGGAATGGACCGGAATAGAAAGCCGGAGTCCCGCTAGATTGATCCTTGCCTTGCTCGATTTGAAAACGGAAACTCCGCATGGGAGTGTAGATTTAAAAGGCGCTCTCTGATTGGATGAGGCTAAACAGTCTCGACCAATCAGATTCGACCTTTTAAACGTGGACGGCAACTGGTATGTTAGTGTCAGGAGACGTACGTCCTAGACGTGGTGGCGAAGCACGACAAAAGTAACAAATTGTAAGTATCAAAATGGCTAAATTAAGGTATATAATAATAGAGAAACAGGCTGACTGTCTTCGTACGGGTAAAATACGCGGTGAGATTTGAAATTTGAAATCTGATTTCAAATTTCACCGCGTATTTTACCCGTACGAAGACAGTAAGCCTGTTTCTCCATAATATCAAATGATAGGCCTTAGTACATGTAGGTCATTCTATGCTCATTTCGATTTAATAGTCGGTAGGCCTTTCACTAGTTTTTTTTAAAGTTTATCTACTAGATTGTTCTTTTATCTCCTCAGGCAACGCGTTGCATAAAGGCCTTTGCCCCCTGTTTTCTGGTGCATTTTGGGTTTTTTCTAAGTGAAATTCCATTCTTGGTTTCCCTAATTTGAAATCACGTTTCATTTGTGACCTTCACTGTACTCTTTTGTCAAGCCGTTCAACCTCTTCATTTATATCTGCATCTACATCAAGTGTCCCATACTACTTTAGGTAGATCTTAAAGGAGTAAGGAACACTTTACAAAAAGGGTTGATCATATGTTGTACATATTTATGTCAGAAGACTAAACACAATTTGACTATCCGGCCGCTATAATAAAGTGAATAGATGAAGGTCGAGCGACCTATTAGAGACACCAAAAATAATAGAAAGGAAAACTAAGAAACAGACTTTAACATGATAATAGGTTGATTTATATGGTTGTTCAATCATGTATGTATATCCTAATGAGATAGCGGGTAGAAAAATTGAAATCTGTATAGATACTGAAATTGAATGGCTATCCAACAATGTTGGATAAATACACAATATTACCATGATTTCGATCTGAGTGGCCGTATTCTCCGCGTAGATGACGAGTATTGCGTAGCGTCAACTACAAGGAGAATACGGCCACACACATCGAAATTATGGTAATGTTGTATTTATTACTCACTTATTTTTAGATTTAAGCATATAAATATGATCGTTAAAAAACTTTTCAGAAGTTATGTTTGGGACTACTTTCATCTCAAAAATCCGTATCCTCCTAGGAGGGTACGGAGCTCCGTATCCTCCTCAGTAGCGATCTGTAATCTCCATAGGCTTAGTATGGAGACTCCGTATCAGGTGGGTAATAAATATATAAGGTATGTACACCAGAAAGAATATATGAGTTAATATTCTCTGTAGAGAATTTCTTATATGCTGTTCCAATTGTAAAATAGTCGTGCGACTATTGCTTTGTAAAACACCAGTTCGGTGAAAGTCATAGTCGAAAATAAATTTATAAAAAAAAAAAAATAAAAAAAAAATCTAAATGCCACTTCGAGAAGACACTACCCATGAGCGTTATAGATTTTATTCACCTAAATCAACCTTTATCTTACCAGTGAGTCACGCCCAGATACATGGCCTAGGTTACGGAGAGGTTAGAGACTCAACATGCTGCAAAAAGTATCCCTTAACTATCTGCGGGCCAATCCTGTGACATTGGAAAGATGCAGAGGACCAGTATCTTAGCATTTTAGATGAGTGCCCACCTGACCATGACTAATACCTCATTCATCCACTGGTGATGGATATATTCAGACCACACCAATGCTGTTCTAGAAGTAGCTAGTTGACTACTTGCCAACTGGGTTACAGCAAATGACTCGCAGCCTGGATAAAACACAACGTCCTTTGTTATTCATCATCCCACGCTCATTCATCAATGATGAAAATACCGTTTGTTACTAGGTGATGAGGATAGTGTTGTCATGGTGACACGAGGCAGGAGGACGCCCCCTGGTGGTGAGGTATCAGACAACTCATACGTGCACACGGTGACGAACATAGAGCTGCATACGTGCACACTGTGACGAACATAGAGCTGCATACGTGCACACTGTGACGAACATAGAGCTGCATACGTGCACACTGTGACGAACATAGACCTGCATATGTGCACACTGTGACGAACATAGAGCTGCATACGTGCACACTGTGATGAACATAAAGCTGCATACGTGCACACTGTAACGAACATAGACCTGCATATGTGCACACTGTGACGAACATAGAGCTGCATACGTGCACACTGTGACGAACATAGACCTGCATATGTGCACACTGTGACGAACATAGAGCTGCATACGTGCACACTGTGACGAACATAGAGCTGCATATGTGCACACTGTGACGAACATAGAGCTGCATATGTGCACACTGTGACAAACATAGAGCTGCATACGTGCACACTGTGACGAACATAGAGCTGCATACGTGCACACTGTGACGAACATAGAGCTGCATACGTGCACACTGTGACGAACATAGAGCTGCATACGTGCACACTGTGACAAACATAGAGCTGCATATGTGCACACTGTGACGAACATAGAGCTGCATACGTGCACACTGTGACAAACATAGAGCTGCATATGTGCACACTGTGACGAACATAGAGCTGCATATGTGCACACTGTGACGAACATAGAGCTGCATGCGTGCACACTGTGACGAACATAGAGCGGCATATGTAATCACACTGACAAACATTGAGCTGCGTACATGCACATTATGACAAACAAGCTGCGTACGTAAACACAGTGAAGAACGTAGAGCTGTGTACATGCACACGGTAATGAACGTTGAACTGCATACATGCACACAGTGACGAACGTAGAGCTGCGTACGTAAACACAGTGACGAACATAGAGCTGCATATGTGCACGGTGACGAACTAGAGCTGCATATGTGCACACTGTGATAAATGTAGAGCTGCATATCTGCACATGGTGACCAGCGTAGAGCTGCATACGTGCACACAGCGACGAACGTAGAGTTACATACTGCACACTGTCTGTGTACGTGCACACGGTGACGAACGTAGAGTTACATACTGCACACTGTCTGTGTACGTGCACACGGTGACGAACGTAGAGTTACATACTGCACACGGTGATGAACATAGAGCTGTGTACGTGCACACGGTGACGAACGTAGAACTGTGTACGTGCACACGGTGACGAACTTAGAGTTCATCCTCACCTCGTGCTCTAATAATATTTTGACTGGTGACTGTAAACACGAAGCCGCCCTCTGTGTACATCACATCCCTGTCTGGAAGTAGCACGCTGAAACGTCGAACCTGGACAGAAAGGGTCCTCAAGTCCCACAACAAACCAGACACCACCACTTAGAAACATCACGGTGGGGAGGGGGGGGCCGTGGTCACGTTTAGCGAGGTGTGTGGGACGGGGGTGGGGGTTGTAATGTTTTATGTATTTCCAGCTCCAACAAGCTGGTGAGTTCTTGAGCTACTATGAAATCAGTTTAGAATACGAGGCGTGAGCACTTCTGACCACAGCCGATGCTACCTTGAGAATGACAACTACATGTCAGAACCAAACCGTTGCTATGCAATCTCCCAGGGGACATTGTTAAAAGAACAATGCAGCATAACAACCACCCATCGCGACAGTGACATCACACTGGCGTGGTCATTCTCCCAGCATATTTTCTGAGTGAAAAAAAAAAATAAAAATAAAAATAAAATACTATGAAATCACTTAAAGGCATATCGGACAATTTGGCTTGAAAATGAAAAACCATGTCATTTTCCTGAAAATTGAACATGATGCTCTTTAGGTGGTGTAGAACTCTTTTTTTAAAACCCTTAGGTTACCATCCTTGTTTTTGAAATAGTTAAAGAAAGCCATATTTTCCAGTACATTTTCTATGTAAATAAAACGAATGTTAATTGGCCTATTCTACCCTGAGGTCTCCCTTCTCTACTGCCATTCTAGACTATCAGAGTACTTTATTAAACTAAACTGTGGGAATTGCGACTGGATCGCTTGCGACTGGAGGTGCATCATTACGCCCAGTGAGAGACCTGCGGGAAACTTGCAGTTCACACTGTGCGTTTTGTGGTACTTTGTCATCTCACCCAAGCAGGGTCCCAGTTACACCTGAGAAATAGGTGCTGGTGTGGTACAGCGTAGTTGTTATAACTTGGTACCATTTAGAGGCCCCTCTACTGTGACTTCTGAATGTAGATGTGTATTCCTGAGGCTCTGGTGAACAGTTGGACATTGGGAGGCGTGGGGAGGGGTGGGGAGGCATGGAGAGGCGTTGGGAGGCATTAGGATGCGTGGGGATGCGTGGGGAGGCGTGGGGAGGCGTGGGGAGGTATGAGGAGGGGTTGGGATGCGTGGGGAGGCGTGGGGAGGTATGAGGAGGGGTTGGGAGGCATTGGGATGCGTGGGGAGGTATAAGGATGCATTGGGATGCGTGGGGAGGCGTGGGGAGGTATGAGGAGGCATTGGGATGCGTGGGGAGGCGTGGGGAGGTATGAGGAGGCATTAGGAGGCGTGGGGAGGCGTGGGGAGGTATGAGGAGGCATTAGGAGGCGTGGGGAGGTATGAGGAGGGGTTGGGAGGCGTGGGGAGGTATGAGGAGGCATTGGGATGCGTGGGGAGGCGTGGGGAGGTATGAGGAGGGGTTGGGAGGCGTGGGGAGGCGTGGGGAGGCGTGGGGAGGTATGAGGAGGGGTTGGGAGGCGTGGGGAGGCGTGGGGAGGTATGAGGAGGGGTTGGGAGGCGTGGGGAGGCGTGGGGAGGTATGAGGAGGGGTTGGGAGGCGTGGGGAGGCGTGGGGAGGTATGAGGAGGCGTTGGGATGCGTGGGGAGGCGTGGGGAGGTATGAGGAGGCATTGGGATGCGTGGGGAGGCGTGGGGAGGTATGAGGAGGCATTAGGAGGCGTGGGGAGGCGTGGGGAGGCGTGGGGAGGTATGAGGAGGGGTTGGGAGGCGTGGGGAGGCGTGGGGAGGCGTGGGGAGGTATGAGGAGGGGTTGGGAGGCGTGGGGAGGCGTGGGGAGGTATGAGGAGGGGTTGGGAGGCGTGGGGAGGCGTGGGGAGGTATGAGGAGGCGTTGGGATGCGTGGGGAGGCGTGGGGAGGTATGAGGAGGCATTGGGATGCGTGGGGAGGCGTGGGGAGGTATGAGGAGGGGTTGGGATGCCTGGGGAGGCGTGGGGAGGCGTGGGGAGGTATGAGGAGGGGTTGGGATGCCTGGGGAGGCGTGGGGAGGCGTGGGGAGGTATGAGGAGGGGTTGTGATGCGTGGGGAGGCGTGTGGAGGTATGAGGAGGGGTTGGGATGCGTGGGGAGGCGTGGGGAGGTATGAGGAGGGGTTGGGATGCGTGGGGAGGCGTGGGGAGGTATGAGGAGGCATTGGGATGCGTGGGGAGGCGTGGGGAGGTATGAGGAGGGGTTGGGAGGCGTGGGGAGGCGTGGGGAGGTATGAGGAGGGGTTGGGATGCGTGGGGAGGCGTGGGGAGGCGTCGAGGGGCTTAGTGCCTGGGTCGGGAGCTGAGGATGAATCATTGTCAAGGTCACACAGAGGTCGCACCAATCAGGCCGGGACTTCACTCTCCCAGCAGATTTGATCCTATTTGAGGTGTATTAAAAGGGGGAGACTGAACCTCTACAGGGAGAGACTGGAGGCCACGTGACTGACGCCTGCTGCAGACAGCGCCGCCTGGCGTCACGAGACGCCGGAAGTGGGACAGACGTCTAAATGTCGTCTGCTGCGCGTCTGACGTGTGTTTGTGAGACAGGTGGCGCCACGAGGTCTGGTGGTGTCTGTGAGGTGTAGAAGCGCACAGGACATGGACAGAGCGCTGACTGCCTCCTCACTGCTACTCACCAGCAAGGTACAGCCGCAAGGTGTCCTCCCTGACCCTCCGTCATGACCTCAGTACCTCCCTCCTTACATAGACGGGGTATACTCTACACCTGAGACAGCGGCTACTGGCCGGAGTATAGTGTGGGACCAGCACCTACTGGACGGAGTATAGTGTGGGACCAGCACCTACTGGATGGAGTATAGTGTGGGACCATCACCTACTGGACGGAGTATAGTGTAGGACCAGCACCTACTGGACGGAGTATAGTGTAGGACCAGCACCTACTGGATGGAGTATAGTGTGGGACCAGCACCTACTGGATGGGGTATAGTGTGGGACCAGCACCTACTGGACGGAGTATAGTGTGGGACCATCACCTACTGGACGGAGTATAGTGTGGGACCAGCACCTACTGGACGGAGTATAGTGTGGGACCAGCACCTACTGGACGGAGTATAGTGTAGGACCATCACCTACTGGACGGAGTATTAATATAGAACGACCTGACCTTGCTATTCATGCTACAAAACAAGACAGGGAATCATTGCTTTTTACCGAACGAGGCCACAGCACCTAGTGGATGGTGTATAGGGTAAGACTGTGATCCAGCACCTAGTGGATGGTGTATAGTGTGGGATCCAGCACCTAGTGGATGGTGTATAGTGTGGGGTCCAGCACCTAGTGGATGGTGTATAGTGTGGGATCCAGCACCTAGTGGATGGTGTATAGAGTGGGACTGTGATCCAGCACCTAGTGGATGGTGTATAGTGTGAGATCCAGCACCTAGTGGATGGTGTATAGTGTGGACTGTGATCCAGCACCTAGTGGATGGTGTATAGTGTGGGACTGTGATCCAGCACCTAGTGGATGGTGTATAGTGTGTGATCCAGCACCTAGTGGATGGTGTATAGTGTAGGACTGTGATCCAGCACCTAGTGGATGGTGTATAGTGTGGGATCCAGCACCTAGTGGATGGTGTATAGAGTGGGATCAGCACCTAGTGGATGGTGTATAGTGTGGGACTGTGATCCAGCACCTAGTGGATGGTGTATAGTGTGTGATCCAGCACCTAGTGGATGGTGTATAGTGTAGGACTGTGATCCAGCACCTAGTGGATGGTGTATAGTGTGGGATCCAGCACCTAGTGGATGGTGTATAGTGTGAGATCCAGCCCCCTCCCCCTGTAGACTGGCGGTCGTCGCACGCTCTAGACACAGACACAGTGGGGCAGGCAGACGTGCATGCGGCAGACAGACAGGCGGCAGACGGTCTACACGCAGCCTGGGCGGACTACGCACTGACAGGAGTGACTCACCGTCCCTAATGAGCAGCTCATTTGCATACTCATTTACATACTCATTTGCATACGGACCTGTGTGAGTGGTGGCGGTGAGTGTGGGATTCACAGCGGTTGTTATAAGACATGGAGGGACCAGACACACGGGACTAACTCTGACAGGTAAGACACTGTCACCTGCTGACAGCTGCCTGTAGACGGGCCTCAGTCACTGTGTCCTACTACCACTGCTAGACGGGCCTCAGTCACTGTGTCCTACTACCACTGTTAGACGGGCCTCAGTCACTGTGTCCTACTACCACTGCTAGACGGGCCTCAGTCACTGTGTCCTACTACCACTGCTAGACGGGCCTCAGTCACTGTGTCCTACTACCACTGCTAGACGGGCCTCAGTCACTGTGTCCTACTACCACTGCTAGACGGGCCTCAGTCACTGTGTCCTACTACCACTGCTAGACGGGCCTCAGTCACTGTGTCCTACTACCACTGCTAGACGGGCCTCAGTCACTGTCACCTACTACCACTGCTAGACGGGCCTCAGTCACTGTGTCCTACTACCACTGTTAGACGGGCCTCAGTCACTGTCACCTACTACCACTGGTAGACTGGCCTCAGTCAGTGTGTCCTACTACCACTATTAGACTGGCCTCAGTCACTGTCACCTACTACCACTGGTAGACTGGCCTCAGTCACTGTGTCCTACTACCACTGCTAGACGGGCCTCAGTCACTGTCACCTACTACCACTGCTAGACGGACCTCAGTCACTGTGTCCTACTACCACTGCTAGACGGGCCTCAGTCACTGTGTCCTACTACCACTGTTAGACGGGCCTCAGTCCCTGTGTCCTACTACCACTGTTAGACGGGCCTCAGTCCCTGTGTCCTACTACCACTGCTAGACGGGCCTCAGTCACTGTGTCCTACTACCACTGTTAGACTGGCCTCAGTCACTGTCACCTACTACCACTGCTAGACGGGCCTCAGTCACTGTGTCCTACTACCACTGCTAGACGGGCCTCAGTCACTGTGTCCTACTACCACTGCTAGACGGGCCTCAGTCACTGTGTCCTACTACCACTGCTAGACGGGCCTCAGTCACTGTGTCCTACTACCACTGCTAGACGGGCCTCAGTCACTGTGTCCTACTACCACTGTTAGACGGGCCTCAGTCCCTGTGTCCTACTACCACTGTTAGACGGGCCTCAGTCACTGTGTCCTACTACCACTGCTAGACGGGCCTCAGTCACTGTGTCCTACTACCACTGCTAGACGGGTCTCAGTCACTGTGTCCTACTACCACTGCTAGACGGGTCTCAGTCACTGTGTCCTACTACCACTGCTAGACGGGCCTCAGTCACTGTGTCCTACTACCACTGCTAGACGGGCCTCAGTCACTGTGTCCTACTACCACTGCTAGACGGGCCACAGTCACTGTGTCCTACTACCACTGCTAGACGGGTCTCAGTCACTGTGTCCTACTACCACTGCTGCGTCTGCCTTAACAGACCCCACCCCACCCCACCCCCACCACCCTACATCCCAGTTCCGTCTGATACAGGATTAGGGTTAGCATTCATCGGCCAGTCTGGGGGTTGTTGCTCCACGTTTTGCGGATCGCAAAATAGCGATCCGAGGTCGAAAGTGTTGCTCCAGATATTTTGCGGATCGCATCATAATGATGTCGCTATCTATATCCAATTAAAACCCCAATGAACCTGTAATCTATGACACTGAGAATGCGGTGTTTTAAAATATTGCGATACAACGTGAAAATAGCGATACTACACGATACGACCCTGGGGGTCGTTGCTCCTGGAAAGCGTTGCTCCAGTAATATCGGATCGTATCGTGTAGTATCGCTATTTTCACGTTGTATCGCTATATTTTAAAACACCGCATTCTCAGTGTCATAGATTACAGGTTCATTGGGGTTTTAATTGGATATAGATAGCGACATAGTTATGATGCGATCCGCAAAATATCTGGAGCAACACTTTCGACCTCGGATCGCTATTTTGCGATCCGCAAAACGTGGAGCAACGACCCCCTGGGAAGGAAACATACCATCATGAACTTTATACTGATTTTGTTGATTTATTTAATGACTGGTCAACTGCCTCCTGCACACCGGGATCTGGGAGCTCTTAAAGGGGCAGGAAGAATGACAGCAGGTCAGCTGTAGTCAGAGCAACGAGTAGAGAGAAACGTTCTCCATACTCGTTGGTGAGAGAGACCGTATTCAAACACGACTCATCATCAATGAGAGCCCCTGCTGTACCACGCCAAGCTGTTACATGGGGAGGGGTGAGGGAGAGAGAGGTGGGGTGTAGGGGGAGGGGTGAGGGAGAGAGAGGTGGGGTGTAGAGGGAGGGGTGAGGGAGGGAGAGGTGGAGTGTAGGGGGAGGGGTGAGGAAGAGAGAGGTGGCGTGTAGGGGGAGGGGTGAGGGAGGTAGAGGTGGAGTGTAGAGGGAGGGGTGAGGGAGGTAGAGGTGGAGTGTAGGGGGAGGGGTGAGGGAGGGAGAGGTGGAGTGTAGGGGGAGGGGTGAGGAAGAGAGAGGTGGTGTGTAGGGGAGGGGTGAGGGAGGTAGAGGTGGAGTGTAGGGGGAGGGGTGAGGGAGGTAGGGGGAGGGGTGAGGGAGGTAGAGGTGGAGTGTAGGGGAGGGGTGAGGGAGAGAGAGGTGGAGTGTAGGGGGAGGGGTGAGGGAGGGAGAGGTGGAGTGTAGGGGGAGGGGTGAGGAAGAGAGAGGTGGCGTGTAGGGGGAGGGGTGAGGGAGGTAGAGGTGGAGTGTAGAGGGAGGGGTGAGGGAGGTAGAGGTGGAGTGTAGGGGGAGGGGTGAGGGAGGGAGAGGTGGAGTGTAGAGGGAGGGGTGAGGAAGAGAGAGGTGGCGTGTAGGGGAGGGGTTAGGGAGGTAGAGGTGGAGTGTAGGGGGAGGGGTGAGGGAGGGAGAGGTGGAGTGTAGGGGGAGGGGTGAGGAAGAGAGAGGTGGCGTGTAGGGGAGGGGTGAGGGAGGTAGAGGTGGAGTGTAGGGGGAGGGGTGAGGGAGGTAGGGGGAGGGGTGAGAAAGGTAGAGGTGGAGTGTAGGGGAGGGGTGAGGGAGAGAGAGGTGGAGTGTAGGGGGAGGGGTGAGGAAGAGAGAGGTGGCGTGTAGGGGAGGGGTGAGGGAGGTAGAGGTGGGGTGTAGGGGAGGGGTGAGGGAGAGAGAGGTGGAGTGTAGGGGGAGGGGTGAGGAAGAGAGAGGTGGCGTGTAGGGGAGGGGTGAGGGAGGTAGAGGTGGGGTGTAGGGGAGGGGTGAGGGAGAGAGAGGTGGAGTGTAGGGGGAGGGGTGAGGAAGAGAGAGGTGGCGTGTAGGGGGAGGGGTGAGGGAGGTAGAGGTGGGGTGTAGGGGAGGGGTGAGGGAGGTAGAGGTGGACTGTAGGGGGAGGGGTGAGGGAGAGAGAGGTGGAGTGTAGGGGGAGGGGTGAGGGAGAGAGAGGTGGAGTGTAGGGGAGGGGTGAGGGAGGGAGAGGTGGAGTGTAGGGGAAGGGGTGAGGGAGGTAGAGGTGGAGTGTAGGGGGAGGGGTGAGGGAGGTAGAGGTGGAGTGTAGGGGGAGGGGTGAGGGAGGTAGAGGTGGAGTGTAGGGGGAGGGGTGAGGGAGGTAGAGGTGGAGTGTAGGGGGAGGGGTGAGGGAGAGAGAGGTGGAGTGTAGGGGGAGGGGGGAGGGAGGTAGAGGTGGAGTGTAGAGGAGGGGTGAGGGAGGTAGAGGTGGAGTGTAGGGGGAGGGGTGAGGGAGGTAGAGGTGGAGTGTAGGGGGAGGGGTGAGGGAGGTAGAGGTGGAGTGTAGGGGGAGGGGTAAGGGAGGTAGAGGTGGAGTGTAGGGGGGAGGGGTGAGGGAGGTAGAGGTGGAGTGTAGGGGGAGGGGTGAGGGAGGTAGAGGTGGAGTGTAGGGGGAGGGGTGAGGGAGGTAGAGGTGGAGTGTAGGGGGAGGGGTAAGGGAGGTAGAGGTGGAGTGTAGGGGGAGGGGTGAGGGAGGTAGAGGTTGAGTGTAGGGGGAGGGGTGAGGGAGGTAGAGGTGGGGTGTAGGGGGAGGGGTAAGGGAGGTAGAGGTGGAGTGTAGGGGGAGGGGTGAGGGAGGTAGAGGTGGAGTGTAGGGGGAGGGGGGAGGGAGGTAGAGGTGGAGTGTAGAGGAGGGGTGAGGGAGGTAGAGGTGGAGTGTAGGGGAGGGGCGGAGGGGTAGGACACAGGGACCTAGTCTAACCATTCTAACTAGAATGCAGTATGATATCACGTAACAGTTCCCATGCCTCTGTTCGCTCACACTTCATGATGTCACTATACTATTGTGATGCCGTGCGATGCACTGCAGTAAACCTCCAATATTTATATATATTCTATAGATGACGGCCGACTTATGAATTATGAATGCCTAGGCCTGATACAGACTGCATGGTATTACCGATGAACTAGAACATCATTATGTAATAATGCATTAGTCATTATGTCAGCAGGCAGCTGCACCTTCTCTAATAGTCACGGCTGACCTCGGAGAGGTTCCGGTCATGCGCAGTGCATGGTGCTCTACTGATTGAGCGCGGGTTCGTCACTCAGATACGTTGCAATGGGATCTATAGATTCACAGCTTGTTTCGCACACTGGGTGTGACCGAAATAACGAATTATCTAACGTGGGAATTTCACCTGATACTGTTTAGACGACATAAATATGCGAAAACAATTGATAACAATGAGTTCATTCGATGAGATCTGCAAAATGTTCGTCGCTGGAAGTGATAGTGCCAAAGGAGTCAAGTAACAGTCAGTTTTGGGCGATTTATGAACAATCTAAGGTTATAATCATTAAAAAAACATAGTAATGACGCCAATACACCCATATTTATGTCAATGTAGCCGAGAAATAGTTCAGAACTCGTTCTGAACAATTCCATAGGCTACACCTCACCAAGTATGTGAGTATTGGTGTCATGACTATGTTCTTACATATTATCTCACCCATGGTATTTTTCCTCCATAGACTTAATGATTGCTCATTGGGAACTCGGATCGAACGCCCATTAGATATTTAGGAAAAATATCCAATGGGGGATTATGTCACAAATGTTAGCCCATTAGTCAATGTAAAGGATGAGATAAATTCAGAAACCCATTCAAGTTAAGGATCAGAGCTCGATCCCATCTTGTTTGAATCGCTACGTAGTTCATACGGTTTCCCCTTGTGAATTATTACGTGATTCAAACTCGATAGGATACGGGCTCTGACCCTAATCTTTCATGGGTTTCCTCTGCAGTACTTACGAGAACCGCGCTCTTCCATCGTAAATGGAAATAGCTTTCGCTGCTATTTCTGCCCGTTACTGAGTCGGACGTGGTAACGTTACGTTATGTTACGTTACGTTACGGAGTCCTGGCAGGTACGTGAAGCTTGGGGAAGCTGTAGACTAAACAGACCATTAGGGGAGGTAGTGTGCACTGACAAGCTCTAACCAAAGGGTCCAGGCAGCTATAGAGATATTACCATAGTGATATGTTATAGAGACATACCATAGAGATATGTAAATACCGTATAGATGATTACTATATACCCATGCCGTATATACTGTAAATACGCACCGTTTTGGCATATGACGTAAAAATACTGTACTACCTAGCCATACACATCTATTAAAATTTTGGTTGTTAAGAAAAATGAAATCGATTTTTTTTAAATTTCGGGTATATAGTAAATATATTACGTCCAACCATGCTTGTACAAGTCACAGAACTCGATGTTAATTTACCGTTTGTACGGAACTCGGCGTAAACGCCTCGGTCCGTACAAACGGTAAATTAGCATCTCGTTCTGTTACTACAGCATGGTCAGGAAGTTCTATATAAATACCATAGAGATATATACCGTATAGAGAAATATCATAGAAATATACCATATAGATTAACTGTTCTATAGAGATTTATCATTCACCGTATACAAAGACCCCATTGAAATTGTTTGGGGACTCAGTAAACCACGACCCATTAAATACATTTTTTCCCAGAGAAATCGGGGCCAGATTTACGGAAATCGAGGTGCCGAGAGAGTTCTCATACATTGAACAAAACCTGTTAGATACCACAACTGTGGTATATGATTCAAATCTGTGGAATACGGCCTCAAACCCATGGTATACGGGAAAATAGTCCCTTTGTTCTTTAGAGCAAAGAAATAGTCCCTAGTGATATAAATGTACTCTTTAATATGGCAATTACTGGGAATGATTCATTTGAAATGATGGTTAATAAATACAACAAACCAGGGTTTTATGGACAGGCGGCTCTGTAAACCACTCGAGGTTTACGTCATAATACATTCGCTAGCAATCGTGTATTACTACGCGTCAACCGCTCGTGGTTTACAGCCGCCTATCCACAAAACCATGGTTTATTTTCTATAGGAAACATATATACCATAGCGAGATATACCATAGAAATATTTACCCTATAGAGAATTACCATAAAGAAATACCATAGAGATATACCGTAGAGATATATAGAATAGAGAGATATACCATAGAGATGTACCATAGAAAGGTACACCATAGAGATACACCATAGAGAGATATACCATAGGCATAGAGAGATATACCATAGAGATATTCACCATTTAGAGAAATACCATAGAGATACACCATAGAGATATATCCGATAGAGATTCATCGGTTTAGAATTATTTGAGGGTAACCTGCAGCGCAGAGAGAGGTGTGAACTGAACCTGTTGGTCTGACACCTCACTCTCCAGTCGTCACTCCAGGGGGGGAGCTCACCAAGCACAGTACCCGGCAGTGAAGGTGTCCCCCCCCCCCCCCCCCCCCCCGTGTGTACCCGCCCGGGGCAGGCGTGTATGTCAGGACACTCCAGGTCAACACCGATCAAACACAGTCACCCGTACGTGTTTTTACTGCACTCTGTCCCCATGAAGGGTCGGCGAAATTAAACATGGTGATGTTTTCAAAATACACCAATACGTAGAGAAATGTTGTCTGAAAAAATGTATAGATTGTGAAGCTAACACGTGCACTGTGCTACTAGGGACAGGTGCAGTTATACGTAGTCTCCTTGTTTTTATATCATCAGCTTTTATTTGATGATAGTTTCAAACAGAAGATAAAATATGATGAGTGATTATAGATCCCGCTACATCTAGATAGATCTAAGAGTTACTGAAAGTGTATGACATCAAGTTGGGTATTTAAGTTCAATGTACCAGTAATGTCACGTTTATAGAAGAGGAAGGTGGTGCGATGCACGGCCCAATATAGGTGTTGCCGTTCAGCGCCGCCTAACGGCCCACTGCCTAGTTACACGGCCGCTCGGACAAGCACTGCCAGGTCCGGCCATATGTGTATAGGGAACACAGCAATGACACCTAAAGTGTGAACGGTGGGTGTGATTACAGGAGTGTTGTTTTTTGACAGATTAGATTGTTGGAGCAAACTAGGGCATTGTATAAACGAGTCTGGGCTGTCTAAACTTTATAGTTGATAATCATCTTGGTTTTAACTTGGAAAAAGATAAGCATATTATAGCTAGGCCTGCCAATGTATTAGTGTATATCCAGTTTAGGTGTCCCTGTATTATCTAAGGAATATCTATAGTATCATTGAGGTGATATGCATGTATGATACATCAAATTTGAGCTGGAATACCATAGAATATGATGCAATCGCTTTTATTTCTATGGAAATAATGAGCATGGGTATTATAAACTTAGTACTGTCATACACTCAGTCCTCCAATGATAAAGAATACGTTGCCATGTGATAGTTTGGCCGCACGCATTGCGTAACCAAGCAGATAAGGCTCATCGCTGGCCAGTGGAAAAAGGCCTATTCAGGCCTCTAGTCTAAAGGTATTTAAGTACAATGTACCAGAAAAAAGTGTATAGGGCACATAGTCATTGTGCTATGGAAGCGGCCATCTTGCCCCCGATGCCATCTAAAATACCAGTTGGCGGATCCAATTTTAAATGGATTTTATCAGAAATATTTATTTAGGCTTCCCATGGAGGAATTTTAGCCTCGTCTCAATATCATCAATAGATTATAACAACTGATATTAGTGCCCCCCCCCCGACTACAGTGTCGCTATCTTACAATGTCCTGGTGGATGATGGCAGAACTAGCAATCACTCTGTGCCCTATACCATCAAGTAGTCACGTGGACAAAGGTGAAGGGTGGAGTGATACACAGCCCCCATTCAGCCCTCTATTCTAAGGCCCGGCGTCCACCTACTACGATATGGCTCCGATATGGTCTACGATGCACCTCCCGATAGAAAATCAAAATCGCGTCGGAAGGTCACCTTATATCGGGGCAGTTGGCCACGTTCCTGCGATTAGACACCGATAAAAACCCCAAACAATGCGTGGTGGATTGGCATGTCTAGACATAATGTCTACGATTTTGCACCTTCCCGATATGCCTCCGATATTTGCGTTTTGTATCGGTGCCATATCGGGAGGTCATAATCTATATCGTAGTAGGTGGACGCCAGGCCTAAAGGTATTTAAGTTCAATCTACCAGTAAGCGTTCTCACTCACTGTCCCCCATTTGCGCTTATCTTATTTTCGCGCCTTAGATCTAACGTTATCGTCACAACCTGACACTCTGTGGGTGTTTTGTCATACACCGACGGGCAAATCGATGAAAACACTTCTCTTTTTAAATTGCCTTATCTCAGCGACCAATCAGAATCATTCTCCTAACACTCTCCAAGCCTAGGTTTTAGCAGCAGTCTCCTTACAGATTCTTCGCGCTTCTTGGGCTGAACACTGGTATGGAGATCTCTGTTCGGAGAGTGAGCTGGCAGTGTACTCCTTTGGATAGATGCCCCAAAACACCTTTAATTCATCCTTTTTCCTGTTTTAGTCCACTCTTTGTTTGAAAGCCGCATCTCGACGCAGATACAGCAGTAAAATGGTTGACGTTGTGTCAGACTCCCGACAGAGACGTAGAGACCACTCAGGTGGATCTAAAAACTCCCTCAGCTGACTGCTTGATGGCCTTTTACGTCGCTGCGAAGGTTATGTACAGAGATGAGGATGACAGACAAGTAGGACACACAGCGGCGCAAGCTTACGCGGGGTGACCGCTTACGGGGAATTGGACGCCTTGAGCCTTTTACCGTTTGAGCCTCCTGTCAGCGCGAAAATGTGGACGCCTTGAGCCTACCCTATGTTAGTTCCGACTGGCGGGTTAGGGCTAGGAAAGGGTTGGGTAAGGGTTAGGGTTCAGTATATATGACTATAAAGCAGTATAAGTGCACTTTTCAAAGTTTTTACATCTAGAGGCTCATGGCCACCAAAACGGGGTAGGCTCAAGGCGTCCACAGGGTAGGCTCAAGGCGTCCACAGAAAGGCTCAAGGCGTCCAGGGCTCAAATCGCCCCGGGCTCAAGGCGTCCATGAAACCCGCTTACGCGGGGTGGCCGCTTACGCGGGGTGGCCGCTTACGCGGGGTTTTCAGGTTTCCTGGGGGCCAATATGCAAGTGTCGTATACCGATATGTAGAGGAGGCAGAGGTGATAGATCTGAGATCCATTTTCAAATATCTTAATTAACGGGCGGAACACAAATATTGTTTTCAAGTAAAAGAAACTTTTATTATTTCATAAAGTCTCTTTATAACCTACCGCTAATAAGGGTTATAAAATGTGTACATTATAACATGAATCTTAGTGGTTCTGCCCGTGACCAGATCCGGCAGTGAAGTGAAGGCTGCAAGGCGCGACCTTCCTAATTCCTTCCTCGACCCGTGGTGGAGCCACCGGAATAAACTTTTATTCCGGTAGAGGCATCTGGTGAATAAATACATCACTAACAAAACTATACCTACATAAATGAAGCATTTATATATACTATATAATCTATAATATATAATCTATAATATATGTAATCTATATAATCTATGTAATATATATATAATATATATAATATATGTAATATATATTATATATATGATATATATGTAATATATATATGGGGTTTATTTATCTTATATATATATATATATATATATAGGGTGGACTGGCTCCATGTCAATCTTTAAGTGTTTCTATTGTGTTGTTGTTTTGGCGGGATCTCCATGTAGAGAGACGTTGACAAATGGCGCTGTCTGGCACCGACCAATCACTCGGCCCTGCTCATTCATCACCGCAGAACAGAGATGAAGAGAGCTGTTAGAGAACCACACTGAGGTTGTTGGGTGTGTGGCCTGTTGAGAGTGTGGTGATTTACTGCACTCTGAGCATCTGTGTCTTATATATACTCAGGCATTCCTTTACTGCACTGTGAACATCTGTGTCTTATATATACTCAGGCATTCATTTACTGCACTGTGAACATCTGTGTCTTATATATATATATACTCACATTTCTTTACTGCACAGTGAACATCTGTGTCTTATATATACTCAGGCATTCCTTTACTGCACTGTGAACATCTGTGTCTTGTATATACTCACATTTCTTTACTGCACTGTGAACATCTGTGTCTTATATATACTCACATTTCTTTACTGCACTGTGAACTTCTGTGTCTTATATATACTCAGGCATTCCTTTACTGCACTGTGAACATCTGTGTCTTATTTATACTCACATTTCTTTACTGCACTGTGAACTTCTGTGTCTTATATATACTCAGGCATTCCTTTACTGCACTGTGAACATCTGTGTCTTATATATACTCACATTCCTTTACTGCACTGTGAACATCTGTGTCTTATATATACCCAGGCATTCCTTTACTGCACTGTGAACATCTGTGTCTTATATATACTCACATTTCTTTACTGCACTGTGAACATCTGTGTCTTATATATACCCAGGCATTCCTTTACTGCACTGTGAACATCTGTGTCTTATATATACTCACATTTCTTTACTGCACTGTGAACATCTGTGTCTTATATATACTCACATTCCTTTACTGCACTGTGAACATCTGTGTCTTATATATACTCAGGCATTCCTTTACTACATTGTGATCATCTGTGTCTTATATATACTCACATTCCTTTACTGCACTGTGAACATCTGTGTCTTATATATACTCAGGCATTCCTTTTCTACATTGTGATCATCTGTGTCTTATATATACTCACATTCCTTTACTGCACTGTGAACATCTGTGTCTTATATATACTCAGGCATTCCTTTACTACATTGTGATCATCTGTGTCTTATATATACTCACATTCCTTTACTGCACTGTGAACATCTGTGTCTTATATATACTCAGGCATTCCTTTTCTACATTGTGATCACCTGTGTCTTCTATATACTCAAATTCCTTTACTGCACTGTGAACATCTGTGTCTTATATATACTCAGGCATTCCTTTACTACATTGTGATCATCTGTGTCTTATATATACTCACATTCCTTTACTGCACTGTGAACATTTGTGTCTTATATATACCCAGGCATTCCTTTACTGCACTGTGAACATCTGTGTCTTATATATACTCAGGCATTCCTTTACTGCACTGTGAACATCTGTGTCTTATATATACTCAGGCATTCCTTTACTACATTGTGATCATCTGTGTCTTATATATACTCACATTCCTTTACTGCACTGTGAACATCTGTGTCTTATATATACTCAGGCATTCCTTTACTACATTGTGATCATCTGTGTCTTATATATACTCACATTCCTTTACTGCACTGTGAACATCTGTGTCTTATATATACTCAGGCATTCCTTTTCTACATTGTGATCATCTGTGTCTTATATATACTCACATTCCTTTACTGCACTGTGAACATCTGTGTCTTATATATACTCAGGCATTCCTTTACTACATTGTGATCATCTGTGTCTTATATATACTCACATTCCTTTACTGCACTGTGAACATCTGTGTCTTATATGTACTCAGGCATTCCTTTACTACATTGTGATCATCTGTGTCTTATATATACTCACATTCCTTTACTGCACTGTGAACATCTGTGTCTTATATATACTCAGGCATTCCTTTTCTACATTGTGATCATCTGTGTCTTATATATACTCACATTCCTTTACTGCACTGTGAACATCTGTGTCTTATATATACTCAGGCATTCCTTTACTACATTGTGATCATCTGTGTCTTATATATACTCACATTTCCTTACTGCACTGTGAACATCTGTGTCTTATATGTACTCACATTTCCTTACTGCACTGTGAACATCTGTGTCTTATATATACTCACATTTCCTTACTGCACTGTGATCATCTGTGTCTTATATATACCCAGGCATTCATTTAGTGGAGGAAATCTGGGCCCTTATGCTAGGTTTACACCATCACCCTGACAGTCCCGACAGCCTCAACATGGCGTCGCCGTATCTTTCCGGCTATTTCCGAGTCCGCATTAAAACCTCCCCCCCCCCAACGCCGACGCGAGGCGACACGAGCCAATACAAAATGACCATATCGTAGCGCGTCGGGAGGCATATCGTAGCGTATCGGTTCGCGTCGATTCGCGTCGGTACGCGTCGGTAGCGTTATCGTAGAAACCTGACCAACTGGCCCGATAAGCTCTACGATTTTGCTACGATATGGATTTTGAATCGGGAGGGCTATATCGGGGCGCGTCGGTTCACGTCGGAAGCCCGGTGGACACCCCCCCCCCACACACACACACACACACACACCTTAAATCGTCGAGGTTGCGAATCGTAGGTCAACTTGGCTGTCGGGGAATTACTAGGGAAAGTTTCTGTCTATCAAAAAATCCACCCTGACAGTCCCGGCAACCTCCCAGGGGTTTGTGACCGCCGGGGTTCGCCTCATGTCGACGGGGCTTCATCTCACCTTGAATGGCGAGGCTCTGTGATCGGAAGTAAACCGGCTTCGGTCGGGTACTTCTCACAGAGGCCGTCGACTTTAGTTCTGTCCCATCAGGAACCCTGACGACTTATCTTGGATTAACTTGGATTTAAACACTTTAAATAGAGACTGGAATAATGCAAGCAACATATAGTGCAAGTAACATCTAGGTAAATAAAGGAGCAGAAACTGTAACATCAAGTACTTGAGCTTTAATTTATTTGAAATCAATGATGCATATACAGACCAAGTCAAAGGAAGTACCCCAAGACTGTTTTCAATCGAAAGCATGGATACAATAGCACACTGCCAAAAAGGCCGGATTAATGTAAATCATTGTTATATTTTTTCTATTTGATATGGTTTCGTGGATTTTTTACCTCTCACCCTGTGGGGTGCAGTATGGTATTTACTCTTTTTCAAATTCGAAAAAATTTAAATGTAAATCATGGATAAAAACAGCACATAAACAAGTAAAAATTATAAAGCAGTAATTCTCATATGTATATTGACAATGATAACTGATTGATTGTGACCATCTTCTTCGTGGATGCCCTCGTTTGAACATGCATCGCCTGCCACATAATACACCAAAGGTAGTGGAAAATACCAGAAGCACTAGAAGTGTAGTATCAGCATGAGTTGTAGATACTCTTCTCCTTTGGCAAGGCCCTTGACCCCAGCGGCTTCATCACACCGTTCCAGAAATTGTCACCACAGAGGAAGAAGTACCACTCGTATGCGCTGCCTTCATTGGCGACGAAATGAGACAAAGGTGGCAGGCCTACTAGAGGAAAACTATGTTCCGGTGAAAGGAAGTCAAAGTTACGAGGTAAGGCTTGGAAAAATTACTGCCCAAGGCCTTGGCCGCGGGCAGTAATTTTTCCAAGCCTTACCGAGTAATTTTGACTTCCTTTCACTGGTACTTGGTTTCCCTATTCCTATATACCTTCAAATGTGGTTTAATAACGATAATTAACGTTATTTGCTCATCCACCATCAAACCTGAAGCCAGATCCAACCTTATCGAGTAACTTGACACTTTATGTTTACTCCCATTGCGCTTTTCATATGAATTTTGTAAGAGACAATCTGATTGGTCTAAATTTCAACCTTGGGTAGTATACGGCAACCTTGGGTATTATACGGCAACCTTGGGTAGTATCCATAAGTTACTCCACCCCCCAGAACGTGGTGTAAGCATAGAGTGTACAGCCATAGGTATATAGGAATAACCAATCCTCCATACCGTTAAAGTTATTTCAGGTATTTTTCCTACTCGCTATCTACTTTGTTCACCAATATGAAAGCCGGTGCTGTGTACTATGAGGGTGCTGCTTCTTGAACACACCGACAGCCACTGAGATAGGAAGCCTCGCAGAGCACATTTTCATACAGTGAGTCTGCTGTCTGGAAGCTGCCGTGGAGCTGTCGGGGCGCAAAAAGGGGGGAGGGACCACGTTCAGCCGTAACTTACCTTAATTCGCCTCAACTCGACCTATGCATCGTAAGTAATCATAAGTGAATGGGTCCAGAGTCGTGACGCATCTAAGTGACCTTACATCAACGTGACCTCGTCTACGACCTGTCGGGCTTCGAACATAAGGGGGTGCGTCCACCAACCACGACAAGGCTGCGACAACGGCTTTCCGACAAGGTCCACGACAGCTCTACGATTGGAAGCCTTGTCGTAGCCTTGTCGTGGTTGGTGGACCACAGTTCCCGACAAGAGGCTACGACAAGGCCACGACAGGCTGCGACATGAACCTTGTCGGGGGCCTGTCGGGGGCCTTCCGACAAGCTACGACAATATCGAACATGTTCGATTTTTGCTACGACTAGACCTTTGTCGTGGAGTGTTGTGGTTTCCTCGATATAACTGTCGTAGTGTGTCGGGACCATGGACGCCTTTTTTTCGGCAACCACCGACGTCTGCGACACTGCCCGATAGCGCTGTCCCGACACTGCTCATCTCACGACAAAGCTGCGACAAGGTGCCGATAGGAACTTTCTTGTCGGCGCGTGTCGCAGCCCTGTCGTGGTTGGTGGACGCACCACCTTAGTCTACGGCCTATTTTAGGCCGAGCGGAGAAAAACCATAAAAATGTCATAAAAGTTCCACATTGACTTACGATTTGCAAAAAAATTCACTGTTTGGACCTTCGGGGTGATGGTGTAAACATATCATAAGTCAATCTCACCGATTTGCTGCTCAGAATCGGCCTCAGGTTCTGCGGCCCGTTAAATAATCTAGGCTCGTACATGTAGACCCTTTTCTATAATCTCGCAGACGGGTTATCGTTTGATGATAACAAAGTCTGTTCGCTAAGACAGTATTAGCAGTCCATAAGGTCGTTGAATAAAGTTAACCCACATCGTCCCTGGGTCTTCTTGTAGGATCCTGGATTATTAAACGGGCCCCAGAATCTCAGCAGGTCAACGCCTTGTAGGCTGTTTGGTGATCTATAGTCATCTGTAATTAACATGTACTGCCAACCACACCACACTGTCCCCTGCCAAATCCATGCATCAACAACAATATGTCGGCATCACATTACATGCATTACATGTAATTAACTTATCATGTAAGCTAGGAGGACTACAGATCATTACACAGAGAAGCTATAAATCAATGGCTGACGTATTGCTGGTATTTTACACCAGATAGCATTTGTTCACTGAAGCTTCACCAGAAGATGTGAGGTAAAAATGAGCCATCTGACTGCAGACAGAGTATAGCTCCTCACTGTTATGACCAGACTCGGTGGTCTCTCAGTGCTAGCAGATATACTTCGTCCCAGTTTAAGTGGCCCCCATCATCTTCATCTTGAACATTTGATTAATTTTACTAAAGTGGGATTCATGTTTCTCACAGGGTTCAAAATCTCATGAGATTCTGTTCCTTTTTAAAGTGGGATTCACACGAAGGGACAAATAGACCCGAAACTGGTGTACCTTTTCACCAGTCGGCTACTATTTCCTGCTGGGTACAAATTGTCACAGATTGGGGTGTTCTACAGTCTCAGGGAGACATGGTGGATTCAATCAACATGGGAAGACTTTTTTGGTGTAATTTTTTCGGCGTTCCATTAGAGTGTTGGCTCCATAGTTCGAGGAAAAAATTCGAAAAGAGTCGAAACCACGAGAGATATAACGTAGTAATAACCTCCGCTACTAAATTTTCGATGCTGGACATTGAAAGAAACGACCCATATTGACTTGGTTTCAGTATGAACAAACAACAAACTATATGAGGGCCACCTCCTAGCCTTGTCCAAAGCTAGGCAGTGGGGTACTTGGTTTTCCCCACTTTACAGGTTCTGCAAAGACAGAACCAGTTCAGGTACTATGTGTAGACCGCACACACTCTCACATAGCGCCCCATAACAGACAGCGGTCTGACCTGAATAGATCAGACACCAGCAGTCCAGTAAATATGCCACCTGAGGGTCACGTGCACCTCTCAGCCAATCACACCGACGGAATGTAGGGTACGCAGTAGGACGCGGGAACCTCCGACGTCCACCAACCTTCTTCTCTCTATTACTGGTGGCAAGTGGTGGGAGACAGACGTGAGATCAGATGCCTCGTTCACCTTCAACATGGGAAGACTTACTAGGGAAATAGTCTATCCCCTACACCCCTACACAAGGTACACAGGGTAATTGTCTCCAACTCAGAGCACTTCCCCGTGTGAATAGGTGTAATATGGGACCACTAAGATTTGCAGACTGGGGGAGAACGTGTGAAGTACATTTATCTAACCAAAATGCCACTCTAACTTTTAAGCCTGTTTAAAGTCAAAATCCCATGAGATAATGTTCCTTGTTAGAGGTGATTGTCGCTGACAATTGCAAGGAAAAAACCTTGTCTCAGTAAAAAGGAACCCTGTCTTTCACACGAGGAGATTGTGTTCCAGTACCGAATCTCAACAGGATTTTTCTCAGACAAACGCTCTGTGAGGTACATGAATCTCATCGTGTGAATCCCGATTTAGGAGTAAATGTCGCCAACAATTACAGGGGAAAACATGTCTCAGGGAAATGGAACCCTACACTTTGGACGAGGAGGTTGTGTTCGAGAACAAAGTCTCAGCAGGATTTGTCTCAAACAAACACCCTGTGTGGAACTTGAATCTCACCATGTGAATCCCATTTCAGATCAATGAAACACCACTTCTACGCTCTAGACTCTTGTACAGTAAAACCTCCATTCCGAGCAAATTATCCCCTTAAGCCGGGTTTTTTTGGGGTCTTTTTTAAATCCGTTTATTTATCCTGACAATACATCAGTCAAATGGAGACTGGTATCCTTGTACAGCCAGCATTAGAACATACAATCCTTTGGCCAAAGTTACATATGCTGGGACTCAGCTTATCGAACATACAAAAAACAATTTACATAATATAATAGAGATGATTTTTAGCATTGTCTCAATATGGTTTTGCTGTACTTCCTGGGGCATAACACATCGACAATGGTCCCTGCGACCTGTATATAGTCGCTCAGTGTGACAACCTGAATCTCCGGGTTTCTGCGATTATGTTCCACCCCCCATCGAGAGGGACAATCATCGCTGACAAAAGCCTCTCTCCAAAGTACAAAATCTCTTGCGATTCTGGAAACAAATATGTTGGATATTTTCTGAAGTCCCTCCTTGCGATTCTTGTACCACCCTCAGGGCGCCCCCCCCCCCCCCCAAATAAATTTCTGATAAAACCGATTGATAATTAGTCCCTCCATCTGGTCTTTTTGGTGGCGTCAGGGAGCAAGATGACCACCTCCATAGCATAATAGCTATGTGCTTTGTACTACGGGACGAGGTTTCTGACACTGGTCTGGAAAGGACAAAGGAATTCATGAAACATGAAAAGTTTATAAAAAACCCTCGTGAGAGGTGAGAAGTGAGAAGTGATTGTTGTGAGCGTGCAGACATGGCGCGTGTCAGTGCGCAGACTCGAGCCGTCTGAAGCCAACTTCCGCCTGGTGGAGAAGAAGGGAGCTTTAGTCAGAGGTGTGGACCTGGGACGTGTGTGACCCTGCCACCCAGTCATACTGCCATTCAGCCATACTGCGACCCAGTCATACTACCACCCAGTCATACTGCCACCCAGTCACCCAGCCATACTGCCACCCAGTCACCAAGCTATACTGCCACTCCTCCCTCCCTCTCCACCCTGCCACCCATTTATACTGCCACCCAGTCATACTGCAATTTAGCCGTACTGCCACCCAGTCATACTACCACCCAGTCATACTACCACCCAGTCATACTGCCACCCAGTCACCAAGCTATACTGCCACTCCTCCCTCCCTCTCCACCCTGCCACCCAGTTATACTGCCACCCAGTCATAATGCCATTCAGCCATACTGCCACCCAGTCATACTACCACCCAGTCATACTACCACCCAGTCATACTGCCACCCAGTCACCAAGCTATACTGCCACTCCTCCCTCCCTCTCCACCCTGCCACCCAGTTATACTGCCACCCAGTCATACTGCCATTCAGCCATACTGCCACCCAGTCATACTACCACCCAGTCATACTACCACCCAGTCATACTGCCACCCAGTCACCAAGCTATACTGCCACTCCTCCCTCCCTCTCCACCCTGCCACCCAGTTATACTGCCACCCAGTCATAATGCCATTCAGCCATAATGTCACCCAGTCATACTGCCATCCAAAATCTCCCACCCTGCCATACTGCCACCCAAACCTGCTATACTGTTACCCAAACCTGCCACCCAGCCATACTGTCACCCAATCCTGCCATACTGCCACCAAATCCTGCCACCCTGCCATACTGCCACCAAATCCTGCCACCAAACCCTGCCACCCAGTCATATTTCCGCCTGAAGGTAGCTTCCGCAAAGCAGGGATGAATGGAGCTTTAGTTAGGTCACTGGTTCCCTTGTGGAACGGGAGGAGTGTTGCTCTGCCACCCTGCCACCCCTCTACCCTGCCACCCAGCCACTCAACCTGCCCCCTGCCATCCAATTTTGCCACCCAATCCTGCCACCTGGCTACCTGCCCCTGTCACCCAGCCACCCCTCTACCCTACCACCCAGCCACCCAACCTGCCCCCCTGCCACCCAATCATGTCACCCACGACCATACCATCCCGCCTCCCTGCCACCTGGCTACCCGCCCCCTGCCACCCTGCCACCCACCCTGCCCCTGTCACCCAATCCTGTCACCCACGATCATACCATCCCGCCTCCCTGCCACCCGGCTACCCGCCCCCTGTCACCTCTCTACCCTGCCACCCAACCTGCCCCCTGCCACCCCATCGCCCTGTCTCCTAGCCACCCTGCTACCCCACTACCCTGCTACCCAACCGCCCTGCCACCTTGCCACCCTGCCACCCTGCCACCCTGCCACCTGCCTCACATGCGGCCGGCCGGTAAATTCGGCGTTGTGACACCTTAACACATCACGTGATCGCTAAGGTGACCAGAGTCAGTGAGTTTACAGGATTTCAATAGGTGTTTTTTTATATCAACAATAGACATTTTCGCTACCTCTCTTTTTCCCGTCGCCATCATTCATCGCGTGACGCGCGAACTCCTGCACTGAATGTGGAATCGGACGGTTAAGCTCTGTTCCCATTGTCCGACAATAACAGGGCCGATTTTACTTTAGTTGTGTGAAAAGTCCGTTGGTGATAGCCAGCTGACTACAGGTCAGTACCGTTTGTCAGTTAAGTGGGATTCACATGGTGGGATTCATGAAACTCACAGGGTATTTGTCTGAGGCAAATCCTGCTGAGATTCATGTACCTCACAGGGTGTTTGTCTGAGACAAACCCTGCTGAGATTCATGTACCTCATAAGGTGTTTGTCTGAGACAAATCCTGCTGAGATTCATGTACCTCATACGGTGTTTGTCTGAGACAAATCCTGCTGAGATTCATGTACCTCACAGGGTGTTTGTCAGAGACAAACCCTGCTGAGATTCATGTACCTCACAGGGTGTTTGTCAGAGACAAACCCTGCTGAGATTCATGTACCTCACAGGGTGTTTGTCGGAGACAAATCCTGCTGAGATTCATGTACCTCACAGGGTGTTTGTCTGAGACAAATCCTGCTGAGATTCATGTACCTCCCAGGGTGTTTGTCGGAGACAAATCCTGCTGAGTTTCATGTACCTCACAGGGTGTGTGTCTGAGGCTGAGATTCTGTAGTCGAACACAATCTCTTCTGCCAAATTGTAGGGTTCCATTTCCCTGAGACATGTTATTAACTCTGTAATTGCTAGCGATATTTACCCCTAAAAAGGAACAGAATCTCATGAGATTTTGAACCCTGTGAGGTACATAAACCTCTTCATGTGAATCCCACTTAACAAGGAACAGAATCTCACGAAATTATGAACCCTGTGAGGTACATGAATCCCACCATGTGAATTCCACTTTACAAGAACAGAATCTCATGAGATTTTCAACCCTGTTAGGTACATGAATCCCACCGTGTGAATACCACTTAACAATGGGAACAGAATCTCATGAGATTTTGAACCCTCTGAGGTACATGAATCCCACCGTGTGAATTCCACTTTACAAGAACAGAATCTCATGAGATTTTGAACCCTGTTAGGTACATGAATCCCACCGTGTGAATACCACTTAACAATGGGAACAGAATCTCATGAGATTTTGAACCCTCTGAGGTACATGAATCCCACCGTGTGAATTCCACTTAACAAGGAACAGAATCTCACGAGATTATGAACCCTGTGAGGTACATGAATCCCACCGTGTGAATTCCACTTTACAAGAACAGAATCTCATGAGATTTTGAACCCTGTGAGGTACATGAATCCCACCGTGTGAATTGCACTTTACAATAACAGAATCTCATGAGATTTTGAACCCTGTGAGGTACATGAATCCCACCGTGTGAATTCCACTTTACAAGAACAGAATCTCATGAGATTTTGAACCCTGTGAGGTACATGAATCCCACCGTGTGAATTCCACTTAAAAAGGAACAGAATCTCATGAGATTTTGAACCCTGTGAGGTACATGAATCCCACCGTGTGAATACCACTTAACAATGGGAACAGAATCTCATGAGATCTTGAACCCTGTGAGGTACATGAATCCCCCCGTGTGAATACCACTTGACAAGAAACAGAATCTCATGAGATTTTGAACCCTGTGAGGTACATGAATCCCACCGTGTGAATTCCACTTTACAAGAACAGAATCTCATGAGATTTTGAACCCTGTGAGGTACATGAATCCCACCGTGTGAATCCCACTTTGTGGCGTGTTTCCATTCACCGATTGGTATCGAAATCAAAGCATCTGATTTAATTGAGTGGTGAAGAAATCGTACTGAGGTGCCATGGGGCAGAATATTCACTAACATTATTTCTATATTTAAGTTTCCGTTAACCGAACTTGCGCCGAGTAATCCAAAAGATTGGTCGTGGTTCCTGACTCTATATCGGTGCTGAATAATCGGCCAGCGGAAACAGGCCTTAAGTCGGACTGTGTCTTGAACTCCCTGGCTGCATCCTGTGAGATCTGCTTGCCTGATCACCCCTGTGTGCAACCCCTATTATCGCTCACAGCCACCAATTGTGAGTCTTCCACATGACCAACAGGCAGTCATCACAGCGGCATATCAGAGAGGGGGTGGTGGGAGTTAGTCCTAAGCAAATCAGTCTGCACTTACCGACAGAGATACGATCTTCTACCTCGCCGACTGTGGTTGGAGTTGGTCAACTCGGGGGCACTAATCAGTGGGGAATCGTATCTCACCAGGTAACCGTGTGTGGCACCCCCATTTCTTCCCGCCCAGCGACTAATCATTCTACTTATGGGCTGGTATCGGTACACACCATGGGGGGTATTTTCAATGTTCTGTTGTGGCAGACAAAATTTATCAACATGTTTATAAATTTGTCGGAAGCGATTTAGGAACATTGGCCAACAATTTGTCGGCAAGAAAAGAACATCTCTGCAGGGAGATTCACTAATCTCAGGCATATTGCAATAAAGTTGTGTCACACTAACCAATACTGGCCCACACTGTTAGGAGGCCTCGCCTGGGACAAAGTACTGTTCCTTTGTCACCGATAAAGGAACATCTTTGTTCCGAAATCGTTAAGTATGAATTGGCCTTTACATAACCCCATGGAGGGGTACCCCTCCGTCGTAATACGCACCTTGTTAGACATGTGTTCGCGTTCTCCCCCATCAATATGCCAGTGTGCTAGCTACACTCTGTCTCTGGTCTAATTGACCTACAGCTCTCACACCATCTACACCCTGTCTCTGGTCTCATTGACAGCTCTCACACCATCTATACTCTGTCTCTGGTCTCATTGACTGATAGCTCTCACTCCATCTATACCCTGTCTCTAGTCTCACTGACAGCTTTCACTCCATCTATACCCTGTCTCTGGTCTCATTGACCTACAGCTCTCACACCATCTATACTCTGTCTCTGGTCTCATTGACCTACAGCTCTCACACCATCTACACTCTGTCTCTGGTCTCATTGACAGCTCTCACACCATCTATACTCTGTCTCTGGTCTCATTGACCTACAGCTCTCACACCATCTATACCCTGTCTTTGGTCTCATTGACAGCTCTCACACCATCTATACTCTGTCTCTGGTCTCATTGACAGCTCTCACTCCATCTATACTCTGTCTCTGGTCTCATTGACCATTATAGGTTCAGAGTCAGTGTATGAAATCTCTGAGGAAAGAATCGATTCGTTGTTTCTTTTCTCGCTGACAGGACAGATTGTTGTAAACAGATGCTGTTTGATGACGTCATACCTGACGTCGTCTTCCACCACAGGGATCGCCGGGGTAAAATCCTGTTAGATTACAATCACCAGCTGACCGGGCAAGGAGGCCGTGTGGTGTTACTAAGTGAAAAGGGATATAAAATTGACATTTAAATAGCCCTGGTTGTAAAACATGTTTATTGCCAGGATTTCCATTTTAAAACTTTTCCTTTGATCTGAATTTATGACCCTTTTATCCGTATTTATGACCGTCTATGGTGAGTGGTGGTAAGTCCCTGCATCACCAGATGGCTAAAGCCGGATGCCCATCTACCGATTAAGGGTTGAACGATTAGTTCCCAAAGCGTATAGGAGTCGGTGAACTTGTCCAGGCAAATTATGTAACCCCTCTCTCAACCCATGGCCCTCGAGGAGAGGGGCTGGTGGGTATTAGTTCTAAGCAAATCAGTCTACACCTACCGACAGGTATACCATTATGTACCCCTCGCCGCCAGAGTTAGGATTTGGGAACAGTTCTGTTGTTGGCGACTACATTTATTAACATGTTGATAAAGTGATACCTACCGATTTTTGAACATTGAAACCACAACTTGTCGGTGACAAAAGGACGTCTGAAGGAGGTGGTTCACTAATTGGTGGGTAGCCTTGCCTAGCTGTCCTACATCTACCGACTACGGCCGACTCCATTAGGATGGCTTGGCTGAGACAAATTACTTTCCGTTTGTCGCCGACAAACCTATATAAATGTTCCGAAATCGGTAGATGGGCATTGGACTTAACGATGCATCTTACAGGCCACAGGTGGCGTGACAGATCATCCGTGGCGCCCCCGGGTGTTCCGGAGTATAACCACATCACCGCGGCGATGCTGGCAATACAGAGACAATTTTGGAATTATCCATGATAGTAGCGTTTTGACACTGCCGGATCTACTTTCGTTATCTGGTCCCTGATTGGTCCGTTTTTTTATTCACCTCGGTGCATAAATAACACTTTATTCAACGCTCCGTCAAATACATTGAATCAATGTTAAACCTATGGCGTTTTTTATTAGGGGTAGGATAAAGAACTATACCAAGAGTTGGCGGATGATGCCTCGGAGTTGTCTTGTGTTGATTTCATTGCTTGGCGGGTTTTCCCCCGACGATTCCTATGTCTATCTGTTTTGTCTCGATGCTGGGTGACGCCCCTAGACTTCCTTCCTTCTGAGGATGACGTTGGAGGGCGCTTATCTTTATTGGACGATCCTCCCAGGGCATCCAGTAACAGGGATTCGATGTGTTCCAGCTTGGATTTTGTCGCACCCACCTCCTCGGTAAGTCCTCGCACAGAATGGCGCATCGATGCCATATTGGATTTTACATGCGAAAGCTCCCCTGCTGCCTCTGCTCGGCTGTGTCGTCTCAACCGACTCTTACCCCTTTTTTTTCTTGAGGTAATCCACTCCTCGTCGTGGTATTGTGAGTCTTCTTCGTCGATATCAGGTAGGTCGCTTTCTTCTTGGCTGGCTCCTCCGTGTTTGGACCCACTGGGAGAACCGGGTTTGATGCCTCTCACACCGGGTGCCGGTGCAGCTAAGTCCAGTGCCTTTGTCATTTCCGATTCGTATGACATTTGAGACTTCCCTCTGAATAGGTTGGAGCACTTCTTCCCTGTCGGTGGAGAGTGCTTTTGATCGCACACCTTACAATGCCTTTTTGGGGGCATTTCGAGAAAAAATTTGTGTCGATCAGTGAGGGAACGTCTGAGTCCATGTAGAACAGGAGAACCAATGAAGCATGTACATGTAGTCTCCCACCACAGGTGGCGTGACAGATCATCCGTGGCGCCCCCGGGTGTTCCGGAGTATAACCACATCACCGCGGCGATGCTGGCAATACAGAGACAATTTTGGAATTATCCATGATAGTAGCGTTTTGACACTGCCGGATCTACTTTCGTTATCTGGTCCCTGATTGGTCCGTTTTTTTATTCACCTCGGTGCATAAATAACACTTTATTCAACGCTCCGTCAAATACATTGAATCAATGTTAAACCTATGGCGTTTTTTATTAGGGGTAGGATAAAGAACTATACCAAGAGTTGTATGAATACTCAATACTCAACGAGTTTGGATTTACCGCAATCATTATCGAGGCGAAGCCGAGTGACGATTACGGCACATCCGAACAGGTGGAGTATTGTGTATTTTATGCTTCGAGTGCAGTTCTGGATTTATCTCACCCCTTTCAATGACATCAAATAGCATCACAATAAAAATTCATATGACCTCATTTCACGTTCACCCCGCCACCGCCATGGCGTAGTATTGTCGAGGGTCGTTGTGGCCCCTAAGATTCGAGGTCAACTCTCGACTGTATATAGCCCTACCAAGGCGCTAGAAAATATCATGGAAGGAGGTCAGGGTGAAGGTCGGGGTTTGCTGCGAATGCAGTCATTGGCTACTCGGTCTACTCTATTCCTTATATGGACTTAAGGTAATGGGACAACTCCATGCTGGGTCACTTTACCGGGATGATCGTTGAGTACTTTTTACTAATGTTATTCCTATGGCTAGACTTATACCAGGGCCGAGATAAAGGGACTGATGCCAGTCTACCTGTCTCTCAGTGTGCCTCACGAGGCCCACACACCATGAACACTGTATAGGAAACAGGATGAAGCCTGTAAAGAGAAGTGACAGAATGAGGTCTGGAGACAAGCACCGCAGATTGGTGGTTTAACCCCATTTCCGTCAGAGACAATGATCTTTACTGGCAAGATACAGGATTTTAGATTTCTTGTCGTTTTTTATGGTGGGGTGTCCGCTTCCACGGGGTTCCGCTTACACGGGGTTAAAATAAAGCATCTAATAGAAGGAACCTTTCCGAGCAAATGTGTCCGTTAACGCGGGGTGTCTGCTAAGCGGGGTTCTACTGTTATTGTTTCAGTGTGGCAACAAATATTGATTAGTCGCAGAATACTACTGTGGTTTCTAACCCTTTAGAGGTCAGAAAAAGAGTTATTTGAGTGGAGCTCTTTGAGAACACCTGGGACCTGTTTCAGTAGTTTCGTGACATTAGGCCTGGACAGACATCAACAACGGCACCAACAGTGCAAGCAACAGCGGAAAAAGTCTTGCAAATATCAGCAGATTGGAGGGATAAATCTTCTTCATATTTGGAAAGATTATAGGTTATATGTATCCCCTACTGGTGTTAAGCCCATAAGACAGCGACATTTTTAACAGATTTTCACCGATCCGATCACCGATTATAATCGAGAACAGGAATGTCGCCGTCTTATACCCTCAACGACGCTTGCCGATCACACCTCTCCACTTTATGGCCTTGTTCAGCGACCCGAGAGAGATCAAAGTGAGCCGCCGGGAGCCGAGCCGCAGTGAGCCACGGGCCACTGGTGGGGATTCATAGAATATAATTCAAAGTGTAATAACTTCCGATCCAATTAAGACATCGGGAAATGGTTTTCAGATCCATCATCGCCTCTGTCTCCCCTACAAATCGGTATAAGACACTTGTAAATCGGACTCGGGGAAAGGTAGCATCGCTAGTCAGATGGCTGCTCAGAATCGGGAACAGTCGGTGAAGTGCGTACAGAGACACGATTAAGGTCGGGCTGAGTCAGTCATTACCCCCACGCTAGTAATGCCCGACCCAGTTAAAATCGGGTCTGTGAAGTGCGTACAGCGACCCGATTCTGACGACCCGACGGATTCGTCGGGCAAAGGTGTGATCGGGCACAATGGTCGGGTTGCTGTCTTATAGGCTTTAAAGTGTCATCGCTTAATTCCTAGGGGAAGTGAGTGAAATTCTGCGTGTCATTGATTGCAGTCTTGTGATCTGTCCTTAGAGGGTCACAAACGCCATCTAGACATGTCACAAAACTAGTGAAACAGGTCCCTGATGTGGTTGAGAGCAGACACAGTGAGAACCAAGTGCCCAGTCAGCTGAGAGCAGACGACAGTGTGAGTACCCGGTGCCCAGTCAGCTGAGAGCAGACGGCAGGCTAGCCTGTCAGCCTGGCCTAGTTAGACTATAGGCCAGGTAACGGGTTCCATTTTTATGGTGCATTATTGGTAACGCCTCCTGGTTCCCCGCTCATCCGCTAGAGGGCTCGGCGGAATTAGGTGTATGACTAGTGGATACCAGCCAAACCACAACGCTGGTTCCCGGGGTATAAGCTAGTCACAGGTGGGCACCAGCCAAAGTTGAAGCACACTGGCCACCAGAGCAGACGTTTGCTACGCTGAGTGCAGACAGGGGTTGGTGGCCAATCTAGGTTGAAGGTCGTGCCTGTGGAACCCGTTACCTGTCCCTTATTGCATTAGGGCAGGGAACCAGTCCAACGGCAGGCGGCCTTCCTGCCAGACGACAAAGCCCTGCTCGTATGATACCTGGGACCTGTTTCAGTAGTCTCATGACATTAAGCCTAGACAGACATCAACAGCGGCACCAACAGTGCAAGCAACAGCGAAAAAAGACTAGCAAATATCAGAAGATCGAAGTGGCCAATCTTCTTCATATTTGGGACGATTAAAGATTATATGTATCCCCTACTCATGCGAAAGTGCCATTGCCTTATTCCTAGGAGAAGAGAGTGAAACTCTTTGTGTCATTGACTGCAATCTTGTGATCTGCCCGCATGGTGTCACAGACGCCATTTAGACTTGTCACGAAACAGTACTGGTTGGTGTGCATGTCTTGGACTTCACTATCGGAGAATAAGCCCAATACACATCTACTCTTCAGGGTTGAACGATTAGTTCCCAAATCGTATAGGAGCCAGTGAACTTGTCGCACACAAATTACGTAACCGTGTCGGCCACCCAATCAGGGGCCATTTACCAACGTTCCATTGTCAGCGACTGGATTTATCAACATGTTGATAAACTTTCAGAGAGCGATTTAGGAACATCGACCGACAACTCATCAGCGACAAAAAAACATCTCCAGAAGGGGGTTCACTAATCGTTTGCTGACCCTTGCCTTGCTGTCCTACATCTACCAATTAGGGCCAGCCCCCGTTGGGATGGCTCACCTGAGACAAATTACCCTTCCTTTGTCGTCAACAAAGATACATCATTGTTCCGAAATCGGTAGATATGTTTTAGGCTTAAAGATTAGATTGGCCACCACCTCTGTCTCCGATTTAGAGGTTGGTCTGGTCCAAGTGCTTTCTGGCCCGAGAGCTCGAAACAAATATCTCAAAGCAGGGTACACTTTTGGAACATCGTGGAATATAAACTATGAATACTCACTACAAAGCATTATTAGCTTAGCTAATTGATAACAAAGTCTAACTTCATAGTCTCTTTGTCAAAATACACAAAAAAGAAAATAATAATATGGATAATGGGCTTCGAGAGTACTACAATCTCCAACTACAATAGCCTGTTGTGATGGAGACTACAACCATGACAGAAGACCTGCTGAAGGAATGATTAACTCTTCCAGCATAGATTCTGACTCGGGTAGTAAGAAAATCAGCTGGGCGAGTGCAGGTCAACTAGTTCAGGAGATGAGTGGGTGATTTTGTCGTGAATGAGTACTCGCCGGAGCCCAAGGGTTCAGTCTGTAAACTGACGTTATTTACCAAAGGTTGGTGTTTCTCTGTGTAGAAGAGTCAGAGATTTAAGGTGTATTTTCACATAGTACAGTGTCCTCTGTACCTGTGTTTCTCTGTGTAATGTAGTGTGAGATTTAAGGTGTATTTTCACATAGTACAGTGCCCTCTGTACCTGTGTTGCTCTGTGTAATGTAGTGTGAGATTTAAGGTGTATTTTCACATAGTACAGTGCCCTCTGTACCTGTGTTTCTCTGTGTAATGTAGTGTGAGATTTAAGGTGTATTTTCACATAGTACAGTGCCCTCTGTACCTGTGTTTCTCTGTGTAGAAGAGTCAGAGATTGAAGGTTGATTTTCACATAGTACAGTGTCCTCTGTACCTGTGTTTCTCTGTGTAGAAGAGTCAGAGATTTAAGGTGTATTTTCACATAGTACAGTGCCCTCTGTACCTGTGTTTCTCTGTGTAATGTAGTGTGAGATTTAAGGTGTATTTTCACATAGTACAGTGTCCTCTGTACCTGTGTTTCTCTGTGTAATGTAGTGTGAGATTTAAGGTGTATTTTCACATAGTACAGTGCCCTCTGTACCTGTGTTGCTCTGTGTGGAGCAGTGTGATATTTAAGGTGTATTTTCACATAGTGCAGTGCCCTCTGTACCTGTGTTTCTCTGTGTAGAAGAGTCAGAGATTGAAGGTTGATTTTCACATAGTACAGTGTCCTCTGTACCTGTGTTTCTCTGTGTAGAAGAGTCAGAGATTTAAGGTGTATTTTCACATAGTACAGTGCCCTCTGTACCTGTGTTTCTCTGTGTAATGTAGTGTGAGATTTAAGGTGTATTTTCACATAGTACAGTGTCCTCTGTACCTGTGTTTCTCTGTGTAATGTAGTGTGAGATTTAAGGTGTATTTTCACATAGTACAGTGCCCTCTGTACCTGTGTTGCTCTGTGTGGAGCAGTGTGATATTTAAGGTGTATTTTCACATAGTACAGTGCCCTCTGTACCTGTGTTGCTCTGTGTAATCTAGTGTGAGATTTAAGGTATATTTTCACATAGTGCAGTGTCCTCTGTACCTGTGTTGCTCTGTGTAATGTAGTGTGAGATTTAAGGTGTATTTTCACATAGTGCAGTGTCCTCTGTACCTGTGTTGCTCTGTGTAATGTAGTGTGAGATTTAAGGTGTATTTTCACATAGTGCAGTGTCCTCTGTACCTGTGTTGCTCTGTGTAATGTAGTGTGAGATTTAAGGTGTATTTTCACATAGTGCAGTGTCCTCTGTACCTGTGTTGCTCTGTGTAATCTAGTGTGAGATTTAAGGTATATTTTCACATAGTGCAGTGTCCTCTGTACCTGTGTTGCTCTGTGTAATGTAGTGTGAGATTTAAGGTGTATTTTCACATAGTACAGTGTCCTCTGTACCTGTGTTGCTCTGTGTAATCTAGTGTGAGATTTAAGGTATATTTTCACATAGTGCAGTGTCCTCTGTACCTGTGTTGCTCTGTGTAATGTAGTGTGAGATTTAAGGTGTATTTTCACATAGTACAGTGCCCTCTGTACCTGTGTTTCTCTGTGTAATGTAGTGTGAGATTCAAGGTTGATTTTCACATAGTGCAGTGCCCTCTGTTTTGCTCTGTGTAATCTAGTGTGAGATTCAAGGTTGATTTTCACATAGTGTTGTACCCTCTGTACCTGTGTTGCTCTGTGTAATGTAGTGTGAGATTTAAGGTTGATTTTCACATAGTGTTGTACCCTCTGTACCTGTGTTTCTCTGTGTAATGTAGTGTGAGATTTAAGGTGTATTTTCACATAATGCAGGGCCCTCTGTACCTATGTTTCTCTGTGTAATGTAGTGTGATATTTAAGGTGTATTTTCACATAGTACAGTGTCTTCTGTACCTGTGTTTCTCTGTGTGGAGCAGTGTGAGATTTAAGGTGTATTTTCACATAGTACAGTGCCCTCTGTACCTGTGTTTCTCTGTGTAATGTAGTGTGATATTTAAGGTGTATTTTCACATAGTACAGTGCCCTCTGTACCTGTGTTTCTCTGTGTAATGTAGTGTGAGATTTAAGGTGTATTTTCACATAGTACAGTGCCCTCTGTACCTGTGTTGCTCTGTGTAATGTAGTGTGAGATTTAAGGTGTATTTTCACATAGTACAGTGCCCTCTGTACCTGTGTTTCTCTGTGTAATGTAGTGTGATATTTAAGGTGTATTTTCACATAGTACAGTGTCCTCTGTACCTGTGTTTCTCTGTGTAATGTAGTGTGAGATTTAAGGTGTATTTTCACATAGTACAGTGTCCTCTGTACCTGTGTTGCTCTGTGTAATGTAGTGTGAGATTTAAGGTGTATTTTCACATAGTGCAGTGTCCTCTGTGTTGGTCTGTGTTGTGGAGATTTACAGCTTGTTTTACAGTCCACTCCTCTTGTCAGGCGACCCAAGTCATGCCGTCAGTCATTGTCAGATCTCACAAACAGCTCTCTCAAAGTGTGGGCGAGCTAAATGAAGCCTGCTGAGATAGGTCTGGACTTCAAAGACCTGGGATATCTCTCTACGGGTCAGTTTAGTTGTGCATCAAGTGTTCCTATAATAGATGTAAAGTGGGGTCACTTCATATTGAATAAGCTGAAAATAGGCTGAGGTGTCTAGTGAAACGTATTCACTTTGTTAGGACGACCTTATGTACCAAGTTTCTTAAAGATTTATTGAGCTGATAGAGCGAGTTAGATATTTTTATCAAAAGAAACGAGGGATGTAAGGATGTCCCAACAAGGTAAATGTACTTCATTTGTATTATAAACATGAACTTAGAGACATATATAATTCATCAAATATCTACCAAAATATGACAAAATCAAATGAGTATCCAGAGTGTGCTGGGAGGGCCAAGACATACATGGACCAAATCAGAGTATGTTGGGATGTTTCCATCCCAGCATAGTATGCATGGATGGATGAAATGCCAAAAGTATATCAGGGGTTGAAGGCCGAAGGTTTGGCACACCTAAGCCCATCAGCTTAACATTGGGAACTCGTTCTCTATGCCCCTACGATCGAGTATTGCAGTTCATTCTCCATGGTCTACCGCCTGTGTGTTGTCCGTTCTTTCAGTGCACAGGGGTACAGGGGTGAGATAAATACAGAAAGCAACTTATTTTGATCAAAGTCGTTGTTCTCCAACTCGTTTGAATGCTACGTGATATTCACTTGGCTGTTGCCTCGTTCATATCACTCCACATTAAACTCGTGGAGAACGACAACTTTGACCAAAACTTGTTGGTTTCTTATTTAAGGGGGGCGTCCACCAACCACGACAATGCTACGACAATGGGTTCGCGACAAGATCCACAATTGGCCTACGATTGGAGGCCTTGTCATGGTTGGTGGACCCCAGTTGACAAGAGTCTGCGACAAGGCCACGATTGGAAGCTTGTTGGGAGCCTTCTGACAAGGCTACGACAACATCGAATATGTATAATATAATATATATAATAACGATTTTTCCCATGACTGGACCCTTGTTGTGGAGTGTCATGGCGTGTCATAAAGCCCCCATTCTTACGACAAGGCTGCAACAAGCGCCGATTGGAACTTTCTTGTCGGCGCTTGTCGTAGCCTTGTCGTGGTTGGTGGACGCCCCCCTTTAGTCCTCAGGCCGCTTACTGGGACTAGCACCATTACCTTAATTCTATATAAGGAATACAGTAGACCGAGTAGCCAATGACTGCATTTGCAGCAAACCCCGACCTTCATCCTGACCTCCTTACATAATATTTTCTCGCGCCTTGGGACGGGTCTGCAGTCGAGAATTGACCTCGAATCTTAGGGGCCACAACCACCCTCCTAGATTGCCTTCAGGCCGCTCAAACAGTTGGCTTTCTATCGCTGCTTGAACTCTCTCCAGGCTGTCGTGTGAAGCAGCGTGTCGCTCTAACGCTCACGCGGTGAGTGGAGTGGGTCTCAGGTGGATGCGTACGGCTGACCGTATTACACGAGTACTGTACGAGTTTACTCATACTACACTCACAGCGTGACCTTCACGCCTCGACCTTCTCCAGACATTCATTGCCCTGATTAAATGCCAAGAATCGAGCCGGGTTTCGGGTCACACCGTGTGCTGCTGGTTGGACCACCTCACCTGTCTACCAAGTGCAGAGATTATACGGAAACTGGCTTACTGTCTTCGTACGTCAAAAATACGCGGTGAAATTATTGGTCCCATACATCCCGATGCCGTAGGCAGAGGGATGTATGGGATCAATAATTTTACCAAGTATTTTGATGTACGAAGACAGTCAGCCTGTTTTCGTATTATTATAATATACCTAAAATGGCGAAATGTTACCTAGTCACGTGGTCACATACCCCGTACGTCACAGTGTGCCGTATGGATATAAATACGCCATGGGTAGGAGCGGGCAGTATACGTAGTTGATACAGCCACAGGTATATAATAATAAGAGAAAACGTGGTTACTGAGCCTGAAGGGATGCCCGTTCGAGGTCTTTTGATGCCTTAAATACATCCCTCCGCCTGCGGCGTCGGGACGTATTTATTTGGACTTGAGGCTGGAGTGGACTCTCAAATGGGTCTATCGCCGTCTGATTCCAGTCGCCTGGTTTTAAAGCCCCAGTGATGCCCCAGTCACACTGGCGTAAAAAACGGCGTTTTCCGATCTACGCACGTCTACGCTCTTCTACGTATTTTGAAGCGTAAAGGTGAGCGGTGATGCTGGGAAAACGCGGAGTTGTGTAAACGAAAGTCGGAATGCGTTAAAATAAACGTGAACGAAACGTGGAAAAAGCGTAAATAAGCGTTAATGAATGTTGAGAATCATAAAAGAACGTAAAAGAAAGTAAATAGAAATGTAGACAACATGTAGCTATTACGTGGTGTCGACCTTCTTCTGATACGTAGGAAATACGTTATGTAATTCATCGATGAATGAGCTTGGAATTATAAATCAGTAAAATTTAAATCAAAGGATGCATATCAAAGAGCAAAGCTCGTACTAAACACACACAGAATACCCAAAGATAACTTCGGCTGGTATCGACTATTATAATCATTCGTTGTACAGACTAAAAAGACACAATGCACTTAAGTTCAGCCTCGTCAGTTCCGTGTCGATAGCTGTTACCTAACGAGAGAGAGAATGAGAGAGAGAGGGAGAGAGAGAGGGAGGGAGAGAGAATGAATGAGAGGGAGAGAGAGAGAGGGAGAGAGATATAATGAGAGAGAGAGAGAGAGAGAGAAGGAGAGAGAGAGGGAGACAGAGAGGGAGAGAGAGGAAGAGAGAGAGGGAGGGAGAGAGAGAGAATGAATGAGAGGGAGAGAGAGGGAGAGAGAGAATAAGAGAGAGAGGGGAAGAGAGAGAGGGAGGGAGAGAGAATGAATGAGGGGGAGACAGAGGGAGACAGAGGGAGACAGAGGGAGGGAGACAGAGGGAGGGAGGAGGGAGGGAGAGAGAGAAGGAGAGAGAGAGGGAGAGAAAAAGGGAGGGAGAGGGGAGAGAGAATGAATGAGAGGGAGAGAGAGGGAGACAGAGGGAGACAGAGGGAGGGAGACAGAGGGAGGGAGACAGAGGGAGGGAGGAGGGAGGGAGAGAGAAGGAGAGAGAGAGGGAGAGAAAGAGGGAGGGAGAGGGGAGAGAGAATGAATGAGAAGGAGAGAGAGAGGGAGAGAGAGAGAGGGAGAGAGAATGAGATAGAGAGGGAGAGAGGGGGATTAGAGAGAGGAGAGATAGGAGAGAGAGAATGAGAGAGAGGGGGAGGGAGCGAAGGCGAGGGAGAAAGAGGGAGACAGGGAGACGGAAACAGAGAGAGGGAGACAGAGAGAGTGACAGAGATAGTGACAGAGAGAGAGAGAAGTACAGACAGAGAGACGGAGAGACGAAGACAGAGAGACGCAGACAGAGAGAGTGACAGAGAGAGAGAGAAGTACAGAGAGACGGAGAGACGGAGAGAGAGACAGAGAGACAGACAGAGAGACAGAGAGACAGGCAGAGAGACGGAAACAGAGAGTGGGAGACAGAGTTAGAGAGTAATGATCCTGTAATGACCGACAGCTGCACCAAGACGATGCGGATCTAGTTAGGGAGTGTTTAGAGAATCCAGCCAGCCGTGTCTCCGACCACACAACACAGAGCCCCGTATTATCAACGCTAACGACAGCTCTCCGCTCAGTGAGACCTGGGGAAGTGGAATAAACTACGAACGACAAAACGTATCTTAGGACTGTCTTTAGTGTTGTATAAAATAATGTGTTGTAAGCATAAGATGGTTTGATGTAATGTAATCTAAAGCTCTGACAAGGTGTTGTATACAAATATATATTCATTTAGAAAACACCTTCTGTTTTGTCATACAACACTGAATGGACATAAAATTGTCTAGGATGTCGTTTATCGTTGGTGTTATCGTATCGAGATTTGGGGCGTTTTTTGGTCAGTTCTGGCGTTCCAGGTGCCTAGGCTAATCCATGAAGTCTCTTTTCTGTACGCCAACGAGCCCCAAGGACGATGTGGGTCACCTTTATTCAACATGGACGACATTCCATGAATTAGGACTGTCTTAGTGAACGAGCTTCAATATTATCAAATGGTAACCCACATATAAGGCTTCCTTGTACACCTGTTCTTTTGTAGGTGTGAGTTATCATAATTTAGGTTCATAAATGAAGCCCCTTTTTTGTACGCCAAGGAGACCCAGGGACGATGTGGGTCAACTTTATTCAGCACTTATAGACGACCTTCAATCAAGGACTGTCTTACTGAACAAGGATGAATATCATCAAACTAGTTCTCTGTAAGATCTGCTTGGAGTTTCTCCCGCACGTAAGGACAGAGTTAACCAGATCTAGGGTGGGAGACTGAAGTACCACAAGAGTGGGACTCTCTTGTAGTGAACAACTCAGACCTGCTATTCCTTTCTGTATCTCTCTACTGAGATTATTTTCTTGTTTTTCATTTCTACTCATGTTGAAAACTAATTTTAGTACTGTTGACTTTACTCTAACAGTCACCTGTGATATCCTCCGCCATTTCAAAAATGGTGGGCCTTTCGCTGGTGTCAGTGTATGCATAGTGGTTTCCGCCGTTTACCAGCTCAAGACTGTAGTACCACCCCTACTCACGATGTGGCGCTGCCGTTCTGTGTGTGTGGGTGGAGGGGGGGGGGGCACAAAGGGTACACTGGCCACCAGAGCAAACGTAAGCCGGAATAGAGCTGGCGGCCATTTTTCCACAGGCCAGTGATGACCAAGTTAGTCCACTATAAAGTAACTATATAGAACTGCATCGAGATTCGTATAAATAGACAATACTCCACAAGGTTAGATTTGCCGCAATCATCATCGAGGCGAAGTCGAGTGACGATTACGGCACATCCATACGAGTGGAGTATTGTGTAATTTATGATTTGAATGCGGTTCTGGATTTAACCCACCCCTTTCTCTGACATTAAATAACATCACAATATCAGAATAATTAGAATATACTTAGCAAATCCACATGACGTCATCTCACATTCACTATGCCACGGCTGTGGCGTAGTATTGTTACTTTACGTGGGTGATCGTTGAGTTGTTTTTTTCTGATGCTATTCCTATGGCTAAACTTGTAGCAGGTGTGATATAAAGTATGGCTAGAACACTGCTACACTAATCTCTCATGATCCTACTTGAATACACAGCTGAGCACTTAATCACATTTATTACGATACACTTCATAAAGACCGGTGATGATTAACACTAAAATACCTTTACATCACTCGTAATCCCGGGTCTTTAGAGACCTCTCAGGACGTATTACCACACTGCTGACATGAATGGGGGATTAGGAGAGTACTACACGTCTGAGGCCTGTTTTTCAAACAGCGACTTCTTTATTTGTAGTGATCACAAAAGAGTGACCAGTTGGGCGACCAAACCAGTGATCATGACCAAAAAGTGTTCCTCAGACCCGGTTACTGTTCAGCTGTTATGATCACTGTTGGTCCAAGGCCAATTCAAAAACAAAAGCATGTCTCACATTTATATTACTCAACAGAAAATTGTGAAATTTGGGAATTAGATAAAACAGATATAGATAATTCATCACAGTAAATATTGTTTATTTGATACTGTGGAAGTGTATAAAATGAAATATGCCACCATTTGGGCTAAATGGTCACAACTCCGGAACCCAAAACAGTGACCATGACAGTTTACCCCTCTAAATGGTTGCACATGTTATGACGACTTATCTCTGGAACCCTAACTGGTCACTATAGGAAATGGTCACAACTAAAAAACAGGCCCCTGGTTTACAAGTGTCACTCTGACAGAGGTGGGAGGCTGTGTGAAGGTCAGTTTGAGAGGATGGGGTATGATTGTAGGGGATACAGCACACCGATCCGGTAAAGCCTGATGCTCATCTACTGATTCAGGGTTGAGTGATTAGTTTCCAAAGTGATAGGAGTCGGTGAACTTATCGCAGGCAAATTATGTAACCCTTCTCTCGACCGGCACACATTGAGGAGATGGGGTGGTGGATATTAGTCCTAAGCAAATCGGTCTACTAATCGTTGGCTGACCCTTGCCTAGCTGTCCTACATCTACCGACTACGGCCGACTCCGTTAGGATGCCTTCGGTGAGCCAAATTACCGTCCGTTTGTCACCGACAAAGGTACATGAATGTTCCGAAATCGGTAGATGGGCATTGGGCTTTAGACACTTCATCTCACCCCGTATTCTCCTCCATAGGATTAACGTTAGGAACTCATACTCCACGGCCGTGAAGGTAGTTTTAAGAAGATACCAAAAGTTTTGGTCACGAGTTTGATGCGGAGTGATATGGACGAGGTGACAGCCGAGTGAATATCACATAGCATTCAAACAAGTTGGAGAATAACTTCTATGACCAAAACGAGTTGCTATCTGTATTTATCTCACCCCTGTGCACACTAAAAGGCTGTTTGACACACAGGATATAGACCATTGAGAACGAACTGCAATACTTGTGCGGGCATGGAGAATGAGTTCCCTATGTTAAGCCTATGGACATTTATTCCATGGGTGAGATAAAATTCAATACTCAATACCTATATATGTGTGTGACGCGGTTATCGATTGTTCCACATACCACTGACACGACCACTCTCAAATTTTTTTTTTCAAAAGTCTGGTAACCCCGGATGAACGAAAAGAATAACAACTCAATACCTAATCTGTATTTATTTTTTCAATGAAATGTTAAATACGAAGTGAGATAAAATCAGAAACCCAGTCATTCGATGAAGATCACTTAGTCTGCACTCCACCGAGTTTGACCGCGGAGTAATTCACAAAGCGAACGGACCAATTTATGTTCATCTCGTGAGATTCCTTCTAAAAGTCATATGAGCAGGAAGTTGATCACTATATCTGAATAATGTACGCCATCTGTCAGAGACTATGAAGTGTGGATGATCCATTCTTGAATTATATGGATTCCGATGGAGTCAACAACATCGGAGTTGCGGTTTTGAAGTGCAGCCAAACTGAGCTATTCACTAATCCGTTCATGATCAATTGGCAGGAAATTGGGTGCTACTTTAATTGCCACGTATGATTTGATAAACTGTGTGCTGTCAAACTCGTGAAAACATAATAACTGGGGAGTGAGACGATTAGAACCCAGTCTAGGCCGCCCGTAGACGAGTCTAGACCATGTTACACTCTCCAAACACACCATGTTACACTCTCCAAACACACTGTGTTACACTCTCCAAACACACCATATTACACTCTCCAAACACACCCTGTTACACTCTCCAAACACACTGTGTTACACTCTCCAAACACACCATATTACACTCTCCAAACACACTGTGTTACACTCTCTAAACACACCATATTACACTCTCCAAACACACCATATTACACTCTCCAAACACACCATATTACACTCTCCAAACACCATGTCACACTCTCCAAGCACACCGTGTTTCACTCTCCAAACACACCATATTACACTCTCCAAACACACCATATTACACTCTCCAAACACACCATATTACACTCTCCAAACACACCATATTACACTCTCCAAACACACCATATTACACTCCAGACACACCATATTACACTCCAAACACACCCAGCCATGTCACACTCTCCAAACACACAATGCTACACTCTCCAAACACACCATGTTACACTCTCCAAACACACAATGTTACACTCTCCAAACTTACCATGTCACACTCTCCAAACACCATGTCACACTCTCCAGACACACCCAGCCATGTCACACCAAACTGAGCTATGATAGATGAGACCGGGTCATGAACCTTCACGGGTTGTTTGAATCTACTGTTAAATGCACTGAACTCTGACCCTCAACTAGGTCAAATAACACTCAATATTTTTATCAATCTGTAAAAGAATCCCATCCTGTTCATCATGGACCGATATAAAAACAGTCCTATAAACATCTCTGAACGTTTCAAAACACGGGCTGGAGGTAGAGCAGGGTCCCAGCTACGAGGCTACACTGCGGTGTCCCTCACAGCTCTGTGTTAGAACCTAATCTTTCTCTGTGTACAGCGCTTCCATGTCTACATAAGGAGTCATCTTACACTGACTGATCAATACTGTGAATGTCACCATGGACCACTAACCGGATTTAGACTATGGAGAACGGACTGCAATACTCACAGGGGCATGGAGAACGAGTTCCCAATGTCAAGTCTATTGGACTAAAATACCATGGGTGGGATAATAAGGGTTAACATGTATACCTTCTGCTCTTCTGCTCAGGCCCTACACTGCCCGCCTCCTGCCTGTTCAGGGACATCACTGTGTCAGATAGCTGAGAGGTTTCACACACAGTGTCTGGCATTTCACATCCCAACTTTCCCCAGATAATTATGTATGAAATACTTAATGGGGCCAACTTGGCAGGGGTAGAGTATAACCAAGGGTCGATGCCAAGTGACTTGTTGATAGTGGGTGTGGAAGATGATTAGACGATGGCTTCCTTCCACGCTAATAGCAGAACGAGCCGAGTGGAGTTCAACGACTCGACTGTCAGCCACCTGGCGGCGTTCACCGACCTCGTGACGTCACGCGTTCACCGACCTCGTGACGTCACGGTCGTCTGCTACCCCGTCCTCAAATGAGGTTAAAGGCAAATGCTTGTAGTTGGGTGATTTCTAAATTCTATTGATAATATTTGTAAATAACTCTGGATAATATAAGTTTCATATATCGGCAAATAGAAAATGCGTAAAAAAGGTTAAGGATAAGCGCTTAACTATTGGTGTCTATGGGAAACTGCAATATTTTCACGTTGTGGCTAGATGATATTGATGTTCTATTGCTATCTTCAAATAAATCTGGATTTTGATATTTGGGAACATATACTAATGAGATATGCTAAAAAAAAATTACTAACTTCTATGGGAAGGCCATCTGGAGAAGGTAAGGGCTTAATTATTGGTGTCTATGGGAAACTGTAATATTGTCATGAAATCAGATGGCAGCACCTGTTTAAAATTTAGTTCTGAGTATAGATATAATGCATTGCGATACCTACCCACATTTGTCTTTAACCCTATGACTACGCTACATGCCACCAAATACACACCCGGAACTATGCCGCTGTTATATCATTTTCAACCCTGTAGTACGCTGGCACTTTTCATTGTATCCAGAGGTTCGTCATTATATCACACCTCCATGGTTATCCCAGATAACCAGGATATTAACTATGATATAGTTTTGCATAGATTGGAAGAATATTATCTTTTATCTTTTGAAAGGTTGATATCACCTTATTTTGTGTCATCGTACATTATAAATAAGTATTAGTAAAGTATTTGGGGAACCTCATGAGGCAGAGAAGTTGTGCTGGTTCTCCTTGCCACTTCAAATGTGCTTTATCAAAGGCCAGTCCTTCTCATGCCATGTCTATGTGTTGTGGTAAGTAAAAGAACTCCTTTTGCCCTGCCTTCATTGCTGCATAATAATAACAGTTACATCTTTTTTTGACAGCTCTCAGATAGAAATGTCAACGTCTGACTTGTCACTTGTATTTATAATTGTGTTTCCTTTTGCAGGTGAGTACCTATCTGTTAGATCCATCACCCATCAACTGCCCGTTAACAAAGATAAGTATAGTGTGTGTTCATAGTAAGCTTCAAGTCAGCCCTCATCAGCAGCGAGAGTCCATGTAACAGGAATATGTATACACAATGTTGTCTGGTTTCAGATACAAGCAGTCATATGCTCCGAGGAGTCGATGTGTAGTAATACCTGAGCACATGTGAAGATATTGTGCAGCCAACTCCATGGAGCAACCGCTTTTATCTGAAGCCAGTCTATTTATTATACACATTTTCCTGACAAGTGGGTACCCATGTTAGGTATGGTTTAGGTATGCACTATTTCTGCCATGTGCACTTTGTTCCCGTATGCACCAGGTTTTGCAGCCTGGATGATACAACATATATATATATGTGTTATCTATGGCGGTGGATATTTGTGTATGCTCCGGATATGTAGATACATGCTGTCCATGTGTTTTCTATGGAGCCTATATATTGGGTGGATATATGTGTATGCTCTGGGTATGGTGATACACACTCCCTGTGTGTCTTTGATGGACACACTATATTAAGTGGATATATCTGTATGTTCTGGGTAATGTGATACACACTCCCTATGTGTTTTGATGGACTTTATATAATTAGGTGGATATATGTGTATGCTCCGGGTATCTAGATACATAAACACTATTGACTGGTTTCAGATACAAGCGGCCGTATGCTCCGAGGAGTTGATGCGTAGTAATATCCGAGCGTATGCGAGGATATTGCGTAGAGTCAACTCCGAGGAGCATACATCCGCTTCTATCTGAAACCAGTCTATATTGTATTTATTATCCACCTTTGCTGGGCAAGTGGCATGTCGATATCAGTTCATTTTAGTTATGCACTATTTTTCCGTACGCAATACTTTCTGTATGCGCCACCCGGAGCATACAACATATATGTCCATACCAATTCCCTATGTCATTTCTACGGACACTTTGTATTAGGTGGATAAAAAAACTCTCTATGTGTCTTCTATTTGGAATCACAAATGTGACAACAAAAATTTCACCAGGTACTGTTAGAGTCCATCAGAGAAGAGTCTAGTCTAAATAGAGACGATTCTAAAGTATCCCTAGACTGACCACAATAGGCTATTTCCAGCTTCTCCCCTGATGGTCTCTCACCTGGGTAGCTTCGTTCTTCTGTGACCTTGAGACATGCACAGCGGGTAGGAACAAAGTTCAATTGTGATGGTAGGACCCTCTAACAGCGGGAAGTGTAGAGGAACACAAAGTTTGATCATGATGGTAGGACCCTCTGACAGTAGTAAGATTAGCGGTAGACAAAGTTTAATCTTGATGGTAGAACCCTCTGACAGTGGTAAGATTAGCGGCAGACAAAGTTTGATCTCTATGGGAGGACCCTCTGACAGTAGTAAGATTAGCGGCAGACAAAGTTTAATCTTGATGGTAGAACCTTCTGACAGTAGTAAGATTAGCGGTCGACAAAGTTTAATCTTGATGGTAGGACCTTCTGACAGTGGTAAGATTAGTGGCAGACAAAGTTTAATCTTGATGGTAGGACCCTCTGACAGTAGTAAGATTAGCGGCAGACAAAGTTTAATCTTGATGGTAGGACTGTCTGACAGCAGTAAGATTAGCGGTAGACAAAGTTTAATCTTGATGGTAGAACCCTCTGACAGTAGTAAGATTAGCGGTAGACAAAGTTTAATCTTGATGGTAGAACCGTCTGACACCAGTAAGATTAGTGGACGACAAAGTTTAATCTTGATGGTAGAACCGTCTGACAGCAGTAAGATTAGCGGCAGACAAAGTTTAATCTTGATGGTAGAACCCTCTGACAGTAGTAAGATTAGCGGCAGACAAAGTTTAATCTTGATGGTAGGACCTTCTGACAGTAGTAAGATTAGCGGCAGACAAAGTTTGATCTCTATGGGAGGACCCTCTGACAGTGGTAAGAGTAAATTGGATGTCTATGTGACTGCATGGAGTTGTCCCTATGCCTTCACTGCCATATAAGGAATAGAGAGGGCATGGATTGACCCAGCAGCCAATGACTGCATTCAAAACAAACCACGACCTTCACCCTGACCTCCTTACATAGTGTTAATAGCGCCTTAGGACGGTTCTACAGTCTATAGTTGACCTGAATCTAGTGGGCCAAAACCACTCTTGTGAGTCAAACATAAACAATGCTTCTTAGAGAATTTCTCAAAGGATAATAACTCTAAGTATGAATACATAATGTTTGGTTCAAATTACAAACATCAAACCTTAATCAAATATTCATAAGGTCTTGGAGGGTGCGCAATCCTTTGTTATTGGAGAGACAACTTTCTTGTCATCTTGACCTTCAATCTGACCTCCATGTACTTTACACTTGGCATCTGCATTCACCTGAAATCGTCAGGTTCATCAAATGGCCGTCCATCTACCACTTAGCAGGCAGCATGGACTTGCTCAAGTCTTTGATTATGAACCTTCATTGAATAATTAAGATTTATCAGGATGAAAAATGTTACACTACGTACCTTCCTCTGACAGTCTCAGGAATCAGTCAGGCCTTGGGGGGTGTAGGGGGGGGGGGGGGTAAGGGAGGTGCGCGGAGGTGGCAGGGAACCAGGTGGGTAGGAAGACACCGACCCGATGGCTGTGCCCGATTCTACCTTTGGCCGACGGATTCGTCGGGTCTGTGACAATCTGCGTCAATCGGGTCGGTGTACGCACTTCACCGACCCGATTTTATTACCTTTCCCGACGCGTCGGCCATTACTACCATGTCAGATATTACCGACTCTGCCCGACCTTAAGATTCCGGTGTACGCACTTCACAGATCGTTACCGATTCTGAGCATGCCATTTAAAAAGCGTTGCTGTCTATCCCTCAGTCCGATTCACAAGTGCTTTATATCGATTTGTAGGGGAGACAGAAGCGATTATAGATCTGAAAACCGTTTTTTTATATGTTGAATAGCACAGAAGTTATTAAACTTTACATTATTGCCTATACTTATCACCCGGTCGCTCTCTTTGATCTCTTTTATCTGATTCGGGTCTATTTACGAGGTTATAAAATAAGGGGGTGTCATCTGGTATAGTTTGCATGTCGGTGTCTTATAGGTATAAGACACCGAAATTTTATTCCCGACTCTCACCGAGCCGATGGTCGGGATGAGTCGGGAACAAATTTCGGTGTCTTACTCGCATAGAATTCCTGTACGATGCCATGCGACAATGCAACGATGCGAATATGTGAGAAACACGTGAGACAATATTAAAAGGCTTTGATATTGTTGCATGCCGGTCTCATGTATATACCTGCTGTAGACAATAGGAGGCCAGGAAGCAGGGCCACATGTCTGTAACACCTCTCACTTTGAGGGCACTTTAGACTTAGGATGAGTGTCCAAAGTGACCATGTCTGAGATTATGTACCATACACCTGTGCCTTAAAATACTCCAAATACCAACCTCTGCTGCCCAAGTGGTAGTTGAGCCATACCACCATACTGTGCCGGTATGGCGCCATACCACCATACTTTGAAAACTCAATCTCGTAAAATACGTTAATAAATCATAAATAATCAATATTCGAACACAAAAAGTAGACAGAAAATTGATAAATAATATTATGAGACTAATATTTGCAAAGAAAAGAATTTTATAAGAGATTGAATTTTATTTACGAAATTGCAGCTATGAATATTGCAGTACACATCCATAGCAGAAAGTGACTTCCGCCCCCCCAGGCGACTTTGTTTATCACTTTGACATCAACGTATTTAGGTGAGTTTCTAAGTATTTACAGGTATTTAGAGGTGTATAGTACTAGTGAAACTTGTTAACCGAAACATAAATTATAGCATTCGCTCTGCGAGCTCATGCTATAATTTTACCGATAGTAACACGGTACGGTAAGCCGTCCCAATTAGGTAAACTAGTTTCCCTTAAGTACCAGGTGTGTCCTTACATGTGAATCAAATTTACCATTTTTCCTTGAGACTTAAAAGTACTTTGACATGGGAATTTTGCAGGGGAAAAACATGACTCAGGGAAATGGAACCCTACAATTTAGATGAAGAAATTGTGTTTGAGTACAGAATCTCAGCAGGATTTGTCTGAGACAAACACCCTGTGAGGTACATGAATCCCACCGTGTGAATCCCGCTTTACAGGGCACAGAATCTCAGCAGGATTTGTCTGAGACAAACACCCTGTGAGGTACATGAATCCCACCGTGTGAATCCCGCTTTACAGGGCACAGAATCTCAGCAGGATTTGTCTGAGACAAACACCCTGTGAGGTACATGAATCCCACCGTGTGAATCCCACTTTACAGGGCACAGAATCTCAGCATGATTTGTCTGAGACAAACACCCTGTGAGGTACATGAATCCCACCGTGTGAATCCCACTTTACAGGGCACAGAATCTCAGCAGGATTTGTCTGAGACAAACACCATGTGAGGTACATGAATCCCACCGTGTGAATCCCGCTTTATGTGTGTGAACTACTGCCCCGACAGTTAGAAGCGCACCTCAAAAGTAAATATATGAGAGAGGATCAGAGGATTGCACTCTGTTCAGAGTCTTTATCCTACCCCTAATAAAAAACGCCATAGGTTTAACATTGACTCAATGTATTTGACGGAGCGTTGAATAAAGTGTTATTTATGCACCGAGGTGAATAAAAAAACGGACCAATCAGGGACGAGATAACGAAAGTAGATCCGGCAGCATTGATAACTACTAACATGGATAATTACAAATATTCTCTGTATATCGGTGAGATGGGGTAGGATAAATACGAAACTGAACTCAAGTTAGCCTTGTCAATGTCAAGGCTAACTCTCGTTTGGTTTCTACTAATTATTTCTTTTTTCTGTATAAATAGAGTTCTTCCCTGGACATGCTATCACTATAATCTAGTACCGGCTCTTCAAGAGTAAACAAATAATATATATATATCCCCATATGAATATCATACGATGAATATCATATTTGTCATAAAACAATAACCATATATATGAATAAATATTATATATTCCTGTATAGATGAATATACGTATAGATGAATATATATATATATATATATATATATATATATATATATATATATATATATATATATATATATATATATATCATATATATGCACACACATACAGACATACATACACACACATATATTAATATGCATATAGAATGTTCCTATATATATGATATATTATTATATATAATATATATTATGTATATACACACATACATATATATACATACACACATATATTATACACACATATATTTTATATATATTATATATATATTATAATATAGGATATGCTCATAGCGCTATGGGAACATGTTATAAATAGTTCTACATGCTGATGGCCCATGTTTGTTTTTTGGTATCACTCTCCCGGATCCGCTCGCCCCGGTCGCCTCACATATGAGTATCTGTTATCCCTGCCCTACTCTCTCCGCCTGCTTTGTGTGTGTCGATCGCTCGCATGCTTTGTCAGTGCTCATCTGAGTCTGACTCACCCCCCCCCCCCCCGCCTTCTCCAGGGTCTGTACTCTCAGATAACCCTCCTGTTTGTATTGGGTCACTAGTCAGGGTGGTGTTTTTAACGTTGGCGATCCTGTGGCTGCGTTGCTTTAAGGACTTGGAGTGGACTGAGGCTAGACTGGTCTCAGTCCCTGTGTCCTACACCTACCCCTGCCAGCCTACCACCAGCCTTACCCTAGACTGGCCTCAGTCCCTGTGTCCTACACCTACCCCTGCCAGCCTACCACCAGCCTTACCATAGACTGGCCTCAGTCCCTGTGTCCTACACCTACCCCTGCCAGCCTACCACCAGCCTTACCCTAGACTGGCCTCAGTCCCTGTGTCCTACACCTACCCCTGCCAGCCTACCACCAGCCTTACCCTAGACTGGCCTCAGTCCCTGTGTCCTACACCTACCCCTGCCAGCCTACCACCAGCCTTACCCTAGACTGGCCTCAGTCCCTGTGTCCTACGTCCTACCACTGCCAGCCTACCACCAGCCTTACCCTAGACTGGCCTCAGTCCCTGTGTCCTACACCTACCCCTGCCAGCCTACCACCAGCCTTACCCTAGACTGGCCTCAGTCCCTGTGTCCTACACCTACCCCTGCCAGCCTACCACCAGCCTTACCCTAGACTGGCCTCAGTCCCTGTGCCCTACGTCCTACCACTGCCAGCCTACCACCAGCCTTACCCTAGACTGGCCTCAGTCCCTGTGTCCTACGTCCTACCCCTGCCAGCCTACCACCAGCCTTACCCTAGACTGGCCTCAGTCCCTGTGTCCTACGTCCTACCCCTGCCAGCCTACCACCAGCCTTACCCTAGACTGGCCTCAGTCCCTGTGTCCTACGTCCTACCCCTGCCAGCCTACCACCAGCCTTACCCTAGACTGGCCTCAGTCCCTGTGTCCTACGTCCTACCCCTGCCAGCCTACCACCAGCCTTACCCTAGACTGGCCTCAGTCCCTGTGTCCTACGTCCTACCCCTGCCAGCCTACCACCAGCCTTACCCTAGACTGGCCTCAGTCCCTGTGTCCTACGTCCTACCACTGCCGCCACCGCCTCCCTAACCCCCCCCCCCCCTCCCCCAGCCTACCCCACACCTCACAGATGACACAGATTGATTCCTGGGCCAGCTATGGGAAGCTTACATGGTGGAATGCATTTCATATTGATTTATTCTAATAATTCACTGAAAGCTCATTATCAAAGACTTGAGCAAGTGTAGACTGAGGCCATCACACACGGAGAACCGCAGCCCCCACCCACCATGCGATTATCACACTGGTTTATACAGAGAGTCAACGATGATATATAACTAGTTTGTAAGTCATGTCGGTGGCTAAGTGGTGGGGGTGTTCGACTCGAGCCCGGGAGATCATGGGTTCAAACCCCAGTTGGGTCATATCAAAGACACAAAAATGGTACCCACTGCCCATTCGGCTTAACACCCGCCATTTGAATGAGGAGTAGGGGTCTAGGGCCCCTGAGTGGAAGAACGGCGATATTGCCGAATTCGGTGATTGTGTAACACAAAAAAAACCTTAAAAATTGCCAAATAATAAAAAAAAAAGAACATTAAAAGGAATTCTGAAAATAAGACATATATATATATATATATATATATATATACATTATCTTTATTATTATCATCATTATTATTACTATTATCATTTATTTAGCCAAACCAACATTTGTCCATATTTGCAGATCTTCCATTGTGTGGCACAGAGCACATAGTAATAATAATAATTATCATTACTATCATCATTGTTATTACCATTATTATCATTATTATCATAATGATGATGATAATGATAATAATGATGATAATAATGATAATAATAATTATTATTATTATGATAATAGAAAGAACGATGACGACAGTAATGATAATCATTAATGATGATGATAATAATAATAGTAATGATAATGATAATAATAATAACAATTAATGCTTATAAAGGAATATGCTATACAAGTTAATCTTAAGAAAAATAGTGTATACGGGGAGATGTGATGGATAAGGCCCGGCGTCCACCTACTACGATATGGTACCGATATGGTCTACGATGCACCTCCCGATAGAAAATCAAAATCGCGTCAGAAGGTCACCTAATATCGGGACAGTTGACCACATTTCTGCGATTAGTCACCAATAAAAACTCCATACAATGCGTGGTGGGTTGGCATGTCTAGACATATGTCTACAATTTTGCACCTTCCCGATATGTCTCCGATATTTGCTTTTTGTATCGGTGCCATATCTGTAGGCCTAAATTTCTATCGTAGTAGGTGGACGCCAGGCCTAAAGGAATATGTTATGTTGAACCATAGACTGGCTTCGGTCCCTCTACCCCTCCACCTAAGGGAAGATTTAAAGGCTTATCCCACTATCACGATTTGAGCCTCCGACACACTACGATAACCTTACGACAAGCGTTCCGATGAAAAAAATGAAATTTTTATCGGAAGGAACAAGTCTAGCTTTCACGATGGACCCGTTCCTTCCGATAAAAATTTCATTTTTTCATCGGAACGCTTGTCGTAAGGCTATTGTAGTGTGTCGGAGGCTCAAATCGTGATAGTGGGATACCCCTTTAAATCTAATCCTGTTGACTCATTTGCTGGTGGATGATGGTGGAACTATCAATCACTCTGTGCCCTACAGGAGCGATTCCGATGACGCCCTCGTTGTGGTATGATGCAAAATAACAGAGAACACAAAGAATGGCAACATGGTGATGTGTCCGTCACACAGACAGTGTGGCCACCACTCAGACGCCACACACCTGCCCCCCCCCCCCCCCCCCCCCCCCACAGTGTGAGGTCACTCAAACCAGCCCCATCCATCCTCCATCTGGTTCCCTGTCCCAATGAACAATGGGACAGGTAACGCCCAGCTAGAGCAATGTGTGAGCGACCTTGAACTTTTGCTGGTGCCCTGCTTATTTGCAGTAGCAAGGAGACCCAGCACAACCTCTCACCCACGAGGTTCCCCTAATAACTTGTTTATACTTGTTTATATTGTGCGATGATACAAAATAAAGCTATAGCAACCTTTCAAAAGATAAAAGATGACTTATTAGAATGTTTCTTTTAAAATCACACAGATTTCGCTACACCCTATAGCAGGGAACCAGTGTAAAATCCAACAAGTATCAGTCAATTATCAGTTGAATGCAATCCCGCAATGCACCAGAAAAATGGTGGTAGTTACCTGGCCTAATATGTGAGTACATAGGTCAGGCTTCCAGGCTAGGTGTTACCTGGCCTAATATGTGAGTATATAGTCCAGGCTTCCAGGCTAGGCGTTACCTGGCCTAATATGTGAGTATATAGCCCATGCTTCCAGGCTAGGCGTTTCCTGGCCTAATATGTGAGTGCACATTGGCCATGCTTCCAGGCTAGGCGTTACCTGGCCTAATATGTGAGTGCACATTGGCCATGCTTCCAAGCTAGGCGTTACCTGGCCTAATATGTGAGTGCACATTGGCCATGCTTCCAGGCTAGGCGTTACCTGGCCTAATATGTGAGTATATATCCCAGGCTTCCAGGCTTCCAGGCTAGGCGTTACCTGGTCTAATATGTGAGTGCACATTGGCCAGGCTTCCAGGCTAGGCGTTTCCTGGCCTAATATGTGAGTGCACATTGGCCATGCTTCCAGGCTAGGCGTTACCTGGCCTAATATGTGAGTATATAGCCCATGCTTCCAGGCTAGGCGTTTCCTGGCCTAATATGTGAGTGCACATTGGCCATGCTTCCAGGCTAGGCGTTACCTGGCCTAATATGTGAGTGCACATTGGCCATGCTTCCAAGCTAGGCGTTACCTGGCCTAATATGTGAGTGCACATTGGCCATGCTTCCAGGCTAGGCGTTACCTGGCCTAATATGTGAGTATATATCCCAGGCTTCCAGGCTTCCAGGCTAGGCGTTACCTGGTCTAATATGTGAGTGCACATTGGCCAGGCTTCCAGGCTAGGCGTTACCTGGCCTAATATGTGAGTGCACATTGGCCAGGCTTCCAGGCTATTCACCGCCCCGCCTACCGCCCTGACGTCAGACGCTAGGTGTTGCGGTTGCGCATGCGTGGTGTGTATTCTCCAAGCAGAGTGTTGGTCGCTTGGCCCGTCGTGGTCACCTGTCAGTGTATGTGATCCTTTCCTGTACCTCATACAAGGGTTATCGTTTGATGACATTAAAGTCTGTTCCTTATGACAGTATTAGCCGTCCATAAGGTCGTCTATAAGTGTTGAATGAAGTTGACCCACATAGAATCTGGGTCTCTGTGGCATACAGAAAAGGTTCTACATGTATAATCCTAGATTATTAAACGGGCCCCTGGATCTGGGAAAGGGGAGGAGGAACGTAGAATAACCGTCTCGAGTGGTTTACAGAGCCGCCATCATTTAACCATCGTTTGTTGCATTTATTATCAATCTTTTCCATTGAATTAAACCCAGTAGTTACCATATTAAAGGGTATACCAATAGGGACTATTTCCTTGCTCTATAACACAAAGGGACTATTTTACCCGTATATATACATCGCTTTGAAGCCATATACCACAGATTTAAATCCGTATACTACAGTTATGTTATCTGAAAGGTTTTACTTAATGGGTCGTTGTTTCCCCATACATTCTCAATGGGGTCTTTGTATACGATGGATAATAAACATGTATCAAGTTTGGTTCAGGGAGGGGCTGACATGTATCTGACATGTTACTGACATGCATCTGACATGTCACTCCCATGATGCTGACTTCATCTCCCACCACAGGAGTCGGCCCATCACTCTCCATACACATTCCAGCACTCTCCATGCAGATTCCCTGCTCTCCTGGTGTAGTATGCGGATTCAAACCAAACCTTAAAATTAGACCTTTTTCCACAGGCCGGGTGTGTGCCTTATCTGCCTGGTTACGCAATGTCTGCAGCCAAACAAACACATAGCAACGTACTCCTTATCACTAGACCACTGAGTGTATTCGTGAGCGTCATACGGCTATAGGGCACATAGCTATTGTGTTATGGAGGGGCCACCTTGCCCCCGACGCCATTCAAATCACTAGGAGGCAGGAACAATTATCAAAAATATTTCGGAGGGCTTGCCATGGAGAAATTTTAGCCTCATCTCAATATTATCTACAGATTTTTTTTCTTTTTAAACTAGTTTATTGTATCTCTCAAAGTTGAGTTTTTCAGATGCATCTTTCAGATTATAGCAACTGAAAACAGTGCCCCCCTCCACCCGACGACACTGGCGCCATCTTACAATATCCTCCTAGATGATGGCAGAACTAGCAATCACTCTGTGCCCTGTAGTCCCTGTTTATCTCCAGTAATGCACATGGGTGTCATAAATACACAATATTACCATGATTTCGATCTGAGTGGCCGTATTCTCCACGTAGTTGACGCGTAGTAATACTCCGAGCGACAGCGAGGAGTATTGCGTAGCGTCAACTACAAGGAGAATACGGCCACACAGATCGAAATTATGGTAATGTTGTATTTATTACTCACTTATTTTTAGATTTAAGCAATAAATATGATCGCTAGAAAACTTTACAACGTAATTAAGAAGTTATGTTTGTGACTACTTTCATCTCAAAAATCCGTATCCTCCTAGGAGGGTACGGAGCTCCGTATCCTCCTCAGTAGCGATCTGTAATCTCCATAGGCTTAGTATGGAGACTCCGTATCAGGTGGGTAATAAATGTATTACACTCATGCACTATCTCACTCATTTTACTCTGTGTACTATGAAGATAAATACAAAGGCATCCCTGACATCAGGAGCTTTGATTTAATACAAAATACACATAACTTTAGTAATTTCTCAAGGTTAATGTTACTCAAAATAAAAAAACTTCTAAAAACGTTTTTGATCAATTATTATTTGTAAACACTGCACGGCGGTTACGTCGAAATACTAATTATTTACAAGTTTTTTGAAAGATATTAAGTCGAAAGGTTAGTAATAAATACAATATTATCATGATTTCGAGCTCGGAGTATTACTAGGCGTCAACTACGCGGAGAATTCGGCCACTCAGATGGAAATCATGGTAATATTGTGTATAAACTAGGCGGGAGTGGACGGACAGTATCGTTGTGACAGTGGCGCTCTGTTCTGGCGCGGAGAGGCGTGGTGTAGCGTACTTTACAACGTCATAATGTGCACCCACACAAACAAGTCACCAACAAATCACCACCACCCGGCTGTTCATTACATCCACAAGTCCATCGCGTGTCAATTACAAGGAAATCTCTTCATCCACTCCAGGATTCTTTACATAAACGTCAAACTTCACTTCATACACAAAGCCACTTCAATAGCAGTTTTTTTTGTTTTATTCAAATTCTGAGCAAAGGTGCAGTTCTTCCATTTGAACATGGTCAGTAGCTACCTGTACATGAGTTCTTATATACGCATGAGAAAAAACTTTAACAGAAAGAATAGATAAGATAAAAAAAAACAAGCTTCAGTCAGATTTATAGTTTTCAAGGAAGGTAGACGTACAGGATACCTGTGAATATATACAGAATGTTCTCAGTGTAAATTCACATGAAACTTGAGAAAAAGGGGAATGTCAAACACATTATGGATTCAGATCAGGATTTCTCTGATTATTTCCCGGTGACTAAAGCGGAACTTGGCGGGAAGTGAAGATCCGGGGGAAAAGTCAGCGTGGCTTTTATTGACTGTTGACTGCGGTCCTGCTCTCCGCACTGCCACCTGGTGACATGCAGGCTGCACTAAACCCTCCACACTCTCCCAGCGGATTTTGCTCCATCATATTACTCAGTGTTATGAGTGCATTTTGTTTCTAAAATTAGTAACAGCGTGTCCCGTATATAAAACATCAGTATGGAGAGTGATACCTGTGCTGGGAGAGTGCCTTTCCGGTCACGTGACGTGGTACAGGTGCGCGCCGCTAGGTGTCAGCAGACGTCGGGACGCGGGCAAACAGCGCCACCTGCCGTGAATGTGGAATGAGGCTCCTCCGATGTGACTCTCCACCAAGTACAAAGAGTCCTGTTTACAATCCCACAGAAAAAAGACCTCCTTCTGGTCCCCTTTCCCGCCCACAGTGTCCTCCTGCCAGCGTGTTTCCACAACGTCCACCTATCTGTGTGTTTCCGCTACCAGAACGTTCAGGTGAACTCGCCGGCCGCCCCGCCTCTGTCTAATCTGACCACCCACAACCTCCACGTTTCTGTGTGTTTCCGCTACCAGAATGGGCAGGTGAACTAATTACGTTCCCCTTCTCTGTCTAGTTAGTCTGACCAACCCCAACGTCCACCTTTCAGCATGTTTTCACAACATCTACCAACATGTGTTTCTGTCCCGGCTCTGTCTGATTAATCAAAGTGTGTTTCCAATACCAGAATGGGCATGTGAACTAGCCGGCCGCCCTGCTTATGTCTGATTTATCTGACCACCAACAACATCCACCTCTCGATATGTTTACATTTCCACATGCTCCACCTATATCTGTCTGTTGCCCCTACCGGAATGGGCAGATGAACCCGCCAGCTGCGCCTCGTCTCTGTCTAGTTAGTATGACCACCCACCATGTCCACCTATCAGCTTGTTTCCGCTACCAGAGTGTTCAGGTGAACTTGCTGGCTGCGCCCCGTCTCTGTCTAGTTAGTCGGACCACCCACAATGTCCACCTATGAGCTTGTTTCCGCTACCAGAGTGTTCAGGTGAACTTGCCGGCCACCCCGCCTCTGTCTGATCAATTTGACCACTAACAACGTCCACCTATCAGCATGTTTCTGCTACCAGCCTGCCAGGGACCTGTTTCAGTAGTCTCGTGACATTAGGCCTAGACAGACATCAACAGCGGCACCAATAGTGCAAGCAACAGCGGAAAAAGACTAGCAAATATCAGAAGATCGAAGTGGCCAATCTTCTTCATATTTGGAACGATTATAGATTATATGTATCCCCTACTTATGTTAAAGTGTCATTGCTTAATTCCTACGAGAAGTGAGTGAAATTCTGTGTGTCATCGACTGCAATCTTATGATCTGTCTGTATGGTGTCACAGACGCCATCTAGACATGTCACGAAACTACTGAAACAGGTCCCAGAACGGGGAGTTGAACTAACAGCCCGCCCAGTGTGACCACCACAACGTCCACCTACCTGTGTGTTTCCGCTACCAGAATGTTGAGGTAAACTCGCCGGCCACTCTGCCTCTGTCTGATTAGTTTGACCAGCCCCAACGTCCACCTATCAGTTTTCTGCTACCAGAACGGGGAGTTGAACTAACTGCCCGCCCAGTCTGACAACCACAACGTCCACCTACCTGTGTGTTTCCGCTACCAGAATGTTGAGGTAAATTCGCCGGCCACTCTGCCTCTGTCTGATTAGTCTGACCAGCCCCAACGTCCACCTATCAGTTTTCTGCTACCAGAACGGGGAGTTGAACTAACTGCCCGCCCAGTCTGACAACCACAACGTCCACCTACCTGTGTGTTTCCGCTACCAGAATGTTGAGGTGAACTCACCGGCCACTCTGCCTCTGTCTGGTCAGGCTGAGGCCGTCTTAACAGAACTCAGTGAATTTTACCTTGTTCGTAACAGAGGGTGGAGAGTATTCTCGTTACAGCAACATCTGTATGACTTCTGCAAAAATGGGGCGAAAATAGAATTTGGGGTTTTGAAAAGTAAATGAGGGTGAACGAGCAGGATGTGGCGGTACTGAGGGAAGGATGGTGAGGGTTTAAAGGCTGATGAGGGATTCCGGGAAAGGTAATAACGGTCTAACAACCACGTGAGGTGGAGGTTTTACACCGCGTATCATCGTCCGGACCCACACCTGCCTTACTCACGTCTATTTGTGCTGCATGTCCTGCTGGAAATATCCATTCTCCTCCCTATAAATAGATCTGATTACGACAGGTTTGTTTGTGGTGTGTGTGATCGATACGTAACGAACGGGTCTCATCCGGGCCCCTATGTAAGGTCACGGGACCCCTTTGATGTCATTGTTGTGGTCGTTAATGTCGGCACGCTGATACACTCTCCGTACACAGACTGGGAGGGGCCTGATACACTCTCCATACACAGACAGGGAGGGGCTTGATACACTCTCCATACACAGACAGGGAGGAGCTTGATACACTCTCCATACACAGACAGGGAGGAGCCTGATACACTCTCCATACACATACCGGGAAGGGGCCTGATACACTCTCCATACACAGATAAGGAGGGGCTTGATACACTCTCCGTACACAGACAGGGAGGGGCCTGGTACACTCTCCGTACACAGACTGGGAGGGGCCTGATACACTCTCCGTACACAGACTGGGAGGGGCCTGATACACTCTCCATACGCAGACAGGGAGGAGCTTGATACACTCTCCATACACAGACAGGGAGGAGCCTGATACACTCTCCATACACATACCGGGAAGGGGCCTGATACACTCTCCATACACATACAGGGAGGGGCCTGTTACACTCTCCATACACATACAGGGAGGGGCCTGTTACACTCTCCGTACACAGACAGGGAGGAGCCTGATACACTCACCATACACAGACAGGGAGGGAGGGAGATCTCCATAGTAACGAACGAGGGTGGCATTTTTTTTTTTTTTTTTTTTTTATTGGATAAGGTTCGCTATTTTACAATTAATGGTCTACAACCGTACCCTTTTATCTCGTTATTATAACACTATAAACCCGATGAGGTACATCGAAATATCCTCCGTTTCTTTGACTGAATATACCCACTAAAGTAATTTAACAGTCGAGAGAGAAGGAGAGAGCGTATACATTATATGGTGAATGAAATGAGAAGTTGTCGTAATACTTCCGCATCATGTGGTTCTCTCTGATAGCCCACCACCTGTTTTTAAGTTTTTAGGCGTGACGTAACCTGTAGTCACGTGATTCGCTGACGTCATCGGCGTCTGCGAGGCGGAGACGCACTCGGGCAGAATAACAATCAGCTCGAGTTCTTTGTCTCGTTCGCGCATGCGCAGCTCGCTTCTGACGTGGCATTATCGGCGGAATGGAACACGGGTCTTCAGACCGGAAGTACCTGCATGAAATTACACGAGATTTGGAGGTGAGCGCGAGACTGGTCCGAACCCGGAGTCACGAAGAGATTTGACAAAAAACAATGGCCATGTCCGGTTTGAGAGCAGTGGAGATATTTCCATATGAGACGGGGATTTACTCGGTCAGAGTGTAGGCGTTTAAGGCCTGGCGTCCACCTACTACGATAGAAATTTAGACCTCCCGATATGGCACCGATACAAAAAGCAAATATCGGAAACATATCGGGAAGGTGCAAATCGTAGACATATGTCTAGACATGCCAATCCACCGTACATTGTATGGGGTTTTTATCGGTGTCATATCGCAGAAATGTGGTCAACTGCCCCGATATTAGGTGACCTTCCGACGCGATTTTGGTTTTTTATCGGGAGGTGCATCGTAGACCATATGGGAGCCATATCGTAGTAGGTGGACGCCAGGCCTTAACCCTCTCCAGACTGAGTGTCAATACACACAGCATCTATAGAGGCAGCCTATGGAAGTTAAGTCACAGCTCACATCCCATCGAGTTTGAATCGCGTAGTAATTCACAAGGCCAAGCCACGTGATTTACGTAGCGATTCAAACGAGATGGGATCGAGCTCTGACCATAAACTGGAATAGGTTTCTGAATTTATCTCACCCCTCACATTGATTAATGGTCTAACATAAGTCAGATAATCCCCCATTTAGTATTTCTTTCCAAATACTCTATAGGCATTGAGTACACGTTGCCAATATTAAGTCTATGGGGGGGGGGGAATATTAGGGTTGAGATAAAGGTTATATATCAAGAAAGAAAATGATGAATTTTTGGTCTGTTTCCCCGTACGCCATCTAGTTTGGAGCGCTCAGGGATATGAACGAGGCTAATCTTTTTGACATAATTCCCAATTGATTTTTTTTTCTTAATACTCCATGGCCATTGGATACAAGTTCCCAATGTTAAGTCTACGGGGACAAAATACTAGGGGTGAGATGCGGCGTAAACGGCAGTCATTTTGGACATTTTTTTATAACGTTTTTCTTAACTGGAGGCTAGAGTACCATCAGTTGCCTATTTTCATTATTTCCTACCATATCTAAAAAAATTATGATTCTGGTAGGATCCACTTGGAATTTCTCCTGCACATAGAGACAGAGTGAACCAGACCTAGGCTTGGAGACTGAAGACCAACAAGAGTGAGAATCTCGTAGAGAGAATAACTTGAAGCTGCTGTTCTTTTCTGTAGTTCTGAACTCGGCTCTCCTTCTCCTTTCGTGATTTAGCCATGCCGAAAACAGAATTTAATGCTGTGGTTTTCTGATCTCACTACCTTGATAGACATTATCGTCGATCGGGTCGGTGAGAATCGGTTGTAGCTGTCGCTTTATTTGACCCCTGGTATTTTTGTCCCATAAGCTTAACATTGGGAACTTGTTCTCCATGCCCCTACGAGTGTTGCTGTCCGTTCTCCATGGTCTATATCCTGTGTGTTGTCCATTATTCTAGGGTAAACAGGGGTGAGATAAATACAGAAAGCAACTCGTTTGAATGCTATGTGATATTCACTCGGCTGTCACCTCGTTCATATCACTCCACATCAAACTCATAGAGAACAACGACTTTGACCAAAACTTGTTGGCTTCTTCTTCAGTCTTACCATATCTGTGTCTCTAGGCTAAAACACTATTACATATGTAAACAACCTCTTGCCTAGTTTCCGTATAAAAACACGGGATATATATCTAACATGTGACGATATCTGAGACGTCCTTATCAGAAGACGGTTGTGAAGCCGGCTGAGTCAGCAGGAGGTGATCGGAAGGGCCTCAGGTCCGGTGTAGGGTCGTGTGTGTGTTCATTGATCCTCATTGATAAGGACTCACAAGGATCAAGTCAACATGAGTGAAGGAGTTAACGGGCGTAAGTAACACCGTCTTACCTCTTAGACCCTCCAGAGGCTACTCAACTGCCTAAAGTGGGATTCACAGATGGGACATGGTGTACTTCACATCTTTGCACCAGTCGGCTACTATTTCCAGCTGGGTACTAAGTTGCACAAATTGGGGTGTTCTATAGTCTCAGAGTTAAATGGGATTCACACGGTGGGATCCATGTACCTCACAAAGTGTTTGTCTGAGATAAATCCTATTGTGATTTGGTACTGGAACACAATCTCCTCGTGTGAATGACAGGGTTCCATTTTGCTGAGACAACTTTTTTCCCTTGCAATTGTCGGCGACAATCACCCAGAATCTCATGAGATTTTGACTTTAATCTATAGGGGCATTTTGGTGAGACAAATGGACCTGCTGCGACCATGTACCTGCTCTAGCCAATAGGAGGCCAGCAAGCCTTAATTACATGTTTGTAACACCCTTCACATCAAGGCTAATTGAGTCCAAAGGTGAGTGGTCACTGTGACTATGTCTGAGATTATGTACCAGGTGTGTCCTCCCATGTGAATCAAATTTGCCATTTTTCCTTGAGACTGATAAAAGTACTTAGCCATGAGAATTTTTTTACCAAACGAGAATTGCCTGAGACTAGAGAAAAGGTGTGAAGTACACCAGTCTCATGAGTCTCTTCGTGTGAATCCCACTCCACATGGCAGATACAATTCACATGGGAAGACGTAACAGGTACAAAGTCTCACCCCTACACCCCTACACAGGGTACACAGTCGCTGACTCAGGGTACTTCCGCATGTGAATAGATGTCATTTGGGACCACTGAGACAAACAGATTGGGGGAGAACGTGTGAAATACGTTTCTCTCACCAAAGTGTCCCTCTAACTTCTAAACCTGTTTAAAGTCAAAATCTCATGAGCTTCTGTTCCTTGTTATGGGTGATTATCGCCGACAATTGCAAGGGAAAAATTGTCTCAGCAAAATGGAACCCTGTCATTCACATGAGGAGATTGTGTTCCAGTACCGAATCTCAACAGGATTTATCTCAGACAAACGGCCTGTGAGGTACGTGAATCCCACCGTGTGAATCCCACCTAATATCGCCCGGATAAGTAAAGGATGAACAATCATTTTCTGATTTCTAACCAGAGAAACCGAAAATGATTTGGAATGTTTATGTGACAATTACTGGAATTTCGATTTCTAGCATTGGATTTCCAATTTGAAAATTTCTAAAAACCGTTAAACTGCAATAATTGTGGGATATGGGTCAAGGGTCTTTCACCATACAACGTCGCAACCAGCGAACACCGGGAACTATAAACAGACTGAGTTATGGGGTACCTCAATCAGGTTAGCTGTACTCCACATACTGTACGCAGCCCTATTACCGTAATTCTGAGGATTAACCCAGTAGATTATATCTCAGTTAATCTCTCCCCACCCCACTGTGCTAGACATGGGGCCTGTTGGATAACCTAGGGTCCTACATGAAGCCCCTTATCTGGACGCCAATGAGACCCAGGGACGATGCGGGTCAACTTTATTCAACACTTATGGACGACCTTCCATGAATTAGGACTGTCTTAGTGAATGAGCTTCAATATTATCAAATGGTAACCCTCATATAAGGCTTCCTTGTACACCTGTTCTTTTGTAGGTGTGAGTTATCATAATTTAGGCTCATACATGAACCTAAACGAGACCCAGGGACGATGTCGGTCAACTTTATTCAACATGGATGACCTTCCATCAACTAGGACTGTATTAGTTATTAAACAGACCCCCAGGTGACCCCAGCTTTTGGTTGTGTGAATGCAGGTTAGAGACACAAACTGAGGGAACTGCCAGGGACCTGTTTCAGAAGTTTCGTGACATGTCTAGGTGGCGTCTCTGACACCATACGGACAGATCACAAGATTGCAGTCGATGACATACGGAGTTTCACTCACTTTTCGTAGGAATTAAGCAATGAAACTTTAACATGAGTAGGGGATACATATAATATATATAATCGTTCCAAATATGAAGAAGATTGGCCACTTCTATCTTCAGATATTGGTTAGTCTTTTTCTGCTGTTGCTTGCACTGTTGGTGCCACTGTTGATGTCTGTCTAGGCCTAATGTCACGAGACTACTGAAACAGGTCCCTGGTGTCAATGTTCTGAGCCCACCTGACAGTAACATGTCTTATCTTAGCATGGAATAAACGTCCATAGGCTTAACATTAGGAACCCATTCTCAACAGGCTTGCGAGTACGGTAACTCATTCTCAACGGGTGATAAACAGATAGAAATTTCCAGGCTAAGATAAAATCAGAAACATATTCGTGTTTGATCTGAGTCCCTGTTCACCATCTCGTTTGGAGTGCTTCAGAATATTCACTCGGCTATCGCCTCGTTCATATAACTGCGCACTCCAAACTCGATGGGTAACGAGGACATACACCGAACACTCATCAGTTTCTTTCTTAATCTCTGATTTCCATAGACCGATGGCGGGTTAGAATCAGCTGTAGGCAGTAACTATGTAGGTTTTTCATATGCGGTGAGAGTAATATATCTCACCCCTGGTATTTGGGTGAGGTAAATAGAGAAAGCAACTCAATTGGTCAAATTTGTTGTTCTCCAACTCGTTTGAATGCTAGGTGATATTCGTTCGATCACTTCGCATCAAACTCATGGAGAACGATGACTTTGACCAAAACTTGTTGGTTTCTTTTTTATCATTACATACCTATGGCCGAATGTCTATGAAATACTACCCGCTGCTAGGGGTGCAGTATAAAAAATGTAGTGAATATTCGGGCGCACTGTGACCATTGGGTCAATTGGTACATTTAATAATTACATAAAAGGCGGGGTTTTTTATATTTAGGTATGTATTAATAAGAAAACGTAGTGACTGAGCCAGAAGGGATGCCATTCTCGGCCTTTTTATACCATAAATACATTAGTAAGTGTCGACATGTCGATGTCTTATAGATACTAGGAGCAAAAGGTATGTTCATCACTGATCAATGAGCGTGCAATTATAAATGAATAAAAAAAAGGTTTGGGTTGCATTCAGTCTATGGATAGTTTTCTCTAACCCACTTGCACCCAGTCAACTTGCCATTTCTGCGACTGCTGACTCTAGGATCAAAACATATCAAGCACCAGTGGGTCTTGAGGTATTTCGGTCTTGAGTGATTGGCCATGGTCAGCTGGGCATGCCTCTAAGTGCCTGAGACACTGGCACCCTGCTCCTTCCCCAATATCACAGTGAATAAATAGTAGCATATAGTGAAGGGATAATCTTTTTGCAGGACAAGTCTATATTTGAGCACTCTAACCTCTAGGCGATGTATGTAAGGCGTTCAAGCACGCTCTAATAAGACATTGATATGCGGTCTCTCACCAAGCCAATGGTCGGGGAGAATCGAGAACAAATAATTGGCAAAGTGAAACTTGACAATAACTATGTAGACCTGAGTGGTACGGGAACGTTTTGTTTACCGATCTTATCTTCTTCCTATGGGGACCTGAGTGGTACGGGAATGTTTTGTTTACCGATCTAATCTTTTGTCAACGGGGACTGAGTGGTAAGGGAACGTTTTATTTACTGATATCATCTTCTTCCTACGGGGACCTGAGTGGTACGGGAATGTTTTGTTTACCGATCTAATCTTTTGTCAACGGGGACTGAGTGGTAAGGGAACGTTTTATTTACTGATATCATCTTCTTCCTACGGGGACCTGAGTGGTACGGGAACGTTTTGTTTACCGATCTAATCTTTTGTCTACGGGGACTGAGTGGTACGGGAACGTTTTGTTTACCGATCTAATCTTTTGTCTACGGGGACTGAGTGGTACGGGAACGTGTTGTTTACCGATCTTATCTTCTATCTACGGGGACTGAGTGGTACGGGAACGTTTTATTTACTGATATCATCTTCTTCCTATGTTGACCTGAGTGGTACGGGAATGTTTTGTTTACTGATCTTATCTTCTACCTATGGGGACCTGAGTGGTACGGGAACGTTTTGTTTACTGATCTTATCTTCTATCTACGGGGACCTGAGTGGTATGGGAATGTTTTGTTTACCGATCTTATCTTCTATCTACGGGGATCTGAGTGGTACGAGAACGTTTTGTTCACTGATCCAATCTTCTTCCTATGTAGAACTGAGTGGTACGGGAATGTTTTGTTTACTGATCTAATCTTCTACCTATGGGGCCCTGAGTGGTACAGGAACGTTTTGTTCACTGATCTAATCTTCTATCTATGGGGCCCTGAGTGGTACGGGAACGTTTTGTTCACTGATCTAATCTTCTTCCTAGAAATCCTCTTCAGATCAAACGCTCGGACCCATGCTGACTTTATCCTCATTGTAGTGCCAACAGGTCTGTTTCCGCGAATCGATCTGGACACGTTTCAAGTCCGCAGTGCACAGATCTTGGCCTGGACAGATGTGGAATGACTGCGGATTAAGACTTTAATCACCGTCAGTGTACGTGAGAGACCCGGGATCCGGCTGAGACCAGCTGGGGACGAGGCAACCTGTGCTCCAGGATCTCTGACAGTAATGAGGGAATTACGATAAAAACTCTCCCGGAACATGGCGTGAGAATGTTGTCAGCAGTCTCTGGTGGGTGAAGAGGACTGAAGGCACGCCGCAAAGTGGGAGGACCTGAACCCAAACGGGATCCGGGTTTAGACGAGGAAGTAGTTAGACCTGCACACAGGTCTGGAGGTACTCCACAAAGTGGGGAGGACCTGAACCCAAACGGGATCCGGGTTTAGACGAGGTGGTAGTTAGACCTGCACACAGGTCTGGAGGCACTCCGCTAAGTGGGGAGGACCTGAACCCAAACGGGATCCGGGTTTAGACGAGGTGGTAGTTAGACCTGCACACAGGTCTGGAGGCACTCCGCTAAGTGGGGAGGACCTGAACCCAAACGGGATCCGGGTTTAGACGAGGAAGTAGTTAGACCTGCACACAGGTCTGAAGGTACTCCGCAAAGTGGGAGGACCTGAACCCAAACGGGATCCGGGTTTAGACGAGGTGGTAGTTAGACCTGCACACAGGTCTGGAGGCACTCCGCTAAGTGGGGAGGACCTGAACCCAAACGGGATCCGGGTTTAGACGAGGAAGTAGTTAGACCTGCACACAGGTCTGAAGGTACTCCGCAAAGTGGGGAGGACCTGAACCCAAACGGGATCCGGGTTTAGACGAGGAAGTAGTTAGACCTGCACACAGGTCTGGAGGTACTCCGCTAAGTGGGGAGGACCTGAACCCAAACGGGATCCGGGTTTAGACGAGGTGGTAGTTAGACCTGCACACAGGTCTGGAGGTACTCCACAAAGTGGGGAGGACCTGAACCCAAACGTGATCCGGGTTTAGACGAGGAAGTAGTTAGACCTGCACACAGGTCTGGAGGTACTCCGCTAAGTGGGGAGGACCTGAACCCAAACGGGATCCGGGTTTAGACGAGGTGGTAGTTAGACCTGCACACAGGTCTGGAGGTACTCCGCAAAGTGGGGAGGACCTGAACCCAAACGGGATCCGGGTTTAGACGAGGAGGTAGTTAGACGTGCACACAGGTCTGGAGGTACTCCGCTAAGTGGGGAGGACCTGAAACCAAACGGGATCCGGGTTTAGACGAGGAGGTAGTTAGACCTGCACACAGGTCTGGAGGCACTCCGCTAAGTGGGGAGGACCTGAACCCAAACGGGATCCGGGTTTAGACGAGGTGGTAGTTAGACCTGCACACAGGTCTGGAGGCACTCCGCTAAGTGGGGAGGACCTGAACCCAAACGGGATCCGGGTTTAGACGAGGTGGTAGTTAGACCTGCACACAGGTCTGGAGGTACTCCACAAAGTGGGGAGGACCTGAACCCAAACGGGATCCGGGTTTAGACGAGGAAGTAGTTAGACCTGCACACAGGTCTGGAGGTACTCCGCAAAGTGGGGAGGACCTGAACCCAAACGGGATCCGGGTTTAGACGAGGAAGTAGTTAGACCTGCACACAGGTCTGGAGGTACTCCGCAAAGTGGGGAGGACCTGAACCCAAACGGGATCCGGGTTTAGACGAGGAAGTAGTTAGACCTGCACACAGGTCTGGAGGTACTCCGCTAAGTGGGAGGACCAGGGACCTGGGACCTGTTTCACTAGTCTTGTGACATGTCTGTGACACCATACAGACATTGGGGTTGTCTAGTTTCGTGACAACACAAGTAGCTGCCCGTAGGAAAAGACAGACCCAAAACATAAGAATTAGACAAATCTACACATCATGGACCTGTTTCACTAGTCTTGTGACATGTCTGTGACACCATACAAACATTGGGGTTGTCTAGTTTCGTGACAACACAAGTAGCTGCCCGTAGGAAAAGACAGACCCAAAACATAAGAATTAGACAAATCTACACATCATGGACCTGTTTCACTAGTTTCGTGACAAAAGTGTTAGACAGACACGAAAAGCGGTACCAACAGTGCAAGTAAGAACGAACAAAACGAAGTCTAATGTCTAGTCCTTATGAAACCGGACACACCATGTAGACGCCATCTAGACATGTCACGAAACTCGTGAAACAGGTCCCAGTTCCACTAGTTCTGTAACATTAAGCCTAGACATACATCAACAGTGGCACCAACAGTGCAAGCAACAGCGGAAAACGTCTAGCAAATATCAGAGGTTCGGAGCAGCCAATCTTCTTCATATTTAGGATGATTATAGGTTATATGTATCCCCTACTCGTGTTAAAGTTTCACGGCTAAATTTCTGCAGGAAGGGAGTGAAATTCTGCGTGTCATCGATTGCAGTCTTGTGATCTGTCTGTATGGTGTCACAGACATCATCTAGACATGTCACGAAACTACTGAAACAGGTCCCTGAACCCAAACGGTATGCGGGTTTATACAGGAAGCAGTTAAACCTACACACAGGACTGAAGGATTTACGGACTACAAAGTGCACTAGCTGAGTGTTTATTAACTATCCATCTGAGTTAGCTCAGTGGATAAGGTACTGGACTTGTAATCCAAAGGTTGTGGGTTCGAGTCTCACTGCAGCCACCTTTCTCTTGATTTAGCTCAGTGGTTAAGGCACTGGACTTGTAATCCAAAGGTTGTGGGTTCGAGACTCACTGCAGCCACTTTTCTCCTTCACCCCCAGTAGTGGTAGGCTTACTGCTATATCAAACACCAGTCCTTCTCATACCATATATATGTGGTGTAGTGTACAGCCACCTTTCTCCTTCATCCCCAGCAGTGGTAGATTTACTGCTATATCAAAGGCCAGTCCTTTTCGTACCATGTCTATATGGTGTAGTGTACAGCCACCTTTCTCCTTCACCCCCAGCAGTGGTAGATTTACTGCTATATCAAAGACCAATCCTTCTCATACCATGTCTATGTGGTGTGGTATACAGCCACCTTTCTCCTTCACCCCCAGCAGTGGTAGATTTACTGCCATATCAAAGACCAGTCCTTCTCATACCATGTATATGTGGTGAAGTGTACAGCCACCTTTCTCCTTCATCCCCAGCAGTGGTAGATTTACTGCTATATCAAAGGCCAGTCCTTTTCGTACCATGTCTATATGGTGTAGTGTACAGCCACCTTTCTCCTTCACCCCAGCAGTGGTAGATTTACTGCTATATCAAAGACCAATCCTTCTCATATCATGTCTATGTGGTGTGGTATACAGCCACCTTTCTCCTTCACCCCCAGCAGTGGTAGATTTACTGCCATATCAAAGACCAGTCCTTCTCATACCATGTCTATGTGGTGTGGTGTGGTGTACAGCCACCTTTCTACTTCATCCCCGGAAGTGGTAGACTTACTGCTATATCAAAGACCAGTCCTTCTCATACCATGTCTATGTGGTGTAGTGTACAGCCACCTTTCTCCTTCAGCCCCAGCAGTGGTAGATTTACTGCTATATCAAAGGCCAGTCCGTCCGTGTGTGTATAGTTTGGTGTGAGAAGTAAAGAATCTCTCACCTGGTTAATGTGTAGGGGTGAGATTTCTGTCTGTCTTCATCTCATAGATTCGATCACCACTCTTGTGGTGTCAAACCAGCGAGAAAAGCTGAACCATGAGTTAGTCCCTATATACCCTCAGGGTCCCCTGTGACGTTAAATTAACAAACAAACCAAACCAAACCCCTTTAAGAGTGTATGGGGGACTCAGTAAATCACAACCCAACAAGTTTAGTCAAAGTTATCGTTCTCCATGAGTTTGATGGGAGTGATATGAACGAGGCGACAGTCGTGTGAATATCGTGTAGAATCACAGTTGGAGAATCACTTCTTTGATCATAACGAGTTGCTTTCTGTATTCATCTCACCCCTAAAAGAATGGGCAACACACAGGCTATGAACCCTAGAAAACATACTGCAATACTCGTAGGTGCATAGAGTTCCCAATGTTAAGCCCATGGGATAAAAATACCCGGGGTGAGATAATACAGAGGACCTGACATCATAGTGCAGATGGCGCACTCTCACTATCACCACCATCTGTCAGTCTCCATCGCACTTCCTGTCTGCAGTGACGTCACAAAGACAATAACAACAACAGTGACGTCACACAGCGTCCCAGCGTCTCACCGCAACGCGCGCCGTATCCTTCCGCCACCACTCATCACACGGAAAATAGTCTCCACACTCCCTCATCCTGTGAGGAAGGAAATGTGTAATCGTCGACAGGATTATCAGCCGGGGAATATTAACCTGTATTTCCATCAGAGAACGATGGTGAAAGCCACAAAATACCACACAACCTGTGAACGAACTGAGTAGTTATCCCAATAAAAAAACTCCATAGGCTTAACATTGGGTCACTGTATTCGGTCTGGAGTTCAGAAAAATGAAAAATATCGCTCTAGTGGGATACACTTGACAAATGACATCATCTGTTAATGTAGAAGTAATTTAGACGGGCGGGGTAGGATAAATTCTAAACCAAACTCGAGTTAGTCGTGTTATTGTTCATCGCACTCCGGCAAGATCGCGTATTACTGCTCTCGGCTTTGCCTCGCACAGTAATACGCGATCTTGCTGTCATGCGATGAACAACAACAAGACTAACTCTTGTTTGGTTTCTCCATATTACCGAGGTCATCGCATGCACTTACTTAGCGGATGTGAAAGAGATGTTTCACTAATTTCTGGGAGTTATCCATGTTCTAACCAGGTATTATTACCAATTGTTTTGATAATACCCTTAACTTTATTGGGTCTTATATTTATTATCCACCGATTACTACACAGAGCGGAGATTACGAGAAATAAGTCCCTCGCATACGAAATAATGCGTGAGAGGATCGGTGGTCATTTCGTCTGTTGTTTGGTAACTTAGATAAAAAACACAATATAAAAAGAATTCCAACCACGGAGACACTAAACCTCCATTGGAACGAAAAAAATCACCAATAAATAAACACAATATAAACTGGTTTCAGATAACAGCTGTCGTAATCTCCTCGGACTAGACTACATAATATCCCCGCATTCACTCGGATATTACTACGCGTCTAGTCCTCGGAGATGACAGCCTCTTGTATCTGAAACCAGTTGATATTAGGTCTATATTCGTGTATGGATGGATATACACAGAGTGTTTAAACATCGATGAATATAGAACTGACAGGGTGGAACAAGAGGCTGTTTCTTCTTTGTCTTTATGCTGGTTATGACCGATTTTTCTTTCTCTTTTTTATGGATATTTTGGAATTTACCTAATATGGGGATACATGAGTACATATATGGATATTGTGTTTTGTATTATCTTACCCTCACTCAGTATATATATATAAGGAAATATTTGTATAATGTATAACCAGGGTCGAGGTGGGACTATGAAAATCAACTAATGACAGTTGAAGCCCCAACTTGTTTTATTGAACATCTTACTCTATAATACTCAATATACACACAAAGCAAAACTGATGAAATGTAAGATAACCTATGATTATTCAATAAAAAATGATTAAAAAACAAAAAATTTAAAATCCTTCCTCGCGTGAAAGTGATAATAATCTCAGAGCTATAACCGCATTAGGCCCGGCGTCCACCTACTACGATATGGCTCCGATATGGTCTACGACGCACCTCCCGATAGAAAATCAAAATCGCATCGGAGGGTTACCTAATATCGGGGCAGTTGACCACGTTTCTGCGATTAGACACCGATAAAACCCCATACAATGCGTGGTGGATTGGCTTGTCTAGACATATGTCTACGATTTTGCACCTTCCCGATATGGCACCGATTTTGACATTTTGTATCGGTGTCATATCGGGAGGTCTACGATTCTATCGGAGTAGGTGGACGCCGGGCCTTAGGGAATGTAACACCAGAAGGAGGGTTGATGACTGTCTACGCTCTACCAACTCCTAATGCCATATCACCGTGTCCGGAACTAGGGTAAAAGGAAGCAACGTAGCCAGGGGCCCGTTTAATAATCTAGGATCGTAGATGTAGACCCTTTACTGTATGCCATAGAGACCCAGAGACGATTTAGGTCAACTTTATTCAACACTTATCGACGACCTTATGGATGGCATAGACTGTCTTACCGAACAGACTTAAATATCATTAAACAATAGCCGTTTTCCAACTTACAGAAAAGAGTCTTCATGTACGATCCCAGATTATTAAACGGGCCCCAGGACTCTAGATTGGCCGCCACCTCTGTCTCTGCTCCGTTCTGTGTTAGAGGCGGGTCGGGTTAAATCACACACGGTATCTGTGGTGTGCGCCTCATACCAAGTACTTTTGATCTATGTACATACTCTAAAAGCAGATATACTTGATAGGAAACATGCATTGATAAAGAAACCAAGATTTATGCTCATTATATTTTGAAAAAGATACATACGAAAGTGAATAAGAAAATGGAAAATTGGCTTTGAGATTATGAAATAATATAGTCTCCAAGCAGTACTAAAGGTCTGGCAGGAGAGTAACAGACATGTCCCTCTAGTGGGTCAAGGTGGGCACGGATCTAACCGACCAAAGCTAAGTAGTGTGGCTCTGGCGGCCAGTGTACCATTCCTCCCACGTCAATGTGTAACACCCCCTTAACAGCCCCCTTAGAGGCTGCACTGATACTTATTTACGAAATTCAATAAATACAAGACAACAAATTGAATTAAGAGAAATTTTGACAAATCATAAAAACCATGTTGACCTTTGATTTGTATAACAAAATATCATCAGTTACCAAGGTAGATTACTCAAATCGCATGACCCATCATGTGACTTTGCCATTTCTCAAATGAGATGCCTGCTGTAGGAGGGTTGTTAATGCAGGCAATGCCCGCGTGTAATGCTGAGCAGGAGAACTGGGTGCTGCAGGGAAACGGTTAAGGCCCGGCGTCCACCTACTACGATATGGCTCCCATATGGTCTACGATGCACCTCCCGATAAAAAAAACAAAATCGCGTCGGAAGGTCCGCTAATATCGGGGCAGTTGGCCACGTTTCTGCGAATAGACACTGATAAAACCCTATACAATGCGTGGTGGACATATGTCTACGATTTTGCACCTTCCCGATATGTCTCCGATATTTGCTTTTTGTATCGGTGCCATATCGGTAGGTCTAAATTTCTATCGTAGTAGGTGGACGCCAGGCCTAACGGTCCGCGTCCCCCACCGCCGTCCTGCGGCGGGGCGTCAGGCGCCGGCGTTGGTGTATCTCGTTTTTAACGGGTCGACACAGAACCGTTAGAGCGCGGACGGTAAAGAGAACCGAGCTAAAAAGGCACGGGGGGGAGAGAGAGAGCGCCGAGGCGTATTTACCGACCAGAGTCAGAGCGACCACGTGACTTGACATCAACTTTCTGAATCATAACGTTCTCTGTGTTGTGTGTGTGGTGTGTGTGTGGTGAGGGAGGGAGGGAGGGGGGTGTTTTACCAAATGTCGTCTGCGCAAATACCACAAAAGCCGCTCTGTGCGCACGCGCCGACAGCCGGAAGCAGTCCGCCGGAACCACACATATAAAGGTAGCACCACGAGGAAAGCGGGAAACACAGTCGCGGCCCGGACCCGATACAACGCGAGCCGAGAATCAGAAAAGTGTATCGACGGAACGACGCAGCACATTGAGTAGTTTATCTGAATAGACAGAGACTATAGACGAGGAGAGATTATATACATATACTTCTACCAGTAGAGGAACAAGGAGAGACGATAGAGAGATATACCTCTCTTAGAAAAGAAACAAGATAGTATATAGAGAGATATTTCTATCAGTGGAGTAACCAGGAGAGACGATATAGAGAGATATTTCTATCATTGGAGTAACAAGGGAAGAGTATAGAGTAATATATCTCTATCAGTAGCGTAAGGAAAAGAGACTATAAAGAGAAATACCTCTATCAGTAGAAAAACAAGGATATACTAGAGAGAGAGAGACAGAGACAGGGAGATATCTCTGTTAGTGTTACGGACAGAGCCAGTGGATCTAACCCTCCGCTGTCACTGTGATCTGCACATCCTACCTCGTGGTCAGTTCACACTGCCCGCTCCCTCGTGGTCGCTCGTGATCGCTCGTGATCGCTCGTGATCGCTCGTGATCGCTCGTGATCGCTCGTGCGGCAGACCCCGTCATTGCCGTGGTCGCGGATAGAACTCTACAAAAGGAGCGGTGATCGCAGCTCCATGAACTGACCACTCATCTCTCAATACAGCAGACGACAAGTGGAACTCTGCGTTCTACACTCTCCTCCCGTAGTTACACACCGACATGACCATCTCCGGGGGGGAGACCACAGTGGTAAGTCTTCTCATTCTCTCACACGTTAATAACCACACAAACGTGTGAGCGTTTAATAATCTAGGATCCTACATGTAGACCCTTACCGTATGTAGACCCTTTTCCTTTATCCTACCTCTCATATAAATCTCCATAGACTCAACATGGAGTGACTGTATGCCACGGTTATGCCACATTTATATGCCACAGGTGACATATGAAGGATAAAATCTAAACGTCACTTGATTTCATACAATTGTTTACATGGCGTTTGTTGTCTTCTGCTATAGATATCACTCAGCTCCGCTTCATGATATCATTCCGCGAATACAACTCATGCCATATAAACAATTGTATGAAATTCCCTGACGTTTCTTGAAATTATGCTATAGAGACCCAGGGATGACTGGGGTGACTTTATTCAACACTTATGGACGACCATATGGACATCTAAGATTGTCTTAGCCAACCGACTTAAATGTAACCAAACGGTAACCCTTGTACAAGGCACAGGAAAGGGTCTTCATGTACGATCCTCACTTATTAAACGGGCCCCAGGGAGCTGTTTCAAAACCATAGACTAAGAGGGTGCGTCCACCAACCACGACAAGGCTGCGACAACGGCTTTCCGACAAGGTCCACGACAGCTCTACGATTGGAAGGCGTGTCGTAGCCTTGTTGTGGTTGGTGGACCCTAGTTCCCGACAAGAGGCTACGTCAAGGCCCCGACAGGCTGCGACACGAAGCTTGTCGGGAGGTTGTCGGGGGCCTTCCGACAAGGCTACGACAAAATCGAACATGTTCAATTTTAGAGCCTTGTCGTGGCGTGTCGTGGCATGTCGGGAGGTTGTCGCAGAGGTCTACGATATAAAATTTAGGTGGAGCTTGCTCTTCCCGACATGCCCCGACAACGCTGTCGCAGAGCTCCTCTCCTCACGACAAGGCTGCGACAAGGCACCGATTGGAAATTTCTTGTCGGCGTGTGTCGCAGCCCTGTCGTTGTTGGTGGACGCACCCGCTTGACCCACGTTTTGAAACAGCTCAGGTCCCCCACCTACCTCTGTCCGCGGAGACCCATGTTTGATTTATGACTGATATCTGTACAGGAGTGGGCGTGTGGGGTGGTTTTTTATTCTAGTTTGTAAATTCTTCATGCGGTAACATTTCCGCGTATTATCAGTTGACAACTCAGTGACTGTTCACCACACAGACAGTATGGGGCCCGTTGGATAATCTAAGATCGTACATGTAGACCCTTTCTGTATGCCAAGGAGAACAAGGGACAGGGTGGGTCAACTTTATTCAACACTTATGGACGATCTTATGGACGGCTAATACTGTCTTAGCGAATAGACTTAGGTATTATTGAACGATAACCCTTGTAGGAGGTACAGAAGAGGGGATTTAAGTACGAGCGTAGATTGTTTAACGACACCTGCGTAGTATGGCCTCAGTGGTGGCGGTTTGCGGTTTGCCGGAATGACTCCATTCTGATCTCAGCGTTCACCTCGTATCAAAACAAAATCTACACCCCACCCCCTCCCCCACCACCCCCTCTGTGGGGTTATAGCAGCCCTTCGCCCTTCCACAACCACCTCTGCTCATTTTCATATGGCCCTGTATATAATCAATATTAATAATACAAATGGCCATTAGGCTCATTTGAATTCATATTTTTTCAAAAAGAAATCTATATTTGTATTCAATTAATGTCGGGCTGTATGAAGTTGAGTTCTGAATATTTAGCAGGGATTCGCTCTCAGATAGTCTGCCTAGGTTAGGGAGTCCAGAGGAAACCTGTGAAAATCTACACTCAGAGCTCACATCCCATCGAGTTGGAATCGCGTAGTAATTCACAAGGCAAAGCGGTGTGATTTACCTAGCGATTCAAACAAGATGGGATCGAGCTCTGACCCTAAACTTGAATAGGTTTCAGAATTTATTGGTGGTAATTTTTTCTCATTCACTATCTTGTTTTTCAACATTGTATAGCTGTTGGAAAAAATTTTCGTGGTTGGTGGGGTCTGTTTAATATCGGACGAGCGATACTTTGAAAGCTCGTACGGAGGTCGTCCAGCCAGTCTCGTTCAAGAAGCACGTCGCTCGTCCAGGGACGAGCCCCATACGATACGAGAGAGCTCCCATGAGAAAGTCTCGTTCAACAAGAAACTCGTCCAGCGGAGAAATCTCGTCCACACTCTCCTACATCGTCTCAAGGTCTCGCATATCGACGACACCCCAAAGGGGTGTCGTAGCTGAAGCTGAAGTATGTGACAGTGGACCTCCAAAAGAACTGTCATACCCCTCTGACACCTCAACATGGCCTAACAGGCTTCCGACATGCTTCACGATAGCGTTCCGGTATAAAAGGGGTATCCCACTATCACGATTTGAGCCTCCGACACACTCCGACACAATCCGATAGTGCTACCATAGAAATGCCGTGTCGTAGGTCTTCCGACAAAATCGAACATGTTCGATTTGTAGTAGTGGTAAAAGTTCATCGGAGTGTGTCGGGATCATTTCCCGCTATGTTAAATGTTTGAAACATCAAGGTAAGACTAAAATATGTCCGATACCTGTCACAGCAAGTAGCAGATTAACAGTTATAGAGGCCGGTTACCAGGTTACCCGTAGCCGCGTCAGTAACCAAGTAACTTTGTGTGGGATAAACAAGTGACGATAATAACAACAGCAGTCACGGATTGAATAATTTGAGTTATACAATTGGATAACAATTTATATACGTATAACGAGGTTGATATTTAGATATATATTTCCGTTTCAATTAATTGTATATACCAATATATGGTTTTAATTGTTTGCATAGCTCTTTAATCGTGGCCGGTGTCGTAACCGTGGTCTTCTTTTCAACCCGTTCCGACACACTGCGACACACTGCGACACACTGCGACAAAGCCCTCCCGATAGCTCTACGATTGGAAAATTCCTTATCGTAGCCCAATCGCAGCACTTTTCACAGTGTGTGAAAATTCTAGGGGGGGGGAGGGGCCAGGAATCCAGAGTGTGTGTGTGTGTGGGGGGGGGGGGTTATTCCCGGTGTTTTACTGTAATGAAATATATTATGAAATATCATATATATCTATAATATTTTAACATATACATCAGCCACATGCGGAATCGACTAAAATGCGATGATTGAGCAATTGTCTAGGGACGCTCCCGGGGCAATTGCTATTTTGCGGGCTGAAAAAACGACAGGGGGGGTGCATAGTCTACACTAGAGGTGGGTACCCACTGCTTCCGACACACTCCGACAAGGCTTACGACACACTACGACAAAGAAAATCCCTGTCGGAAGGGCTCTGTCGGAGTGTGTCGGAGTGTGTCGTAGAGCCTTGTCGGAGTGTGTCGTAACGGTTTGGCGGGAAAAGAAAGGTTGCCACGGTACCGACACACTCCGACACAAACGGCTCCCTTGAAGGACTTAATTTATATAGGAAATATACTGAAAAATATGTTTTCTTCAATTTTCGAAAAGAAAAACGTAGTGAATTGATGTCTTTTATCAATAGTATTAGATATCCGAACAAATATCTATAATCATATATTTCAGACCTGGATTATGATTTTAAAAGTATATGATTATTAAAAATGTCTATCATATATGTTCAATGGACCATTCGTAATGCATATCCCTATATAACAGAGGATAAAATGTTGTATATATGATATTATAACAGTTTATAAAGGCGCATGTGTGTGTGTGGGGGGCGGTTCATAGATGTTACATAGTACAGAATGCTTCCGACACACTACGACACAAGCTGACCTCTACGATTTTTTAAACATGTTTAATCTTGTCGGAAGGGCTACGACACAGCTACGACACGGGCGCTGTGTCGTAGTCATGTCGGTGTGTGTCGCAGTGTGTCGGAAGCCGTGTCGGAACGGTGTGTCCACTGCTACGACAAAAACCCAAAACGTTCGATTCTGTGTTGTAACGCTTGTCGGAAGGCTTGTCGCAGTGTGTCGTAGTGTGTCGGAGCTCAGTGGACACCCACCTTTATAGAGAATGATTCCGACACACTCCGACAAATCGAACATGTTCGATTTGTCGGAAGGCCTATGATACTGCATTTCTGTTGAGCACTATCAGAGTGTGTCGGAGTGTGTCGTAGTACTCATCGAACACAAAACCCGCTTCCACGATAGAACCGTTCCTTCCGACACAAATTTCATTTTTGCATCGGAACGCTTGTCGTAAGGCTATCGTAGTGTGTGGAGGCTTAAATCGTGATAGCGGGATACCCCTTTAAAGGGCAAGGTTCGTGGTTACACCCCCTCCTCCCCTCACCAATCCTGACTCACCAATCCTGACTCACCAGTCCACACTCACCAGTCCACACTCACCAATCCTGACTCACCAGTCCACACTCACCAGTCCACACTCACCAGTCCTCACTCACCAGTCCACACTCACCAGTACTCACTCACCAGTCCTCACTCACCAGTCCACACTCACCAGTACTCACTCACCAGTCCTCACTCACCAGTCCTCACTCACCAGTACTCACTCACCAGTCCTCACTCACCAGTCCTCACTCACCAGTCCTCACTCACCAGTCCTCACTCACCAGTCCTCACTCACCAGTCCTCACTCACCAGTCCTCACTCACCGGTACTCACTCACCAGTCCTCACTCACCAGTACTCACTCACCAGTACTCACTCACCAGTACTCACTCACCAGTACTCACTCACCAGTACTCACTCATCAGTCCTCAGTAACTCAACAGTCCTCACACAACAGTCCTCACTCATAAGTAACAACCAGTCTTCACTCAACAGTCTACACTCAACAGTCCTCACTCACCAGTCTGCACTCAACAGTCCTCACTCACTAGTCTTCACTCGGTAAAGGTAATGCTTCTAACGTTCTAACTTGGTAACCAGGTTAACCAGGTTAGAATGGTAACGCAGTAACTGGGATAGAATGGTAACACGGTAATGGTATGCTGTTATGGAGTTAGAACGGTAACGAGCTAGAGTTTGAACGGTAACGCGGTTAGAACAGTAATGCGGTAATGATAACATAATAACAGGTTTAGAATAGTGATGGTAACATGGTAACGGTAACGGTAACGTGGTATCTGGGTAAGATTGTAACCTGGATAGAAATATAGCACATTCCTAAGTAGCAGAATGCAGTTAAAGGCATTCACAGTGGCGCCACCTGGTTAGATATGTGTTCCACAACACTTGGAGGTCATTATATTAAGGGCGGAGTCCGTTTTGCAGTCTGTTTTGCCTTTCGAAATGGTCCCGGAAGTTGATATTTGGTGCGGGATGTATCCCTGACTGGTCCCCAGCCTGACACGGTCCCCTCCAGCGGACGACCTCTCGTCTGGACTCATATAGGTCAAACGTAAGAGATTCTGTACGAGCGATAGACCCTGCCTTGGACGACGTGCCTTATTAAACCACATTGGACGAGAATCGCCCAGTACCTCGTCCCTCGCCTTGTATCTCGTATCGTCCAGGTACAGTCTCGCTCGTCCGATATTAAACGGACCCCAGGGTTAGCCTTTCCTCACTGTGGTCGTGAGCTCCCTCTGCTTCGTCTAACGAACTATAGGTTTCAGAATTTATCTCACCCCTCACATTGATTAATGGTCTAACATTCGTCACATAATCCCCCATTTAGTATTTTTTTCCAAATACATGTACTCCATAAGTATTGAGTGCAAGTCCTCAATGATAAGTCTGTGGGGAACAAACATGAGGGGTAATAGAAAGGTTATACATGCTGCGATACCTTCTACTACCTGCCTTCACTATCCCTTCACTATCTGCGTGCCAACTCTGTGGCACTGTTAGGGTGCTGCGGCCCAGTGTCTCAGTGTCTCAGAGGCATGCCCAGCTGACCATGACCAATGACTAGAGACCAAAACACCTCATTGACCTACTAATGTTTGATACATTTAAACTCTCCAAAAGGCAGTTGTAGAAACGGCAGGTTGGATGGGTGCCAAGTGGGTTACAGTAAATGGGCCATGAACTGAATATCACTGCAACCTGTTGGTAGTTATTTTCGTGCATTATAATTCCACGCTTGTGTTCAGCGATGATTGGCGTACCACTTGTTGCTCGCGCTGTGGCCTGCACTGAGGGGTGTGTAGAACCTCCCGCTGGTTGAGGCAACGAGTATAGAGAATACTCTATACTCGTTGGTGCAGGGGAGAACGGGTGAATGTAGCCAGTCAGAGAAGGACACATGCTATAATGAATTGTATTCCGATTTTCTTTAATCATTTAATGAATGTTCATAATCAAAGACTTGAGCAAGTCTTGGGTGGTTGGTGAGTAAACACAGGGCAGACACACCATCACAAACACACCATCTCACCGGTTTATGGTTTACCGACCACGACTCCGAGCAGAGATCTTGCGCTCTACTTCCTGTGGCCGCTTGTATCTCTGCCCCAACCTGCCTGTTTGGGCCCAAATCTGGCTCAGTTTTTTAAATATCCCAAAGTCTTAGCGCTTTGGGGATTATTTGGTTTACTTGTAAATAGAGATGCACATATGTATATGGGAAATGCTATACATTCATTTTTGTTATTTGTTATGTCAAATCAGGCATAGTCTTAGGGATTACTTTCTTCAGTGGAAAGTACCTCATGTGTTGCAGGGTTTGGTTTGTCAACATAACACATGTGCTCTCTCAAAGGGGCAGTCTAATCCACAGTGGATTCACATTATAAAGTTGTTTAAAGCTGAAAAAGAAACAGTTGCAGATTAATCCATTTTTGGTAGGGTGTCCGTCGGAAGTGTCTTCTTACACTGGGTTTTTAGGCCCTTTCATACCGAAATAGCTGTCCGTTTATGTGCGGTGTCCCCTTATGTAAAGGGGGCTGCTTATGCAAGGTGCCCGCTTACACGGGGTTAAATTAAACATCTAATAGAGGGGAAAATATCTGTTCCGAGCCAAAGTGTCTGCTTACGCAGGGTGTCTGCTTACGCGGGGTTTTACTGTATATAAGTTGTTTGAGTTTCATAGCCTCTGAGAGTTACCTTGTTTTGAATCTGAAATGCTGGCTGGTTCCCACTGTCGGTTGTGGAAACCACAGGAACCAGCTTTGGGTTGAGGCAGAGATAGTCCGTTCACGCACCGCGCCGCCTTCGGGTTACGGTACGTGAAGGTCTAACAGAGTATGGGTCTGACTGGCCAGCCACCTTTAGTGAGAGGAAATTTGTGGTTGGCTGTCCTATTTATAGTATCAGATTGACAAGGGGGAATACGACAGGCGCTTAGTCTGCTTAAGGTCTGTAAGTGTCTAACAGAGCACAGCTCTGATTTGTCAGTTCCTGATTGAAAAAAAGGAATATCTTGGTTGGCTGTTCTAATTTTAGTGCAAACCCAAGCCTGAGAATACTAGGATTCTGGCACTATTCTGGGAATCATTATAACTCTCCAAGCTGATTTATTTGGTACATGCCCAGTAAAAGCTACTCTAGGACCTCTGCTTGAAGAGTTGCATACTGGTTACTGGCAAATCAATCAGGGCAGCTTAGTACCAGCGAAGGTAGGAATCTCTACCTCAAAATGGCAGCGCAAAACAGTCTCAGTTTGAGCCTGTATGCCCTGGCGACAACGGACTGTACTAGAGTCTAAGGCAGAGATCGCTAGCGCCGCGAAAGACCTGTTGGGAGAGTGGACTGCGACCCCGTCAGCGTGTGAGGGCGGGCTGGGAGCAGCGCTGGGAGCGGCACACGGCACGTTTGTTGTCAGTAGATGTCGACTTTTGAATTCACCAATCACAGGGCAGCATGGAGCCGGGCTGGGGCACCCGTCCAGATCTGACTGGGCCCTTCACCGAGCGGCGTTTTTTACGGACATTTGAACGTTTAAACGAAGCACCCCGTGAATTGTTAGCAGAATTCATCTCACCCCTGGTATTTCTTCCCCATAGACTTAACATTGGGAACTCGTACCCAATGCCCATGGAATATTTAGAAGAAATACTCAATGGAGGATTATTTCACAAATGTAAACCCATTAGTCAATATGAAGGGTAAGATAAATTCAGTAGATAGTATGTTCATCATAGATGAATGAGCGTGCAATTATAAATGAATAACAATTTAAAGGTTTGAGTTAGATTGAGACTATGGTTATTTTTCTGTAACCTACTTTCACCCAGCTATTTCTGCAACTGCCTATCTAGGATCCAAACAAATCAAGCACCAGTGGGTCTTGAGATATTTTGGTCTTGAGTGATTGGTCATGGTCAGTTGGGCACACTTCTAAGACACTGTGACACTGGCACACAGATAGTCAAGGGGTATTTTGTATGCAGTACCCTCAAAGTCTATATGGACCCCTCTTACCTCTAGATAATGTATATAGCGCCTGCAAGCACGCTCTAAAAACTTTCCAAGTTTAGTGTCAGAGCTCAATCCCATCTGGTTTGAATCGCTACGTAATTCCGACTTTGCCTTGTGAATGACTATGCGATTCAAACTTGATGGGATACGAGCTCAGACCCTAAACTTTCATAGGTTTCCTCTGTAAAGTGCCTAATCACCTGATTAACGATGCACTCCAACTAATAACAGGAAGGTACCGTTAACGATCTGCTGATGGCTGATGGTAGCACTGTTCACTATCTACGACACTAGAATGAATTTCCGAGAAGAGGTATAACTATACAGGTACGCGCTATACGTCTACAGTGAACTCAAATAAAGGTAATATATGGAGACATTGTTAGTGTGTCCGAATGAAATCTGTTCCGAGTTGTTTTGGTGGGAGATATTCAGTAGGTGTGGTATAGACAGGTGTAGACAGAGGCAGGTGTAGACAGGTAAAGTCAACCCTACGGTGAATAAAGAGGTTCAGATATTAACGGTATCTCGGCCTTGTGCCGTATATAACATCAGGGACCTGTTTCACTAGTTTTGTGACATGTCTAGATGGTGTGACATGTCTAGATGGCGTCTAGATGGTGTGTCCGGTTTCATAAGAACTAGACATTAGACTTCGTTTTATCCATTCTTGCATGCACTGTTGGTGCCGCATTTCATGTCTGTCTGACACTTTGTCACGAAACTAGTGAAACAGGTCCATGATGTGTAGATTTGTCTAATTTCTATGTTTGGGGTCTGTCTTTTCCTAAGGGCAGCTACTAATGTTGTCACGAAACTAGACAACCCCAATGTCTGTATGGGTTCACAGACATGTCACGAAACTAGTGAAACAGGTCCCTGACCTCATCTCGTATGGTATAACTCACGGATACTGTGAAGTCGTTCTACATGCTAGATGAGGTGTATAGGAAAACTGACATATGGAGTTCACAGAGGTAAGACTACAGAGACCTCAGGGAGATGGATGGAGGCTGTAGGCCGAGTTACATGCTAGATGAGGTGTATAGGTAAACTGACATATGGAGTTCACAGAGGTAAGACTACAGAGACCTCAGGGAGATGGATGGAGGCTGTAGGCCGAGTTACATGCTAGATGAGGTGTATAGGTAAACTGACATATGGAGTTCACAGAGGTAAGACTACAGAGACCTCAGGGAGATGGATGGAGGCTGTAGACCAAGTTACATGTTAGATGAGGTGTATAGGAAAACTGACATATGGAGTTCACAGAGGTAAGACTACAGAGACCTCAGGGAGATGGATGGAGGCTGTAGACCGAGTTACATGCTAGATGAGGTGTATAGGTAAACTGACATATGGAGTTCACAGAGGTAAGACTACAGAGACCTCAGGGAGATGGATGGAGGCTGTAGGCCGAGTTACATGTTAGATGAGGTGTATAGGTAAACTGACATATGGAGTTCACAGAGGTAAGACTACAGAGACCTCAGGGAGATGGATGGAGGCTGTAGGCCGAGTTACATGTTAGATGAGGTGTATAGGTAAACTGACATATGGAGTTCACAGAGGTAAGACTACAGAGACCTCAGGGAGATGGATGGAGGCTGTAGGCCGAGTTACATGTTAGATGAGGTGTATAGGTAAACTGACATATGGAGTTCACAGAGGTAAGACTACAGAGACCTCAGGGAGATGGATGGAGGCTGTAGGCCGAGTTACATGTTAGATGAGGTGTATAGGTAAACTGACATATGGAGTTCACAGAGGTAAGACTACAGAGACCTCAGGGAGATGGATGGAGGCTGTAGGCCGAGTTACATGTTAGATGAGGTGTATAGGTAAACTGACATATGGAGTTCACAGAGGTAAGACTACAGAGACCTCAGGGAGATGGATGGAGGCTGTAGGCCGAGTTACATGTTAGATGAGGTGTATAGGTAAACTGACATATGGAGTTCACAGAGGTAAGACTACAGAGACCTCAGGGAGATGGATGGAGGCTGTAGGCCGAGTTCCATGTTAGATGAGGTGTATAGGTAAACTGACATATGGAGTTCACAGAGGTAAGACTACAGAGACCTCAGGGAGATGGATGGAGGCTGTAGGCCGAGTTCCATGTTAGATGAGGTGTATAGGTAAACTGACATATGGAGTTCACAGAGGTAAGACTACAGAGACCTCAGGGAGATGGATGGAGGCTGTAGGCCGAGTTTACATACAGCTCCACTTGTCCAGCATTAGGATTCTTCACCCTATCTCTCCAATCAAATACAGCAGGCAGGTGACCTTGTGAGATGACCTTCCCAAGGAGCAGCCTTACCCTTTGTCCTATGACCTTGACCTCACCCCCACTTACCCCCACTACCACCACTAGCAAAGAAAGGCCTGAATGGACATGTCAAGACTACGCACACAGATACACATATTTGTATTTGTATGTGAATGTCTATATATAAAGATATATATATGTATGTGTGTGTGTATTTATATACATATCTACCATTCACCTAATACAAAGTGTCCATAGAAAACACACAGGGAGTTGGTATGGACATACCATGAGCATACAGATATATCCACCAAATACAAAATGTCCATAGGGAACATATAGGGAGTGTGTATGTGGGGGGGGGGGGGGGGGTGATCTAGTGTTGTTATCCACCCAATAGTAATTGTCCATAGTAAACCAATACTCTGTATGGACATACCCGGTACATACAGATATGTTGTAGTACCCACCTAATACAAAGTGTCCATAGTAAGTCTATAGGAACTCTGTTTGAACATACCCGGCGCATACGGATTTGTTGTATTCTCCGGGCGGCGCATACGGAACAATAGTGCCTATGGAATAAAAGTGTGTAGCTACAACGAACTGATATTGACATGCTACATGTCCAGAAAAGGTGGATGATAAATACAATATAGACTAGTTTCAGATAAATGTGGCCGTACGCTCCTCGGAGTTGACGCAATATCCTCGCACGTGCTCGGATATTACTACGTGACAACTCCTCCAAGCATATGGCCGCTTGTATCTGAAACCAGTCAATATTGTGTATGTATATATTGTAACAATATATATATGGCAATTTCTCACCATGTTCCACTTGGAGACAAGCCAACCCCTGTTATTGCCCCCCAGTCGTAAAGTTAATGTATACAGGCAGGAGGTGGGAAATCTCGTCAGTGGTGGGCTTCGGGTGTCCACAATATCCATAAAACATAGAACATTTAAACATTAAAGGTATTCTCACGTGGGAAAGACAACGGCCATTTGTGACTGACGTGGAGGGGTTTTAATCGTTGGTTCACATACCTCTACACACACGTACTGCAATTAGGATTCCAAATGTAATTAAGGTCTGGATATAAGCACGAATTAACTTAACACAAGTGAATTGAGGTCTGTAATCCCCCGCATCCTGAAGGTACAGAAAACATGTGTCATCCACATTCATAAAACGCATCTGCAGATTCAAATATAATTGTGGTGTTTATCAAAGCTGACCGTTTTGACATTCATCAGAAGTGTAGAGTGCACGGGAGTTTCCGGAACGACCAATAATTATCGTTGGGGGGAGGGGGGCAGTTTTGAGGGGGGCAACATTTTTTTGGGGTATTCCAAGGGAGCCAATCTTTTTTTTCAGTATTCCAAGGTCGGGTCAACCTTTTTTTGTGTCCCCATGGGGGCAGCACCTTCTTTTACCATTCGGTGTTCCAAAAAATTGTGCCCCCTGCCATAATTAATGAATGACCCCTGAAACTGCTATCTAGAACTGTGGAATGTAGAGTTTATAATGCAAAGACTACCGAGACTGTTCTAATAGCCGGGGACGACCTATAGACGGTTGAGGCATGATCAAAGGCATAATCCACTGTGCGATTCATGTTACTTTCCCTGCTATTACTATATACCTGTGTGCGAATGTCTATGAAATACTGCCCGCTGCTAGGGGTGAAGTATAAATAACGTTCGCGCCCGCTGTGTCAGCGGGCCGTAGTGAATAGTAGTGGCTTTTTGTGGAGCAGGAAAGTTAATAAAACGGGTTTTTAAACGAGTAGGAGGTGTATAGTAATAAGAAAACATAGTGACTGATTTTTTCATCAAATGACCTCGAACGGCCACCCGTACAGGCTCAGTAACTGTGTTTTCTCATATTTATATATAAGGTCCTGACCATGCTGTACAAGTCACAGAACGAGATGCTAATTTACCGTTTGTACGGACCGAGGCGTTTACGCCGAGTTCCGTACAAACATGGTTGGACGTTATATATTTACTATATACCCGAAATTTAAAAAGAAATCAATTTCATTTTTCTTACCAACCAAAATTCTAATAAATGTGTATGGCTAGGTGGTCCGTATTTTAGTGTACGGACTAGTGGTCCGTACAGTATATTTACGTCATATGCCAAAACGGTGCGTATATAATTTACAGTATATATGGCATGGGTATATAGTTATGATATATACCTTACTGTCCCCTCCATCTAGAATCGCCCATTGGTTTTTACTTTACAACTCCCGTCCCTTAGATTCCAGAAGTGTATAGGGCGCCTGGAATTCACTACCCGGAGATTCTGACATTCAAGATTCTCCGAGAAGAGATTCGGGAAAAATAGTCCCAATTGTTTTCGAGGTATATCAAATTCAACTCAAAGATAATGTCCTGAAAAGTTATCTTGATATTGATTAATTAACATTGATAATATTGATCTAATTTATATTCATAAATCAATGTCCTAAAACTTTTTTTGCACGCTTACGACACAGACGAAATGGGGAACTATATAGACTGCGTAAGTCTACACCAAATAACCGCCATGTTAACTTGACAGTGCCGTGGCCTATAGACTGTAGTAGTCATCCTCTGTGTTGACACATGGTCCATTCTCGTTATTAATCAGGTAGGTGGGTGATAGATACAATAACAACTGGTTTTGTATATAAGTGACTGTAATCTCCTTCACACAACACCAGTGATTACTGTGTGGGTATTCACATTTAATAAGCTGACTCACCCAGGTATGCCCGACTAACCTCATCATATGATGAGGAAACATCCATTTAGATGTCACACGCGATGTGTCATCAAGGATATCTCCTCGGTCGTGAAGCCCAGTGACAGTTACACTGACCACCAGAGCTACACTACGTTAGCTCTGGGCCCCGTTGCTCCTGTTTTTGTAGTATCGCTAGCTACAATCGGATCGCAATTTAATTTTTACGATTACTTTAACAATCCAACTAAAAAAGCGTTGCTCCCGTAATATCGGATCGTATCCCTATATTCCCGCGGTATCGCTATTTTTTGCGATGCGATAGCGATACAACAATTCAGGGGCACATATTGAATGAGACAGGGGAAGATTCATTAGTTTTTTAATTAAATACAGATGACACCAGAGTTAGAACTGATCTGACACCTGTTGGTGTGGATCGCCATTTTCTATAGGTAGAAGAACAAGGGGCGGGGCATGGTAGTGCCACCATGTATCGTTATTCAGAATTTCAGACAAGGCCATCTCTAACCAAAGTAATGCGATCCGCAGACGATCCGCACTGGTGTGAGGGTCAGCGTAAAAAGTATCGCTAAAAGCCGTATTTTACGCGGCGATGCGCCTATGCGATTACGACACGATCCGCAAAATTTCAGGAGCAACGTGTAGCCCCTCGGATCGCTATTCTGCGATCCGCAACCCTGTCGTAAACCGGGAGCAACGGGGCCCTGGTCGGGTTAAATCCGTGGCCGCCTTGACCCATTAGATGTAAGTGTTTGACACTCTCCCTGCAGATCTTTCATCTGACCTACACCTATGGTTGGAGAATGTACCCATTCTCACTCTTGAAGCTATTCTTCCATGTTCATATTTCCTTTTGTGTGTATTTTGAATACACACAAATCCATACACATCTACTGATTGAATACTGCATGATTAGTTCCTAAATCGTAAACATGTCCTGGAGCTAGTCTCAGGCAAAATGCGCTTCTGGTCGACCAACAAGCAGTCATCACAGCGGGATACCAGAGAGGGGGTGGTGGGAGTTAAAAACTGATTCCACCAACACACAAGACATAGCGAGATTAGTCGCGATTTGATTGTCTTGCTAGATCCTGCTAGGTCTTGAATAATCGCATACATTTTTGTCGCGATGTGTCTTGAGGTGTCGCGGTGGTGGAGCACCAAAATAGACCCACGACATTGCGCGCTACGCTGTGTACGCTGGCATCCAACACGGACGTATGTATATGAAAACATCAGTAAATACAGTCTTTACGAGCATCTACGCATGCTGTAAAGATCATTAGACCCAAATGATCCATGACTAATTATCTTCACTTCTCTCCTTAATAGAGAAGTCCCCAAATAAACATAAAAGTCAAAAATTTACGTAAATTCTACCAAATAAATAGGTAAATTTCCGTTACTAGAACGTATTTGTGTTTACTGGGTAGTCCCTGCTCTCGATATGTGTTTCGTGGTGTGTATGTGAGGTGTCATGCTGTGTGATAAGAGTAGTAGCTGAGATCATCTCGTTCACTTAATCAGATGGCCGTGTGTACATTATGCCCGATTCCCACTGCGCGATTTTGAGGCATTGCGGGGCATCAATTTGCGACTATGAGCACAAATTTCTAGGTATTTCCCATGTTGCTTAGTGGGAAGCAAAAATAAAAATCGTCAGCGACTCTTGCCCCACCTCCCATGGTGCGTGCATGAGTCGCCAGTCCATCCTAAAAAGGCACTGGTCTCTTGCAATATAATTTCAAACATGTTTGAAATTTTCAAGGCCGCTAGTCGCCGACTATGCCCTCCCACCTGCTGTGCCACTGGCGTTTCCTGGCGACTATGCCAGGCACCAGTCTCTGGGACAAGAATCTCCTAGTGGGAATGGGCCTTAACACATCATCCCCCCCCCCCCGGTATTTTTGTCCCATAGACTTGACATTGGGAACTCGTTCTCCATGCCCCTACGAGGAATGCAGTCCGTTCTCCATGGTCTATATCCTGTATGTTGTCCATTCTGTTAGTGTATACAGGGTTAAGATAAATACAAAAAGCAACTCGTTTTGGTCAAATAAGTCATTATCCAACTCCTTTGAATGCTACGTGATATTCACTAGGCTTTGACCTCGTTCATATCACCCCGCATCAAACTCATGGAGAATGACGACTTTGACCAAAACTTGTTGGTTTCTTCCTCAATCCCCCCAGGGCCCCGTTGCTCCTGTTTTTGTGGTATCGCTGGCTATAATCGGATCGTAATTTTATTTTTACGATTACTTTAATGATCCGACTGAAAAAGCGTTGCTCCCGTAATATCGGATCGTACTCCTATGTTCCCGCGCTATTTTTACGATGCGATAGCGATGCAAGAATTCAGGAGCACATATTGAATGAGACAGCGGAAGATTCATTAGTTTTTTAATTAAATACAGATGACATCACAGTTAAAACTGATCTGACACCTGGTGGTGTGGATAGCTATTTCCTAGGTAGAAGAACAAGTGGCGGGGGTTGGTGGTGCCACCATGGATCATTATTTGAAATATCAGATAAGGCTGTATTTAACCTACAGTGATACGGTCCCAGTGCTGTGAAGGTCCGCGTAAAAAGTATCACTAAAAGCCGTATTTTATGCGACCATGCGCCTATGCGATTACGACGCGATCCGCAAAATTTCAGGAGCAACGTTTAGGCCCTCGGATCGCTATTTCGCAACTCTGTCGTAAACGAGGAGGAACGGGGCCCTGTATTGCTTGTGCTGTTCTCTGGTAGCAGCACAGGGATGTTGTGTGTCACCACGGTATGAATACCACCTCATCTCAGCATGCTCTTTACCACAACATATGCTTCCCACAGAATAATGACTATATTCATACATACATGTATTAGGTACATATTGTAAGCGCATATTTAATGATAGAGCCACTTGAGTCATATGGGAATATATTTTTTGTGATTCACCTTCCGAAACTAAAGACGTCATATAAAAAGATATGAGAATATGTTAGATACCTGACTTTATATCCGCTGTCTATCCGCTACCTACACATCGGCTATATGGTAAGCCTACCTATATATCGGCTATATGGTAAGCCTACCTATATATCGGCTATATGGTAAGCCTACCTATATATCGGCTATATAATAAAGCCTTCCTATATATCGGCTATATGGTAAGTCTTCCTATAGATCGGCTATACTGTAAGTCTTCCTATATATCGGCTATATTTTAAGTCTGGAGACCATGGAAGATAGGCTCAATACGAATTTTTTTTTTTAAAGTCTTCCTATATATCGGCTATATGATAAGCCTACCTATATATCGACTATATGATAAGCCTACCTATATATCGGCTATATGGTAAGCCTACCTCTATATCGACTATAGGATATAGTCTTCCTATATCTCGGCTATATGGTAAGTCTACCTATATATCGGCTATAGGGTAAGTCGAATCTGCCTGCATATCAGCTATATGGTAAGTCTTCCTATATATTGGCTATATGGTAAGTCTGCCTATATATTGGCTATATGGTTGAATCTGCCTATATCTCGGCTATATGGTAAGGCCTACCTATACAGTGGCGTCAGAATAGGGGGGGGCAGGGAAGGCGGCTGCATGAAATGATGGCTAAGCCCTGACTTTTCATCTGGAAAAGTGTCAAAGTCCGAGTCTTTAGCTTGCAATGATGGCTATGATCTGACTTTTCACAGACTTTTCGCAGATTTACGGTAAATCAAGTGGACCAGGCCAATGTCAAAATCTTACTTCATACCAAGAAAAAAGTCAGCAATTTTTCAGTTCGCCCCCCCCCCCCCCCCCCCCCCTCTCACTTTCAAAATATTCTGACGCCCCTGCTGCATATCGGCTCTATAGTGAAGTCTATCTACATGTTGGCTATATGGTAAAGTCTATATGGGATATATTCTAATGTATTCACTCCAGATGAGCCTTATATCCATGTGTATAAATCCCACTCGTGATCTCGCCATGCTGAGGTTTCTCTAGTGCGTAGGAGTCATTATGTAGATACATTGACAGCTTTGGGGGGATTTCTCTCAGGACTGACACACATTGTGGTGAGGTCGGTGCTCAGAGATATATCATACACAGTTTTGCTCCATCTTATTTCTACAGCCCGGAGATACAATAAAGGGGAAACCAGGCCAACAGTTAGTCTCTCTGGTTTTTTTTTCACTCACGCCTGTCTTGGCGGCCGATATATTATTCACGTATGATGTTGACTGTTGGCAACATGAGTCTATCCTTTCTGTAGGGACGTGTGTGAGATCAGGAAATGAACAGCAGGGGCACTGCTTTGTGACTGGGACTTAGGGCAGTCAGGGAGATCAGGAAATGAACAGCAGGGGCACTGCTTTGTGACTGGGACTTTGGGCAGTCCGGGAGATCAGGAAATGAACAGCAGGGGCACTGCTTTGTGACTGGGACTTAGGGCAGTCAGGGAGATCAGGAAATGAACAGCAGGGGCACTGCTTTGTGACTGGGACTTTGGGCAGTCCGGGAGATCAGGAAATGAACAGCAGGGGGCACTGCTTTGTGACTGGGACTTAGGGCAGTCAGGGAGATCAGGAAATGAACAGCAGGGGCACTGCTTTGTGACTGGGACTTAGGGCAGTCAGGGAGATCAGGAAATGAACAGCAGGGGCACTGCTTTGTGACTGGGACTTAGGGCAGTCAGGGAGATCCTTCATTCTGGAAGTTATGAAAATAAGGATGTGCAATCGAGACTCTGGGCAAGACGAACTTCTGGGATTACAGGAAAAACCCCGCTTAAGGGAGCACCCTCCGTTCTGAGCAAGCGGCCCCTTAAGCGGGGTGTCCCCTTAATTACCTGGGTTCTCAGTCTGTAAATTTATTTTTTTTTAAATAGTTTTTGTGTAGTTTTGAACTGGTGGGGGTGGAGGAGAAAAGTGGCTGCAGCGGGACTCCAATCAACAAAGTCCAGTGCTCTTTGCCACTGAGCTAACTCCCAACCCTGGTTGCTTTCTTTATGCTTGTGTGCAAGCATATCCGGTCTGCACCACGAGGAGGCGACCAAGAGGGTGAACAGATTGGTAATTGCTGTCCACCCCAGGAGACCAGTCTGTAAATAGTTAGGCTTTATCGTAAAAGTGGATGAGTTTTAATCTTGGCCACCGTATTCCACGACTGGAGTTTGGCATAGTGACCTCATGAGGCAAAGCCAAGTGAAGTCCGGAGCCAAAACTCCAGGAGTGGCATGTGGTGGCCAAGATTAAAACGAATCAGGTTTTGATTTTATCCTACCCCGTCTCCTCGATTTTCGAATAATACGTGATGACAATTCCGTATGCCACTAGTGGCATATAAAACTCCGTATGCCAGTCAGCGTGGCATACAAAAACTCAATGTTAAGCCTATGGGTTTTTATATTAGGGGTAGGATGATGTAGTATATGAAACCTTCATACGTGTACAGACAACCCACAGAGGCCTACGTGATGCCTACAGGAGCATCTCCAATCACAGGCGTAGTGCTGTATATACAAACAAACAGACTAGATATCTGATTGAATAGCGTATTTTCCGTATACAATGGATTTGAATCCGTATACAATGGTTACGGTATTTCAGACATTTTTTTTAAAGAATGGGGCGTGGTTTACTGAGTCCCCATACATTATTAATGGGTTTTTTCTACGATGGGTGACGCTACGCTGACGGGTTATAAATAGCCATGCAAGAAACGCCTTCCTCGCTACCTTACTCAGATTGACCAAGAGTTGGCGTCATTTAAACGCTGTCATAAGATGTACATATAATACAGGAGGTTCCGTTCAACGCCACCTAACGGTGAGTTCCTTAGTCAGGCCGTCGCTCGGACAGACACGGCCGAGTCCAGCCTCCTGCCTATAGGGACACTGCAATCACACCTAGAGTGTGAACGGTGGGTGTGATTGCAGGAGTATTGTTTTTTTGACAGATTAGACTGCTAGAGCTAACTCGGATATTGTATTAACGAGATAATGATTATGTATTAAAAAGATAAGCACCTGATAGCTAGGCCTGCCAGTGTATTATTGTGTATCCAGTTTCGGTGTTCTTGTGGTATCTAAGGCGTATCTAAAGTATCCCTGAGGGGATATGCTAGACTTGCTCAGGTTTTTGATTATGAACATTCATTAAATGATTAAAGAAAAATCGGAATACAATTTATTATAGTATGTGTCCTCCTCTGACTGGCCCATGAATCAACCTGTGTCACTCAGAAGGGGTGGAGGGGTAGAACACAGGGACTGAGGCCAGTCTAGGGATATGCATGTATAACACATCGAATTGGAACTGGAGTACCATAGAATACGATGCAATCGCTGCATTTTCTCTGGAAATAATATCAACTGGTATTATGAACGTATTACGTGAAAAAAGGTCTATTACCAGGCCCGGGGACGCAGCCGGAAGTTACATCTAAGAGCCCCTCCAGACGGCGCCACCGTTATAATTTATGCAGCCGACACAGAGTTGATGTATGATTGTTAGAGCGTGCTTGCACACTTAAATACATCATCTAGAGGTTAGAGGGGTCCATATAGACTTTCAGGATACTGCATGAAAATTATCCCCTCACTATCTGTGTGCTATTCACTGTGATAGTGAGAACACAGCAGGGAGCCAGTGTCTCAGGGTCTTAGAGGTGTGGCCAGCTGACCATGACCAATCACTCCAAGACCGAAATACCTCAAAACCCACTGCTGCTTGATATGTTTTGATCCTAGTCTCGGGCAGTTAGAGAAATGGCAAGTTGACTAGTTGCAAGTGGGTTACAGAAAACGATCCATAAACGGAAGTTAACCCAAAACCTTTTAGTAATATTTAAAATTGCACGCTCATTCATCAATGATGAATATTCTTCTTGCTCCTAGTTTTACCTCTACGGACGTCTATAAATGCCCGGTCTTCCCCTGCAGGGACCTGTTTCAGTAGTTTCGTGACATTAGGCCTAGACAGACATCAACAGTGGCACCAACAGTGCAAGCAACAGCGGAAAAAGACTAGCAAATATCAGAAGATCGAAGTGGCCAATCTTCTTCATATTTGGAACGATTATAGGTTATGTGTATCCCCTACTCGTGTTAAAGTGTCATTGCTTAATACCTACGGGAAGTGAGTGAAATTCCGCGTGTCATCGATTGCAGTTTTGTGATCTGTCCGTATGGTGTCACAGACGCCATCTAGACATGTCACGAAACTACTGAAACAGGGACCTGTTTCAGTAGTTTCGTGACATTAGGCCTAGACAGACATCAACAGTGGCACCAACAGTGCAAGCAACAGCGGAAAAAATTTATCGGGTTTCAAAAAGCATGTCACAGTTGATGTCAAATATCAGCGGATCGAAGCGGCCAATTTTCTTCATATTTGAGACAATTATAGGCTACATGTATTCCTTACTCATGTTAAAGTTTCATTGCTTAATTCCTACAGGAAATGAGAAATTGTCTCATACTTGTGAAACCAGACGCACCGTGTTTGGGGTCTGTCTTGTCCTAAGTGCCGCAACTTGTGTCCCGGGTGTGGATAGAGATTCAGGGCTGTTTTATAAAGAGCCCTCACACAGTCCAACTCGGAGCAGGGCAGAAGGCAGAGAGGTCAGGGGCCCGTTTGATAATCTAGAATCCTTTTCTGTGCGCCCTAGAGACCCAGGGACGATGTGGGTCAACTTTATTCAACACTTATGGACGACCTTATGAATGGCTAATACTGTCTTAGCAAACAGACTTAAGATTATTAAACGATAACCCTTGTAGGTAGAGTTACAGATGTCTTCATGTACGATCTTAGATTATTAAACGGGCCCCAGGCTCGGGACATTAGGACACCGGGAGGGTCCCTTCCCGCCAAACAGTACGCAAAAGGTACGCAAAAAATTACGCAAACAAGTACGCAGAAAGTAGCACAGCGTTCGCCGCTCGCTGCTCGCCGCCTGTCGCCGCCTCAGGGCCTCTTACCACCTCCTGCGCGCCAAACCTTGACCCCTGATGCGTGACCTTCAGGCCTGACCTCGCCTTACTTGACCTTAAACAGGTCAAGGTCAGAGCCTCGGATGCGGCCATCTTAGCAGGCAGATTTATTCCGTGTCGTCGTCCTGCTAAGCTGTCCGGGTTGGGCCGTTCTCTTCATCTCACCCCTGGTACAAGTTTGGCCATGGGAATAACGTTAAAAGATTATACCAACGATCACCCTAGACTTGCTCAAGTCTTTGATTATAAACATTCGTTAAATGATTAAAGAAAATCGGAATACAATTCATTATAGCATGTGTCCTTCTCTGACTGGCCCATGAATCAAAGACTTGTCCACTCTGACCAGAATCTCCTGTTTATGACCCCAAGCCACTCCCTGTAACCCTATACCTCCCTCTACCCCTCCCCCTCCCCTCATCCCGTTCCTGGGCCGCCTGTGTTGTCATAGCAATATATTTCGCCTACTCCTGACTATGTCTCGATTGAGATCAAAGTGAGAGGGTATCAATCTCCCAGCAGATATCCTGACCAGTAGCCAGACCTCTGCTTGGGGAGTGTGGTGCAAAATCGCGCCAGTCTACATGGCCGATTACAGATGAAACCAGTCCCTGTGTCACTCAGAAAGGGTGGAGGGGTAGGATACAGCGACTGTGGCCAGTCTACGATCACCCCAGTAAAGTGACAATACTAGGTCATGGCCATGGCGGAGGGATGGGAGATGACGTCATAAGGAACTGGCCAATCAGCAGCCAGGATTTCAGAGAGCAGACAAGACATCAACATGGAGATTTAAATTTGGGAAGTAATCTAAATTATTTTGATATTGTGATACTATTTAATGTCATTGAAAGGGGTGAGATCAATCCAGAACTGCACAATACTCCACTAATTTGGATGGGCCGTAATCGTCACTCAGCTTCGCCTCGATAACAATTGCAGCCCATCCAAACTTGTGGAGTATTGTGTATTTATACGATTCTACTACTATTATAGAACTACTCGTTGGTTGGACAGACCTCTGTGTGTACACATTGTGCCATGAGGGTTTCTCACTCTATCATGTTAAGTTATTCCTCCCAGCCTTTCTCACTAAACAGAAACTAGAATCTACCACACTTAAAAGGAGGCACTTATAGTTTTAAGCTCATAAATTCTCAACCACCATTAAAGGTATAATATACTTGCCTTAGCTGGAACTTGGAAAGCAGAGTTGGCCTGCAATTTTCTTCTCCAGCCAGCTGACGTCTGTGTCACGTCCTGTCAGCTGACGGCTGTCACGTCCTGTCAGCTGACAGCTGTCACATCCTGTCCTGTCAGCTGACGGCTGTCACGTCCTGTCCTGTCAGCTGACGGCTGTCGCGTCCTGTCAGCTGACGGCTGTCGCGTCCTGTCACCTGATGGCTGTCACATACCGTACCGTCCTGTCAGCTGACGGCTGTCGCGTCCTGTCAGCTGACGGCTGTCACGTCCTGTCACCTGATGGCTGTCACATACCGTACCGTCCTGTCAGCTGACGGCTGTCGCGTCCTGTCAGCTGACGGCTGTCGCGTCCTGTCACCTGATGGCTGTCACATACCGTACCGTCCTGTCAGCTGACGGCTGTCGCGTCCTGTCAGCTTACGGCTGTCACGTCCTGTCACCTGATGGCTGTCACATACCGTACCGTCCTGTCAGCTGACGGCTGTCGCGTCCTGTCACCTGATGGCTGTCACATACCGTACCGTCCTGTCAGCTGACGGCTGTCGCGTCCTGTCACCTGATGGCTGTCACATACCGTACCGTCCTGTCAGCTGACGGCTGTCGCGTCCTGTCACCTGATGGCTGTCACATACCGTACCGTCCTGTCAGCTGACGGCTGTCGCGTCCTGTCAGCTGAAGGCTGGGCGTCCTGTCCTAGAAAGCAGCACTGCTTTTAATTCTCCGTCTACCTCTCTGTGTACTTATAGGCAACAGGTGGGCGGCCTACTCCCACAATATTAGGTGGGCGGCCACAATATTCCACCTTCAGTATTTACACTCCCTCTGCATATAACTAGGGGCAGGCAGAACTGTTCAACTCTCATCATAGATGGAGATATGGTGCGCCTGTGATCAACATTTTATAATGGTTTATTATTGGCATTCATCGGGCAGGGAACCAGGGACCCGTGTAATAATCTAGGATCGTGCTTATAGACCCTTTTCTGTACGCAAAGGGACGATGTGGGTCAACTTTATTCAACACTCATGGGCGACCTTATGGACGGCTAATACTGTCTCAGTAAACAGACTTAAATATTATTAAACATAACCCTTGTATGATGGACAGAAAAGGGTCTTCAAGTACGATCCTAGATTATTAAACAGGACCCATTGTAGGCAGTGTAGGGACTGCTGACTCTTGGGCATGCCGCAGGTGTGTCGCTGTCTGCTGGAGTCAGCATGATGAGGGGGAGTGTCTCAGGACACCTGTCTGCGGTGTCCGGCGGGCAGCAAGTGTCAGACGAGGGGGAGTGTCTCAGGACACCAGTCTGTGTACAGCGCGCGGCAGGTGTCAGACAAGGGGGAGTGTCTCAGGACACCAGTCTGTGTACAGCGCGCGGCAGGTGTCAGACGAGGGGGTACTCTCTCAGGACACCAGTCTGTGTACAGCGCGCGGCAGGTTTCAGACGAGGGGGGTGTCTCAGGACACCAGTCTGTGTATAGCGTGTGGCAGGTGTCAGACGAGGGGGGTGTCTCAGGACACCAGTCTGTGTACAGCCGCGCTGCAGGAATCAGACGAGGGGGAGTGTCTCAGGACACCAGTCTGCGGTGTACGGCGGGCGGCAGGGTGTCAGACAAGGAGGAGTGTCTTAGGACACCAGTCTGCGGTGTACAGCGCGCGGCAGGTGTCAGACGAGGGGGAGTGTCTCAGGACACCAGTCTGTGTACAGCGCGCGGCAGGTGTCAGACGAGGGGGAGTGTCTCAGGACACCAGTCTGTGTACAGCGCGCGGCAGGTGTCAGACGAGGGGGAGTGTCTCAGGACACCAGTCTGTGTACAGCGCGCGGCAGGTGTCAGACGAGGGGAGTGTCTCAGGACACCAGTCTGTGTACAGCGCGCGGCAGGTGTCAGATGAGGGGGGGTGTCTCAGGACCTATCTGCGGTGTCCGGCGGGCGGCGTGTTTGTGGCGGGCTTTCAGGGCGCGTGTGTAGGTGTGTGCGTGTGTGTGAGTATTGACATTCTTCACAGGAGTCCATGCTGCTAGACGTACCACCGGTCTCCTGTGATATCAATTTATACACCTCACCATTAGACGTACCACCGGTCTCCTGTGATATCAATTTATACACCTCACCATTAGACTTACCACCGGTCTCCTGTGATATCAATTTATACACTATATTATTAGTCGTACCACAGGTCTTCTGTGTCTGTGATATAATTTTTATAGACGTACCACTTGTCTCATATGATCGATTGATAGCAAGTCATGTTGATAATTGTACTTCGTAGTATGAATGTGTGTCAGTAGTTGGGTCTCAGTCCAAAGTCTTTCTATTCTTGGGAATTATTATGATATGCTAAGATCAATGTAGATTTAGACTAAGATATTTCCAGGCCCTCACTGACTTCAAGATGCCCTTAATTCTGCAGGTCTTCTTGAATGCCTCATTATCTGCTGCATCTTTAAGGTGACATTCCGGATAACAATGTTGCCTAAGGCAATCGGGATCAAGGGGCAGCCCCTCCCCCCCCCTTTTTTTAAAGGAAATACTCCCCAGCTTCCAGCAGAGCAATGAACCTGAGAACAACTACAGGATTAATGATAAAACAATGAGCCCTCTTTACATTGAGCCCCCTTTATGATGAGCCCCTTTACGATGAGCCCCTTTAAAAGGAGCCTCCTCTACAAGGAGCCCCTTTACAAGGAGCCTTCTTTACAAGGAGCCCCCTTTACAAGGAGTCCCTTTTACAAGCAGCCACTTTACAAGGAGCCCCTTTACAAGCAGCCCCTTTTCAAGGAGCCCCTTTACAAGCAGCCCCCTTTACAAGGAACCCCCTCTACAAGGAGACTTCTTTACAATGAGTCCCTTTTACAAGGAGCCCCTTTACATGGACCCCCTTACAAGGAGCCTTCTTTACAAGGAGCCCCCTTTACGAAGAGCTTTCTTTATGAGGAGCCCCTTACAAGGAGCCCTCTTTACGAGGAGCCCCCTTTATAAGGAGGCCCTTTTACAAGGAGCCCCTTTACAAGGAGTCCCTTTACAAGGAGCCCCCTTTATCCACCCGCCTCTTTTTGTATCCCGACAAACCGGGGTCCTGCTTGATTTTACCCCAGCACGTCTCTTTACCAATCTCTCGGTAAAGAACCAGTTAAGGGGTCTCTGTCTTATTTGGAAGTCATTCTTACCACCATCACGATGTCGCCTAACATTATGTAGTCTTCGATTTTCATTTTTTCAACTCGAGATAACATCTTTGACTACAATAACACACTCGTATCACACAGAGATGAGCTCTTGTTTATAGTTCTTGTAAAAGAAGGTAAGATAAAAACACAACGCCACGCTGTAGCATAGAGACCCCTAAACTGTCCTTTTACCAATCCATGTGGATCCCCTCCACTCCCTAAATGCCTCAGTCTAAACACCGCCCGCCGCCCGCCGTACACCGTACGCCGCCCGCCGTACACCGTACGCCGCCCGCCCTACACCGTACGCCGTACACCGTACGCCGCCCGCCCTACACCGCCCGCCGTACACCGTACGCCGCCCGCCGTACACCGTACGCCGCCCGCCCTACACCGCCCGCCGCCCGCCGCCCGCCCTACAAAGCCCGCCACCCGCCCTACACCGCCCGCCGCCCGCCCAACACCGTACACCGCCCGCCCTACACCGCCCGCCGCCCGCCGCCCGCCCTACACCGCCCGCCGTACACCGTACACCGCCCGCCGTACACCGCCCGCCGTACACCGCCCGCCGTACACCGTACACCGCCCGCCGCCCGCCCAACACCGTACACCGCCCGCCGCCCGCCCAACACCGTACACCGCCCGCCGCCCGCCCAACACCGTACACCGTCCGCCCTACACCGTACACCGCCCGCCCTACACCGTACACCGTACACCGCCCGCCGCCCGCCCCACACCGCCCGCCGCCCGCCCTACACCCTACACCGCCCGCCCTACACCCTACACCGCCCGCCGCCCGCCGCCTGCGGTTATACGCGGTCAGAGTGTGACACAGATCGCGGCCGTGTGGGCGGGGGTCGGCGGGGGTCGGGGGACGGCGGGCGGGGGGCGGCGGGCGGAAGACGGCGGGCGGGGGGCGGCGGGCGGGGGACGGGCCTCACACGTCTCCCCGACACCAGCAGGGACACAAAGCCCTGAGAGCGGGCGGACGGCGGTACTGGGAGAGACCGGGCGGTGCAGTGAGTGATA